>QXEO01000050.1:1641852-2052563 GCA_007115705.1 Dactylis glomerata
TCTCCTGTCCCATCATCTTCTCCACAACCGAAGAAAAAACCCTGAAGAAAAAACCCCGGCGATGGAGAAGAATGAGATGCCCATTGTCGGCGCTTCCGACGTAGCCGCCAGTGCATCAGCCACCGGCGCATCGGCTGCCGCCCCCGTCCAGGCCCCCGTCGCTGCTTCCAACGTAGCCGCCGGCGCATCAGCCGCCGGCGAATCGGCCGCCGCCCCCGTCCAGGCCCCCGTCGCTGCTTCCAACGTAGCCGCCGGCGCATCAGCCGCCGGCGCATCGGCCGCCGCCCCCGTCCAGGCCCCCGTCGATTGGGACCCATATGAACCAGTGCCGTACGTCGCGCCGGAGAACCCCTACGACACCAGCATTGTCGACGACAAGCCGGAGGTAACCCTTTGTTCCCTTGTTCTTATTCGATTTCAGTCCTTTTGTGTTAGATCTTGCATTATTAGGGTTCATCTGTTCCTAGTTCAATCCTTTTGTGTTAGATCTTGCGTTATTAGGGTTCGTCTGTTCCTAGCTCTATCCTTTTGTGTTAGATCTTGCGTTATTAGGGTTCGTCTGTTCCTAGTTCAATCCTTTTGTGTTAGATCTTGCGTTATTAGGGTTCGTCTGTTCTTAGTTCTAGATCTTACGTTATTAGTGTTTGTGATTTGCTTTTGTTTAAGATTCGGTTAACTTATGTGAGTAATCAATTCCATCCGATTAATTTATGTCGATGATGATGAATATTTGGGCACAAATTGATTCAGGGTTTGGTCAGTGAACAATTGGTGTGTACAAATTTGTTGTGCATGATCTTTGGTTCAGTGACTCAAATCCTGGATATAAGTGTGTCCAATGTAACTGAGGCTACCTCTTTTTTTCGTGCCCATATTATCATGCATGATCTTTTGTTCACTCTCTGTTCCATTATCGCTGCAATTGACTCCGTGTTTTTCGATCTTTGGTGCTACGTGACAGGTGGAGAGCAGCGACGTCGACAGCGACGACGAGTCCTTCCACACCAAGACTCGTCACGTCCTCAGGAGGCTGCAGTCCGGCCATTACGATGGCCACTTTGCTCGAGGTGTTTACAGGTGCTCCTTCTGCAACAGGAGGCTCCGCGCCACCGACTTTAACTGCCTGGTGAACCATGCTGAATCTATTGGCAGATCCATTGGCGGCGCTAGAGTTGGAACGACCATGAACATGCATGCGTTTATGGCCAAACACAAAGCACTTAGGATTCACCTGCGCAGCCTCCAAGCTTAAATTCATGTAAAATGTAGCTTATGTTGGATCTATCGGTAGTACTGTTGGATCTGTCGTGAATATATCTATGCTATGTTGGCTGCTGTATGCAGCTTATCCTATATTTTTTCTGGATTTGTGTCCTAGATTTCCTACCTGATTGGGTAAAAACGAAGGCATAAAGAAATGAATGGCATTAAAAAACAGAAGGAGAAGCTGCTCTAGATTTGCTACCAATTTGGGCAATCAAGAATGAATGAGATCGAGCGAGAGAGAGAGGAAAAAGGTGTATTGAAAACTGTTAATCTGGGCGAAAGAGACAGAAATCACTCGTGCCCATGTCCCGGACCCACACGGCTTCACACGCTACGACCCCACACGCTACGGCCCTCGCTTTGCTCGTATGACCAAACACGGTCTCGTCCTGTCCCACGCGGTCCGTTTCTACCAGCCCCACACGACGCGGCTCCACACGACGTGGCCCCACTCGTCAGCACGGAACGGTCAACTGAACGGGATTCCTCCCGTCCGAGCTCCTTGTGAGGGTTTCAGACAAGTGCTTGGGGAAAACTGAGGAAAAACTAAGAAGCTGAGAAAAACTGAGTACAACTAAGGACACGAGGGCACGAAAATAGAAATCCCTAGTATTAAAATACATACAGAGTAATATACATGAGAAATTACAGTACAATGTCCTTGTTAGAGTACCTGCCATTATGCTTTGGAAAATTTGAAATCTAATCTTGATTGTCTAATTCACGTGAGATTATCCAATACCCGCCGAAAACTTCAAAGAATAAAGATGATCTACACATCAGGAAACCCTAAAATAATTCGAGGATTGGGAATTGAAATCATTCAGATCACTTAGATGCATAGATTGGTATTAGTGGCACTTACAAATCTTGCCGAATGAGTCGTTGATTTTCGTAGAGAGGAAAGAGGCGGCGAGGGACGGCCGGCGATCAAGTGTGCCCGCGGAGGCGCGGATGAGGAGTAATTAACTTAGCAGCGGAAGAGGAATAGGAGGCGACGACGAGCGATTGTAAAATCCGAGTGACGTTTTCCTTTGGACCGATTGATTCAGCGCACGTGAGCTTCTAATGGTACTCCAGTACGTGTTTTGAGCCTGGACTGGTGGACATGCTCAGGCACGTGAATGGAATGATCGCTGGGGTCAAACTCAATTTCGTCAGAATCATTTTATTGGACTGGGCTATATGTACAAGTGTTTGGGCTGAAGTCGTCGGGGCCAATTGACCCCAGCCCTAACACTGTAGCTCCATCCCTGTGTGCAACGGAACACAAAGATTTGCGTTAACCCATCCAAAAAACTCCGAAACGCGGGCACCAAAATGATGGAGGCCCTTAATGCCCTCATGCGGCAATAACTTTGTGAGCAACCAAACTGACTGCACGTCCCGACTCATCATGCAGTCTCTACCGGCGCTCGCCGCGTGCAAATCTCGCGGCCCCGAGGAGAGCCTGTAGGACTGTAGGTCAGCCCAGCTGCACAAGAAACCGCCGCAGCTCCGCGTGCTCTGCCTCCTTGTGATGGAGGCACAGAGCAACGCCGGCCGGCGTGTGGGATCTGGCCGGA
The DNA here is from genome assembly GCA_007115705.1 of Dactylis glomerata. Taxonomy (NCBI): domain Eukaryota; kingdom Viridiplantae; phylum Streptophyta; class Magnoliopsida; order Poales; family Poaceae; genus Dactylis; species Dactylis glomerata. The sequence continues at coordinate 1,644,684 of QXEO01000050.1, forward strand.
ATCGTGACAGGTAGCTGGATTCCTATGTAGATCTTTTACGGAGTGCATAACTAACAGTGCCTGTAAACAGGCGATCTGTATATCACGAGTACATGTTTCTGTACTTACGATATACAGGTTCATCGACAGCGGCGGTGATCGGCACCTGCAAATGTAACCCGTAAACAGAAAATTTGAAAAACCCCGGGAAGATTTGTTCACACGAGAACGGATCGTAGTCCATACTAGATTTGTACAACAAAATTACAGCTAAAAAGAAAAATAATTAGTGGCGAGCTCACCGGAGGATGCCGCGTCCTCACAGATGCCCAAAATGGGAGCTCGTTAACCCTAGTCGCCACCGTGAGGGCTTTGTGCCTCTTTCTCTGTCGATCATATGATTCTCTTACCAATTAGCTGTATTCTTTTGATGTAGAGGGCTTTGTGCCTCTTTCTCTGTCGATCCAGCAAGATGATTGTTCTTGTGAATATGTTCTTGAAATCGCTTAGATGAAGAGCATGATTGCCGGAGTTCCTCTCAGTAGAGCGTGCTAATAACGTGTTAGAACTCAGAAGATTGAGAGTAAAACATCTGTTTATTGCTTGTGGGCAAAGCCCTATTTATACAAGGATTTTGGGGTGCCTCCGAAGAGGTGCCTGTTACAAGAGACATGACTGTTTACAAGAGATGCAACTGCTGAGAGAGAGAGAGAGAGAAGAGGTGTCTATACACAAGAGACATGTCTGTACAGAAAGGGTGCTTTGGGCATACTAGTAACCGCCTAGAGCGGTTGTAATTTATTCCTAACACTCCCCCTTGCACAAAGATTCTTCTTGTATGTCTTGTATTCCTTGTATAATCTTGAATGTAATGGCCTTGATCACAAGCGATAAATTTTCTTGAATAAACTCCCCCAAAAACCCCGTGGGAAAAATATGAGGAGACTAGAATTTGATATGTTGTCAAAAACTCCTTTAAAACCCAGTGGGAAAAGTAAGGAGAAAATAGTACAACATATAATGATTATTGTCTCTTTGATAACTTATATGAGAAAACCTTGGAAGGATAAAATTCATTAGTAAGTTTAGAGAACAATTAATATGTCTTGTATACATCCGTTAAAAACCCCGGTGGGGAAAATAGGAGGTATGACATATATTCTTGTGTTGATATTACCTCATTAAAAACCTCGATGAGAACCATGAGAGTAAACTCATAAAGGAAAAAGAGTGTAATATAATGTTTGAATGGGTTATGGTTCAGAGGGATACCCCCCCTGATCCTTTCAAATCTCGAAGTCGTCTCATACCAATTCCATGAACATACTTTTCAAATGTTGAAGTTGGTAGTGACTTCGTGAATAGATCAGCAAGATTATCACATGATTTTACTTGCAAAATGTTTATATCTCCACTTTTCTGTAATTCATGGGGATAAAACAATTTGGGTGCAATATGTTTAGTGATATTGCTCTTTATGTAACCCGTTTGCATTTGAGCAACACAAGCAGCATTATCTTCATAAATAATGGTCGGAGATTCGATAGAACCTTTTCCACATGATTGTTGTATGTGGTTTATCATTCTGCGAAGCCATACACATTCACGTGATGCCTCATATAATGCAATTATTTCAGAATGATTGGTGGATGTAGCCATTAAGGTTTGCTTAGAAGACTTCCATGAGATGGCTGTCCCACCATGTAGGAACACAAAACCGGTTTGCGATCTGGCATTATGGGGGTCTGATAAGTAGCCAGCATCGGTATACCCAATCATATCAATGTCCAGATTTCTCTGAAATTGAAAGAATAGGCCAAGATCCTTTGTGCCTTGGAGATATCGAAAGATATTCTTAGCTCCCGTCCAATGTCGTTTAGTAGGAGCTGCGCTATGTCTAGCTAGTAAATTTACTGCAAATGCAATATCAGGCCTTGTGCAATTTGCAAGATACATAAGCGCTCCAATAGCACTGAGATATGGAACTTCAGATCCCAGTATCTCTTCTCCATTATCCCTTGGTCTAAATTGATCTTTCTCTACGTCTAGAGATCGAACAACCATGGGAGTTTTGGATGGATAGGATTTGTCCATATTGAATTTCTCCAATATTTTCTGGATATAGGCGGTTTGATGAACCAAAATACCTGAGGGAAGGTGCTCGAGTTGTAATCCTAAGCAAAATTTGGTTTTACCCAAATCCTTCATCTCAAATTCCGTCTTTAGGTGATTGCGTGCTTCATCAATATCTCGTGTGTTGCCAATGATATTAAGATCATCAACATACACTGAAATAATGCAAAATCCAGTTTCAGACTTTTTGATGAAGACACATGGACAATCATCATTGTTGGAGTATGCCCTTTTCAATAGGAACTCACTAAGTCGGTTGTACCACATGCGTCCCGACTGTTTTAAGCCATATAAAGACTTATTTAGTTTTACACAATATACGTTGCGTTTTGCGTTTGGATTCGGAATTGGGACTCCATCAGGAACCTTCATATAGATATCCGAATCAAGTGAGCCGTAAAGGTAAGCGGTCACTACGTCCATCAACTGCATAGATAGACGATTTTGTACTGCCATAGATATGAGGTATCGGAATGTAATACCACTCATTACTGGAGAATAAGTTTCATTGAAATCAATGCCTGGTCTCTGCGTGAAACCTTGGGCTACAAGCCTTGCTTTATATCTCACCACCTCATTGTTTTCGTTCCGCTTACGAACGAAAACCCATTTAAATCCAACAGGGAAAACTTTGGGAGGTGTAGGTATTGCTTCAGTGAATACCTTTCGTTTATTGAGCGAGGCTAATTCTACTTGGATTGCATCCTTCCATTTAGGCCAGTCGGAGCGTTTCTCACACTCTGTCATGGTCTTTGGATCATGATCATTTAGAAGGTTGTTTGCAATTGTAGGTGAGAAATTTATGTCGACAATTGTAGACTTACGATTGTAAGATTCTCCAGAGTCTATATAATTTGTGGAAATTTCATTTACCCTTGTTGACTCGTCATGATTTCCCAATACGGTTGAGTCTGGGTTTTCCGATGTCCCAGTCATTGAGTGCACAACTGAGCTGGGTTGTGAAGGTTGTCCTTCCACTAGATTATCAACGCTAGGTTGATTTACATTTACTTCTTCAGAGGGTTTCTTCCTCTGTTTCCTTTGTTGCTTGCGAGGAGCTGAATCTTGTTTTACATTTACTTGTTCAGAGGGTTTCTTCCCCTGTTTCCTTTGTTGCTTGCGAGGAGCTGAATCCTGTTTTATGGCCGTACTTCTCCCCCTCTTATTTTGAATAGGGGGTTGAGTGGTTTTTGTTGGTACCTCCACTCTTTCAGGCGCATTTATTGCAGGATTGTAGGATTTAGTGACACCTTTATAGTCAGTAAATGAATCTGGCAGATTATTTGCTATATGTTGCAAATTAATTATCTTCCGAACTTGAAGTTTAGTTTCTTGAGTACGTGGGTCAGAGGAGGAAATGCCATGGGCATTCCAATCGATTTCCGGGCATTCTTTTTGGTACTTGATATCTCCCCCTAATGCCGGGATATGATCCTCATTAAAGATGCAATCAGCGTGACGGGCTGTGAATAGATCCCCTGTGAGGGGTTCAAGGTACTTGATTATTGACGGTGATTTGTACCCCACATAGATCCCCAATTTCCTGTGTGGGCCCATGGATGTACGCTGCGGTGGTGAGATTGGCACATATGTGGCGCATCCAAATTTACGCAGATGGGAAATATTAGGTAGATTTCCACGTACTAGTTGCAGAGGGGAAGTGCTGTGATATGCAGTTGGTCGCAATTGAATTAAGTCAGCAGCATGTAAAACTGCATGACCCCAACATGAAGTTGGTAAGTTGCAATTCATTAGCAAAGGTCGTGCTATGAGCTTAATTCTCTTTATTAGAGATTCGGCCAAACCATTTTGAGTGTGGACATATGGGACCGAGTGCTGAACTTCAATTCCTAGTGCCATGCAATAATCATTGAAGGCTCGCGAAGAAAATTCAGCAGCATTGTCCATTCGAATTGATTTGATTCGATTCTCGGGATAATGAGCTTGTAATTTAATAACTTGTCTCATTATTTTGGCAAATGCATGGTTTCGTGTGGATAATAGACACACATGAGACCATCGTGTAGATGCGTCTATGAGAACCATGAAATACCTAAAAGGTCCTGACAATGGTTGGATAGGACCACAAATATCACCTTAAATTCGTTCAAGGAATTGGAGTGGTTCCGCTTGGATTTTAAGACGAGAAGGTCTTAAAATGAGTTTCCCAGTAGCACATGCAGTGCACATGAAATCCGAAGATTGTGGGAATTTAGCTTCATTTAAGTCATGACCATTGGAATTGCAGATAATTTTTCTCATCATCCCGATACCAGGATGACCTAGGCGATCATGCCAAGTTTGAAATGCATTGACATTTTGAAAAATTACCTTGTACGCAACATGTGCTACGGGTTTTATGTATGTGTAGTACAATCCTGATGATAAAGAAGGAATTTTCTCAAATATTTGTTTGCCATATCCGTTATCTTTGGTAAAGAGGAGATATTCCTCTTTGTTGTCCTCATGGGTTTCAATGTGAAATCCATTTTTGCGGATATCTCTGTAACCAATGAGGGTACGAGTTGAATCGGGATACAATAAAGCATCCTCAATTATGATTTGCGTACCCATAGGGAGGGTAAATATGGCACGTCCTGTGCCAACAATTACCGCATCGCGTCTAGCGATTGTTAAAATATTTCCATTTAACTTTTTTAGAGTTTGAAAATACTTTATTTCCCTAAGTATAGAGTTTGTGGTACCACTGTCCACAAGGCACATTTCCTCCTCCATTTGGATTGACTCCCGTAGAAATCTATATATTAAAATGTAGAATTTTCAGTGATGAAAAGACTTCTATTGAATATATAGAATACATACAACTTTCTTAATATCAAAGTGCTGATACAATACATATTGTGCTTTACAATATAAGGTGATGACACCAACAACACTAATAATATGTTTGATACAATACATATTGTTCTTTACATATTATTATTATTTTATTACAACAATCTGATGGATGTAAATAAATATATTATCTAAAGGAGTTGATTGACTAGTCAAAGTCCCCGAACACGTCATTTGAGGCGTATTCTATCATCATGTTCTCCTTGTCCATGGAGTCCTGTGGTAGATGGAATTCTTTGGTGTTGCTTGGTGTTCCTTGAACATCTTGCGAACATCCCGCTTCCATGTTATTATCAGGTTGAAGATTGAAGTGAGCTTCATATCTTGCTCCTTGGGCATGTCCGTTACGTCCCATGGATTGCAGGTAGAGGTTTACCAGATGTCTTGGGGTGCGGCATTTCTTGGTGACATGCTTGTAGCATCCACATTTCTGGCAAAGAATTATCTTATCGAACTTGTTCTTTGCTTTGCCCTTCCCCTTATCTGAATTGTGTGGCTTGTTCTTCTTGTTGCGGTTGCGGTTGAATTTACCATTGAAGTTCTTTATTTGGCCTTTAAATGAGCCATTGAACTTATTGTTTTTCTGAAAATTTGCATGTACTTCGGGGAGAGGGGCAGCCCCAACCGGGCGTTGATGACTATTCTTTAAAAGAAGTTCATCATGTTTCTCAGCCTGGAGGAGTACATGTATAAGTTCAGAATAAACTTGGTAATTCCTGGCACGATATTGTTGCTGTAGGATCCTGTCAGCAGGGAGCATAGTTGATAGAGTCTTTTCTATCTTCTCCAGTTCCGAAGGTTCCTTCTCGCAAAACCGCAATTTAGAACAAATCTTATGGACTTCATGGTTATAAGCTCCAACGGATTTGAAATCCTGGAGTCTTAAATGGGTCCATTCATGACTAGCTTCAGGCAGTATGACGGCCTTTTGCTGTTCATATCTTGTTTTAAGTGATTGCCACATATTGCTTGGAGATTCCTCCATCAAATATTCAGATTTCAAATCTGGGTGAATATGTTGCCTTATAAGGGCTAAGGCAGTATATTTTTGTTGCTCAGTTACTTGTGCATCTCCCTCCTGAGGAGGATTCTCAGGTGGTATGAGTGCACCTGCAATGCCACGGGATGAAAGACTAATCTTAACATCCATTGCCCATGTAGGATAGTTATGTCCGTCGAGCGCAAGCTCTTCAAAATCTTTAACGGCCATGTTGTCCTACATGAACGAGAACCAGAGATTTGATTAATTTACATGTATGTAAATTAAAGTCATCTTGGTTATGTTGTAATAAAATTGCAAAATCTTGTAAACTCAAGTAACACTTGGGTTTTAGTGTAAGCCTCAAATCATCTATCATAACACATTGTAGATAATCACCATATTTATGGAGTACATCTCTCAGTACTAAGAAGCATAATCTGACCTAAGTCAGTAGATGCTTTTTGTCTTAGCACCTTATGTTATGATTTGATTTAAATATATGGGAGAGCACATTGAAGGTAGTCATTGTGTCAATTTTGACAAAATGTAGACCTCACAATATTGTGGATAATCTGCACATTATGCAGTAGATGCCACATTACCTTGTGTTCCCATATATAAAATTGAAGTAGTCACTTTTTTTTGTGATTTTGCATATCAATTCAGTTCGAATTAAGTCAATTTTCATGCTTTTTAAGGCATTTTTGGACTTAATTGATGGTAAATTGACATTTAATTTTGCATATCAATTCTTGCTCATATTGAACCAAAAATTGCTCAATTAAGATGAATTGTTTTATTTGCAAGAAATTAAAATCTCAATTGCAAATAATAAACATAATTAATTTCGACATGTGCACACATGGAAATATATTACATCACACATATTTTTAGAAATACACATAGTACTCGAACTGAAATATGGTGATTAACAGAGTCTAAACTGAATTAAATCCAAATTAGAACTACTGTCAAATGGCAGAAATTGCGAAATCAAAAAAAATTCCAGTAAATTTAGCCCAAGAGACAGCCTAGTAGGCCGGCCCACATCCTGAATGAGCGGTTAACTAGTAGTAGTGGATAGGGATCGGAATCAATCGATCCCCAATCCTCTCACACAGTCAACGCCATGGCCAGGCACCGCAGCACCACGCATCACTGCCGCCGCAAGGACGGCCGGAGGTGCTCCTGCTGCCGGCATCCTCGTCGGAGGAGTCTTCCAGGAGGCGGGTGCCGGGTGCGACGCCGTTCGCGAGCACCAGCGCGGACGGGCTCACTTCGCCGGGGCTGAGCGCCACACGTGCGCTGGGCACCGTTTCCGCAAGGGGCAGAGGCATCGGGGCCGAGGGCCACCGCGCGCGATGGTCGCTAGTCGCGCCTCCGGTGGGTCGATGCCGCCATGGGCCTCGCTGTGAGGCCACGGACGCTGGGTCCCTGCAAGGACGGCCTCGTCGCCGGTGCCGCCGGGTCCTGCAGAGGAGGCCTCGACATGGGCGCCGACGCGGGCATGGAGGCGCCGTCGTGCTGCGCGAGGTCGCCGTTCGGAGCTTTGCCGGGATGCGCGTCAGCAGCACAAGCCAACACGGAGGCGTGGCCGTTCGTACTAGCCAAGCGGCTCTGACTGGCATGCGCGAGGTGACGCTACGCGAGCATGTTCTTGGTTGAGGATTTCCATCATATGATTCTCTTACCAATTAGCTGTATTCTTTTGATGTAGAGGGCTTTGTGCCTCTTTCTCTGTCGATCCAGCAAGATGATTGTTCTTGTGAATATGTTCTTGAAATCGCTTAGATGAAGAGCATGATTGCCGGAGTTCCTCTCAGTAGAGCGTACTGATAACGTGTTAGAACTCAGAAGATTGAGAGTAAAACATATGTTTATTGCTTGTGGGCAAAGCCCTATTTATACAAGGATTTTGGGGTGCCTCCGAAGAGGTGCCTGTTGCAAGAGACATGACTATTTACAAGAGATGCAACTGCTGAGAGAGAGAGAGAAGAGGTGTCTATACACAAGAGACATGTCTGTACAGAAAGGGTGCTTTGGGCATACTAGTAACCGCCTAGAGCGGTTGTAATTTATTCCTAACACTTCTAATGGTACTCCAGTACGTGTTTTGAGCCTGGACTGGTGGACATGCTCAGGCACGTGAATGGAATGATCGCTGGGGTCAAACTCAATTTCGTCAGAATCATTTTATTGGACTGGGCTATATGTACAAGTGTTTGGGCTGAAGTCGTCGGGGCCAATTGACCCCAGCCCTAACACTGTAGCTCCATCCCTGTGTGCAACGGAACACAAAGATTTGCGTTAACCCATCCAAAAAACTCCGAAACGCGGGCACCAAAATGATGGAGGCCCTTAATGCCCTCATGCGGCAATAACTTTGTGAGCAACCAAACTGACTGCACGTCCCGACTCATCATGCAGTCTCTACCGGCGCTCGCCGCGTGCAAATCTCGCGGCCCCGAGGAGAGCCTGTAGGACTGTAGGTCAGCCCAGCTGCACAAGAAACCGCCGCAGCTCCGCGTGCTCTGCCTCCTTGTGATGGAGGCACAGAGCAACGCCGGCCGGCGTGTGGGATCTGGCCGGAATCGTGACAGGTAGCTGGATTCCTATGTAGATCTTTTACGGAGTGCATAACTAACAGTGCCTGTAAACAGGCGATCTGTATATCACGAGTACATGTTTCTGTACTTACGATATACAGGTTCATCGACAGCGGCGGTGATCGGCACCTGCAAATGTAACCCGTAAACAGAAAATTTGAAAAACCCCGGGAAGATTTGTTCACACGAGAACGGATCGTAGTCCATACTAGATTTGTACAACAAAATTACAGCTAAAAAGAAAAATAATTAGTGGCGAGCTCACCGGAGGATGCCGCGTCCTCACAGATGCCCAAAATGGGAGCTCGTTAACCCTAGTCGCCACCGTCGAGGACGATCTAGTCGTCGTCGATGACGATCTAGCCGGTGCCGTGCGCGCGCTGACGGCGTAGGGGGCTAGCGACGGTGGGGGAGTCCTCACCCAGTTGGTCCAGCGCCTGCTGGCACGCTTCTTCGCTGCGATGGAGCGGATGCGGCGCCGCTCCTCGTCGTCGCCGCCGCCGGGTGCGCGCCGGCCACCCCCTCCTCCTCCCCCGCCAGCACGGCCGCCGTCGAGGCCCGAGGCGCCGCTCCTGCACGTCGATCTGTCGCTGGAAGGTGATTTAATTGCTCACCGGAGCTGCGCTAGGGTTCGCGGCGGCGGCTAGGGTTCGTGGCGGAGGGAGTACGAGTTCGACCCGTCTCCGCCGGTCGAGCCGATACTTATACCATTTTGAATGGGCCGAATACGGAAGCCTGTGAAAAAAATTACGAGCCAGACCTTTCACGGGTTCGGTTAGCTCGCACACGCGACCCATAACCCGTCAAATGGCCGAAAATTTACAGAGGCCGGAACTCTGTTAGTCATGCTCTTAGACACATAACTTGCGAGAAACAATGCTTTTTTTTGAATATGCGAGAAGCAATGCTTGATCTGTGTCTTTTTTCTGTTCTTTTTTATTCGGTTTTGGCTGACAATACGGTCGGCGCCAACATCAAGATCTGATAACGAACTCGCCCGCTTGTACGCGAGATCCACGTTGGAGTCGTGTTGGTTCAGTCGCGAACCAGGCCAGCAACGTGATGGCATTTTCCCTTTCCTATTGCCTATCCATCACGATCACCATCGATGCTGCTCATGGGAGACAGCGCACCGGAAGACAGATCCTCCTAAGTCCTAACCACATGGCCAGCGGATCATCCTAGATTGAGGTATAGTCGTTGTCAACCGCGTGCCGTCGCTATGCGGTTGACACATTGGCAAGCTAAAACAACTCAGTACAAGCTTGTTCCGTGGCGTGACAATTTTGAGCCAACAAGCAGCAGCGCCTAGAAGGCTATAGAACGGTCGGACGGGTCGGTGCCACACTTCAGGCATGGCATGCATAGGTCAATGACACGTTACAATTAGCCAAGGAAACTTTTATTCTCGCGAGAAGACTTCGAGGGAATTTGCGCCTTTGTTGTTGTACAGGACCAAGATATGTTGGCTTTTGAATATTTTAAAAATAATCATTTTATAAGAAAGGAAGAACTCAGAGTACTTCAAGCGTTGATAGGTGCAAACAATAGCTTTAAATTCCTTCTTTTTATGAATAATTGTGTCCATTAAATAGGAAATGCCAAAGAGTTTGCATGCAAGCACATGCATATGCACTGATTTAGAGGGGGGGGGGGGGGGGGGGGGGCAATAAAAACCTATTTGAGCCTAACTCTAGGTGCCACACTTCAGGCATGTCATGCATAAGTCAATGACATGTTACAAGTAGCCAAATTCCCATTGTGTTTGGATGTTGTTATTCAGCCGTGGAATCATGAATTGGTATTTTTTTTAAACGGGGCGTGGTCTAGAAAGACCTCGTAGTTGCTTATATTATCGTCGTTGGAACACTTTTACAAAAAGATCCTTAAAAGAAAGAAAAATATAGCATGGCCCTGCAAAAGTGCAGGAACTAAAAGCAAAACGAGATCAGGTCCTTGACATCCTTCGTGCTTCTTCTCCACCAGATTGACGAGGTTCCCGAGCCCGGCCATCCGCACCACCACCTGGGACTTCACCACTTGGAGTGGGGCGACGGGAGCACGTCGACTCGGAGCGAAAGCAGGAGAGCTGCTGCCCTACAACCTCTGGGTCTGGCGGGACGACGGAGCTTGCGTCGAAAGGCCGCTGGAAAGAGCTCCCAATTCAAGATCATGACGCAACAGAGAGGATCCCCATCCCCCGCTTTCTTTGCTGCCACCTAAGCGGCTAGGTCGAGCAGGAGGGTGAACTCCATAGCGCCATTGACAGCACCAACCTGCAGAAACAAAGGGCGAGGATGACGCCGCGCTCTGCTTTACCCCCTCGCATCCTCGGTCGGCCAGGAAAATAAGAGCAATATATCAGTCGCCGCCCATCTGCCTTTCTCCCCTGCCTCCATGACCGACCAATAAAGGCTTCGTAGCAACACATCCCCGAGGAAGGCTCCTAAAGGGCCCTTTATTGGAGGAGTCTCCGGCAGCAGATCTCCCCTTCGCTTCCGGCTCCGAACACCGGAGCGTCGCCAGGAGCAAGATGCATATATATGACTGATTACCTTATTTCAGAATTTTTTAAGAACTAATTACCTTTTTTAATTTTTTTTTGATAAAACGAGCTCGAGTGTGCTCGGGAACTACAAGGAGTTTCTCATAGCCAAAAAATATAATTTCATAGTATTCTACCACTACTACCATCTGTTTTTTCGAACCAACTCCTACCATATAATTTGATGACAGGACCAAATCTATTTATTTGTCTAACAACTAGGGTTGAAAACGGAACGGAAACGGACGGAAACATGCTTTATCACTTTCTTTTCCGCACATCTTGTCGGAATCGGAAATGAAACCGAAAATCTCGGAAATGAAAACGAAAGCGGAAATCATCGGAGACGAATACGGAGCGGATACGAAACGAATACGTTACGAAAACGGACATGTGTCGGAACCCAATAACATTCTAATACCTTAGGTTGTACGACATAGGTCACACACAAATAAGTAGACAACAACACAAAAAATAGCTCACGACTTTGAAATATGATAGTCGAACATAAAGTAACACACTGGCAGTTCAACACTTTGGCAAGCATATAAGTTCACAAATATAGGTTCACGTAGATGCTAAGACACTCACAATCCTGATAAAAAAAACTAGTTCAAGAAAACATATATGCTTCAACAGCAGTAAAGCACCACGTGCTTCATCATCTTATTAATTCTCATCCATGCCGTCTGTCAAAGTCCTTCTCCCCATCGGTACTATCACCATCACTCTCTTGGTCATCAAGCTACAGAAAAGTAACCAAGGCAAGCACGGCAATTTGAGACAATTTAAATTATAATTACAACACTAGAATATTTACGTGGCAATCCTATATATTTACGTGGGCCTGTCTGGACTATATTTCGGAAAATTTCCTTATTTTTCTTATACGGAATTTCCTTGCCGTTTCCATTTCCGTCGGAAATGGCTTCCCCATTTCCTTTGCCATTTCCGTTTATGATTATTCCGTTTCCGTTTCTTTTCCGCAAAATGCCGCTTTCGTTTCCGTTTTTTGCTCTCCATTTCCTTTTTCTTCGGAAACGAACGGAAAGTTTCCGTTTCGTTTTCAACCCTACTAACAACGACACCACTCTACTGGCGTATCTCTACTCTAAATTAATGTGCAGATTGACCGAGTATGACGGCGTCGCATGTGATTGCCAATCTATGATGCTGAAATTACATCAAAACATTTTATGCTGACAAACATAGTTGCACTCCAGTCCAAATACATAACAAGAGAAAGTATCAAGTGTGTTTACCTACTTCGGATTCTTTTTAAGATAGTAGATACGGCAAGTTGTGGTTGTCACAATCTAGGTGAACTGGGAGGGGAATCAAAAGAAAATTTTGAGTGTTAGTTATTAACATATTCAAATTACTTCTTCGTGTTCGTAGGAACCGAAGACGAAAACAGCACGACCGCGCAATTAGGTTCGTCATTCCTGGCTAAGGGCCACTTGAACCATCCGCTAAAGTTTACGGTCAGATTCAGAAGGACCTGAAAGTACATTTTTTTTCTTTGAGGGTAAGCAGAGGTGCAAATTGCATGGAGATCCAGAAGAAAATAAGAAATTGCAAACAAGACCTCAACTATTTCAACCAGGACCTTGAGAAAGTTACAGAAAAAGCAATTTGTTCCTCGAGTCACTGCTCCACCGCAACGAACCGCCGCTGAGCCAGGCATCCCGATACCGGGGACACACCACTTGGGCCAGGACCGCTGCAAGTTGTCCAGCAGTAGGAGCTGAAGATCCTCCACATCGGCATATAGCTTGGAGGAAGCACGACCATGGAAGCAAGGTCGAAACAGGTCACCATTGGACTAGAAGAAGCAAGGCAAGATGGAGCTATCCGTTGCCACCAGTCCTCTGCTGATGGAGTCCAAGAAATAGAGCAATAGAGCTCTCTGGCGCAACAGATTTTCTGCCGGCATGAAACTTCGGCTCCTATCACAACAACACCTCCACTTCTCCCCTCGCCACCACGATCGTCTAGACAAGAGAAGAGCGCTAGCTGAAAATACTTACAATCCACGCGAGATAAATGACCTTTATTATTGAAGGTTCTGGCTGCCACCCTCCTCGCCACCTCCGACTCCGACCATCGGAGCGCCGCATCAACGAAGAGGACCACCTATTGGCTCATATCTTGTCTAAGAGACCTAGCAGCCTGGCGCCTCTCCTTCCTCACCCATGGCCGATTATTCCAATGGGAGGGGCTCAGCGTTGGCCCAACCTCTCACGGGGAACACTCAAGAGAAAAGAGGTGGGAGGGGAGAGAAACGGGAAAGCAACTTGCATGGTCTATTTAGGAAGCCTCATCCCAAATAAACATAATTTAAGGGCTTGTTTGGTCAATCCCCTCCTCAAATGGATTGGAGTGGATTTAGGGGGTTTTATGGAGGAGTTGTGGCAGCGTGCCATCGGCCCATTCAAGCGCCAGGGTCCTTGATGTATTTTATTTTTTGTTCCAGGGTCCTTTTGTACTTTAGAAAAAAGATGACCCCAAACATCCGTGTCTATGGATGCACACATCCATATACTACCTTTGTTCCAAAACATAAGACGTTTTGGTAGACAAGTTTATCCTATCATTTATAATGCAAAATCTAGCAACTAAAAAAATCAACCTCGAAAAGAAATCAGGAGGCCATATGGCTCGCGACAGGGACTCCACCATGCAACTACTAATGTTAGGATAAAAGACAGAAATGGATGAGAAGTAACTACTGCTAGACGAAGCCTTCCAGAAGAAAACCCGACACATGCACCAATGGTGAAGATACCAACCATAGGTCTATCTTAGGATTTTCATCCTCAAAGCTAAGTTTCGATCGACATGGACGCACGCTGACATAGCCTGATCAAAGATCTTATGTTTTCACTAGACACTAGTAGAAATATACTTATAGGTAGAATCTTACTAGTGGCGCATAAAATAAGTGTGCGCCACTAGTAACATGTGCCCCGGGGTGGTGGCCTACATGTTTATTGTACGCCAACAACGTATAACAAAAATGTTACGCCACCAGTAACATGTTCTCTGGGTGCCTGCATAAGGCTAGTTACTGGTGATGTACATGTTTATGGTACGCCACCAATAACTAACTACTGGTGGCATACATGTTTTTGGTACCCCACCAGTACCGGTGGCATACCAAAAAAGTGTACGCCATGAGTAGTTTCTAGTTTTTGCATTTTTCTAACTACAAACGCCACAACTTATGTCTCTTGATGCGGCGTGTTGTAGATCGTCCGATCAAACCTTATATGATCGACCTTATCCCACCAAACTGCCCCGTCAAGGCCACACAATCTCTCCCTTGTCTCTCTTCTCATACCTCCTCTTGTCTGCCACCTCGGCGATGGGAAGAAGGAGCCCCAAGGTCTCGTTTAGGTCATGTACATATGGGTAGAGGTAGGGTTTGGTGGGGCGTCACCATGGTGCGGGTGAAGGTGTCGCGTCCAATAAAATAAGTTGTAGCTCTCTCCTCACCACAGTGACATTGTAGAGCTTGCGGCCGTATCTTCTCACCGACCTTTCTAGTCGGAGCGATTGGTGTACATTGGCTTGGTCGGCAAGACAGCGGCGCGACCAAGCCATGAGTATTTTGTCCTTCGTATCTACCGTCATCACGGTGATGTTCCTTCTGACCCCATTCGGAGATCCTAAAGATTGTATAGGAGTGTGGTGGCTGGATTTGGGCATCCTGGCATCGATCGCGCCGATAGTCGGGATATTTGGCAATCCAGTTTAAGGATCATGGTTTGACACGGTAGTTTCATGCGACTCTGCTTCGACCAAGTCCAATAGATGAACCGGAGCTAAGGCTGAGGTGCACGGGGATGGCCTCGGTCGATGCACCACATCGGCAATGCATCGCCGTTCGCGGTGGGGTTCTTCTTCGAGTCTGAAAGCTGGATCTGGTGATGGTGCAACCTTGACTTATCGGGACAGCGGGTTCCAGGGATGGAGCCACTGAGCCAGGAATACACCACAACAGAGGCCAATTCTGCATTACATAAGTTGGAGGAGACCAAATAGCAAAAAATCACCAATTTAGAGGCCTAATCCACATATTTTAAAGGGCGCATTCAGGAAAAATTTCACCATCTGGGGGGCCATTGTCCCAGTGTGCCCTTCCTCCCTCCCCTGCTGGCTCCCATCCCTGGTGGGTCCCCACGTCTTCCTCCGACGACTGTTTTGGTGCCGGCGGCTAAGTGTGGGCCATGGTTCATGTGTAGAAAGGCCCCTCATGGATGTAGTTGTATTTTTTGTTCTTTGGGGGCCTTTTGCATTTGTGTGGAGAGACATATTTTCTCTCGAGTTGCGTCAAACTTTTTGCATGTGTATCGTGTGGTGTTTGTACATGTAATATGATATATGGAACATGCAGTAATCTTCTAATTTCTTTTTGTAAATTTGCTTTTTCGTTCAATGCAGTGGCCGCTCGACTAGCTCCTTTTTTTCCAAAAAATGCAATTTATTTTACTATTAGCATGCTAAATTGGTTATACACTAGTGATGCTCTCTGGCTATTGGTGACGTAGCAAATAAAGGCACACCACTGGTAGCTGAACTTACATGTGGCGTACCAAACTGGTGCCCCACCGGTAGCCACCTATTAATGGAGTGATTTTAGTGCTATGCTGATACATCTCCAACGTATCTATAATTTTTGATGCTCCATGCTTGCTTTTACACCATTTGCCTACTGTTTTGTCACACTTCGTGGCACTTTTATGCATTTTCCGGAACTAACCTATTAACGAGTTGCCACAGTGC
This sequence comes from Dactylis glomerata, assembly GCA_007115705.1. NCBI lineage: Eukaryota > Viridiplantae > Streptophyta > Magnoliopsida > Poales > Poaceae > Dactylis > Dactylis glomerata. Next base: position 1,660,573 of record QXEO01000050.1, read on the forward strand.
CAGTTCCCTGTTTTCTGCTGTTTTTGTGTTTCAGAAGTGATACACAGGAAATATTCTCGGAATTGGACGAAACAAGTTCCTGAAGTCTTATTTTACCCGGAAGCTTCCAGAGATCCGAAGGAGAGTAGGAGGGGGGCCACCAGGGCCCCACACACAGGGCTGGCGCGGCCAGGCCCTGGGCCGCGCCACCCTGGCGTGAGGCCGCCTGGTCCCTCCTCTGACATCGCCCCTTCGCCTATAAAGACCCCCCGACGGAAAAAACCTAAGTACCCGATCAATTTTCCAGAACACATCGCGATCCGCCGCAGCCGTCGACCCGAAGATCGGGAGGGTCCAGAAGCTCTTCCCGGCACCCTGCCGGAGAGGGGAATCGCCACCGGAGGTCTTCTTCATCGCCATGCTTGCCTCCGGAGCGATGAGTGAGTAGTCTACCTTGGACTATGGGTCCATAGCAGTAGCTAGATGGTTGTCTCCTCCACCATGTGCTTCATGTTTAGATCTCATGAGCTGCCCTACATGATTGAGATCACCGTTATGTAATTCTACATGTTTGGTTTGTTGGGATCCGATGAATATTGGTGTTTATGATTGAGTTGCTGTACTGAATATTATCTTTTGTTATCTCTATGTTGTTTATGATCTTGCATGCTCTCCGTTGTTAGTAGCTATCTTGGCCGAGTAGCTGCTAGTGACTCCAAGAGGGGGTATTTATGCTCGATAGTGGGTTCATGCCTCCATTTAACCTGGGGGGGGTGACAGAAACCTCTAAGCTTGTAGATGTGCTGTTGCTACTAGGGAGAAAACAACATTCATATGCTCAAGGGCATATGCTTTGTTTACATTACACACTTTGCTTAATGCAATTATCTGTTGTTCACAACTTAATACTTGTGGAGTTCTCGGATTGATTCGCCACAAGTGGATTATTAGTCATAGATGCAGTTGGATGGCGGTCTATGTATTTTGTTGTAATGCCCAGAGTAAATCTCATAGTGATCTTCTTGACATATCACATTTATCTTTATTCTATCAATTGCTCAACTGTAATTTGTTTACCCAACATGTGTTATTTATCTTATGGAGAGACACCACGAGTGAACTGTGGATCCCGGTCCTATTTCCATCATATTGCTATCACCTGTTTACTTTACTCGCACTATTTACTTTATTCGCATACTCTATTGTTTTCCACTCGATACGCTCATAACCTTTGTTTCAAGCAAACCGGTGAGATTGACAACCTCATCGTAAGTTGGGAACGAAGTACTTGGTTGTGTTGTGTGCAGGTTCCGCGTTGTAGCCAGCAAGCAAAGCTTGGACGAGGCGCCATTTATAAATTGTCCGAAGCTGTCGCAAGCTAGTCCGCATCACCTTCAGTTGTTTGTATCTCCTCTCCAAGAATGATTAAACCTTGGTTTCTTAACTGAGGGAAAACCAGCTGCTATACTCATCACACCTTCCTCTTGGGGTTCCCAACGGGCTGGTTATTCACCACGCACAAGGACGAAGCTCCTACATCAACTAGGACCATCAGCTGTTTTTCTGGCGCCGTTGCCGGGGAGGAAGTAGAAGACTTCTGCGAGGGGAGTTTTCGCACGCACATCCTTTACTTTGTTATTGTTTTGCTTTACTTTATTTATTTTACCTGCATCGTTTTATATCAAAAACCCAAAAAAATTAGAATCCTTGGTAGTTGTTTTTACTTGTTTACTTTCGTTTTGCTGAAATGGCCAATCCTGAAAACACCAAGTTGTGTGACTTTACTAGCACAAACAATAGTGATTTTATCTGCACTCCTATTGCACCACCTGCTCCAGCTGCAAACTTTTATGAGATTAAGCCTGCTTTGTTGAACCTTGTTATGAAAGAGCAATTTTCTGGTGCTTGTACTGAAGATGTCGCAGCTCATCTCAACAATTTTGTTGAGCTATGTGAGATGCAGAAATATAAGGATGTTGATAGTGATATTATTAAGCTCAAGTTGTTTCCTTTTTCTTTGAGAGGAAAAGCTAAAGATTGGTTGCTGTCTTTGACTAAGAATAGTATTGATTCATGGGCTAAGTGTAAGGATGCTTTTATTGGTAGATACTATCCTCCTGCTAAGATTATATCCTTGCGTAGCAATATTATGAAGTTTACTCAGTTTGATAATGAACATGTTGCTCAAGCTTGGGAAAGAATGAAATCTATGATAAAGAATTGCCCCACTCATGGACTGACTACTTGGATGATTGTCCAAACTTTTTATGCAGGACTGAATTTTTCTTCGAGGAACCTACTTGATTTAGCTGCTGGAGGCACGTTTATGTCCCTTACCTTGGGCGCCGCAACAAAGTTACTCAACAACATGATGGTAAATTATTCTGAATGGCATACCGAGAGAGCTCCGCAAGGTAAGAAGGTAAATTCTGTTGAGGAAACCTCTTCCTTGAATGATAAGATTGATACCATTATGGCTATGCTTGCTAATGATAGGACTCATGTTGATCCTAATAATGTTCCTTTGGCCTCTCTGGTTGCTCAAGAAGAGCATGTTGATGTGAATTTCATTAGAAACAATAATTTTAACAACAATGCTTATAGGAACAATTTTGCTAGTAACAATTATAGGCCGTATCCTTCTACCAATGGTAATGGTTATGGTAACTCTTATGGTAATTCCTACAACAACACCAGGGCCGCACCCTCCGAGCTTGAGGTAATGCTCAAGGACTTCATCGGTAAGCAAACTGCTTTTAACAAGTCTGTTGAGGAAAAGTTAGGCAAAATTGATATTCTTGCTTCTAAAGTTGATAGCCTTGCTCATGATGTTGAACTTCTGAAATTAAAAGTGTTGCCTAATGATGTGAAAGAGAACAATGTTTTTGCTACCGCTAATGCTATTCAAGTTGGAATTGATGAAAATATTAGATTGTTAGCGGAATTGCATGCCAGGTGGGAAAGAGAAGATGAGATGGCTAGAGAGATGAAGGTATGTACCATTACTACCTCTAATGATGTTGCTCCTAATGCTAGCAATCCTCTTACTTTGATTGGGGTAGAGAAAACTCCCACTCCTTGTGTTAAAAAGCCTAAAACTGCCAAAACTTTTTCTCAAAAGAGTGCTGAAATTTTTCGGAGTGTGGGAGACGATAGCTCTACTTCTTTTAATGATTTTGATGTTGATGGCTGCAATATATCTGAAGTTATTTTGTTCCTGCAAAAGCTTGCTTTGACTCCCAATGCTAGTTCTTTAAATATTGCTTTTACTAAGCATATTACCAATGCTCTCATAAAAATTAGGGATGAAAAGTTGAAGCAAAAAGCTTCTGTTCCCAAGAAGTTAGAAGATGGTTGGGAACCCATCATTGATATGCATGTTAATGGTTATGATTGCCATGCTTTATGTGATCTAGGTGCTAGTATTTCTATCATGCCTAGAAAAATTTATGACATGCTTGATTTACCACCGCTTGAAAAATGTTACTTTGATGTTCCTATTGCTGATGTTGCTAAGAAGAAACCTTTGGGAAGGATTAATGATGTTCTTATTGTGGTTAACAATAACCTTGTTCCCGTTGATTTTCTTATTATGGACGTTGAATGCCATGCTTCATGTCCTATTATTTTGGGAAGACCCTTTCTTCGAACTGTAGGTGCTATCATTGATATGAGGGAAGGCACTATCAAATATCAATTCCCACTAAAGAAAGGTATGGAACACTTCCCTAGGAAAAGAAAGAAATTACTTTTTGACTCTATTCTTAGAGCAAATTATGATCTTGATGCTTCATCACTTGATGTTACTTGATTCGCAATTTTCTGCGCCTAGCTCAAAGGCGTTAAAGAAAAGCACTCTTGGGAGATAACCCAATGTTTTATTTTCAGTACTTTTTCTTTTATTTGAGTCTTGGAAGTCATTACTACTATAATGACCGCTCCTTTTCTTGTTTATTTTGTTTTTGTGCCAAGAGAAGCCTCTAATTTGAGTGAGGTAAAGATTTGGGGATGTTGCTGTCCTGAAACTGTTTTTGGTGCTGCACCGTAAAAATTCGTATAAATTCTCTGTATATCTTTTGGACCTGCGATTTCTTGTGCATATGCCCCAGGTTATATCCAAACTTTTGTTAGTTGAACACTTTTTGATTTGAGCAACACAAAACCCCTCAAAAATTCGACCTTTGTCAGCTGTTCAGTTTTGACAGATTTCTGCCAATATTTGTGTTTGCCACTTTATCGCTTTCTTTTGAGTTCTTTTGATCACGGAACTTTTGGGGAGGTTGCTACAGTAGTATTTGCTATATATGTGGTGGTTTTGAGTTGAAACCTGAAGCAAAAAGAGGTTGATTATATGTTATGCTACACTAATGTTGCTAATAGAATTGTGTTTAGTTTTGTATGAAGGAAGTTTTCAAGTGTAGGGATTGGAGAATGATGAGATGAGTTGAAGAATGGACAAAAGCACAAGCTTGGGGATGCCCATGCATCACCCCAAGAAATATCCAAGAAGTACAAGCGTCAAAGCTTGGGGATGCCCCCGAGGCACCCCTTCTTCATCGGCAAAAATCAGGTCACCTTTCAAGACACTATATTTTTATTGCTTCATGCACTATGTGTTTTTCTTGGAGCATCAGTTGTTTTAGTTTTCTTAGTTAGTTTAGTTTGTTTGTTTGCTGCAATAAATGGTTGGACCCTGACAAATTTCCTTTGGAGGAGATGTACTCGTTTTCATTTGCCAAGAACGCTCTAGTTTTCATTCTTATTTCACCGAGTGTTCTTCTTTTTCTGCTACTGCTTTTGGTTTTCATTTTCACCTTGAATTGCATTCAGACCTTGTCATATCTTTTCATCAAGGTGTATTTTTGCCTCTGATCTTTATTGGTTTTCATCAAAAGAGGTGTCTTTAAAAATTTCAAATGGTGTTGGAAAAGAGAAAAAGCTTTATGCAAAAAAGTGGTACAAGAAGGAGCTTGTGTAGACTGTGGCTTAGGCTTTTTCATGTCATGCTTGATGTCTTTTTGATAGTATGCTTAGTGGTTTTGCTGTAGCATGACTTGTCTCAAACAATTGAGATTGCTTAATGAGCCTTTGAAAAAATCATGCGTTGTTTTAATTGTTTGGAAGCATTATTTTGGTTTTCTCCTTGATGCTTTATTTGGGTTGACTTGGCGCATGCTCACACATGTTAGACTCTTACAAAGTCGCCAATAGCCTCTATGATCATTTAGTTTTTGACTTTTGATGCCATCTTATGCTTCTTTTAATGTCGCTTTGTCGCTTTGCATGATTATGGCCATTATTGCTCTCTTAGTTGGTCGCTCCCAGCCTTTTGCTAGCCCTCGCCTTGTACTGAGTATGAGCTCTACTCGTGCATCCAACTCCTAAAAGCCAAAGTTTTCCAAAGTGTCCACCATACATACCTATTAGCAATTTGCTATTCCAAGTAAATTTGACTTGCTTTTATTTTCTCTTCAAATTAAACTCTTACCAGTGTTAGGCGAAATTTGGTCAGTAAAGCTCTCACGAACCGGAAGGCACACTTTACTTTTTCCTGTTCTTAAAATTTTGCCATTGTGGTCTCTTATGTTGAGTTGTTATGCTTGCAAGTTGTAAGTTGGAGACTAGCCCAGCCATGCAGTCATGGGCAAGCTTTCAACATTGCACTTTTTATTTGAGTTGATATCGTGATCTTTTGTTTATGGATGCCCGCGGTGTGAAATGAATTGGGAATCTTGTGGGGATCATGGAGTTTGTATATGTGTTAGGGAAACGTCGGGCCGCTAATCTAAGCCATGCATAATTCATGGTGGAAATTTGCAGCATACCCATGGTAAACATTCGACGACGCATCTCACAATAAAAAGCTAAACAAATGGCAAATAAAAGAGATATCGAGGTGTTCATTGTCTGCTTATCCTGTCATTTTGGTGTGGGCTTGTTCCATGTCATCGGGCACGGAGGTACCCCATTGGCGGTTCTCAATGATATGCATATACTTACAATGACAAGAGCCTTGCTTGGGACTCTAAGTAAAGTAGCATGAGGTTTGGGTACTCATATTCACGGGACACGAGGTTTTCAACTTATGATTTGTCAAGCATATGCATCATAATTGTTCTCGCATTAACTTTAACCATTCAAGATGCTTATGATGGGGGCAATGAGAGCTCAAAGCCGGCAAGTACCATAATTTTTGAAGGTTATAAAACTTGCAATCACTGCTTCCCTCTGCGAAGGGCCTTTCTTCTACTTTTATGTTGAGTCACCACCTTCTTTCTTTATGCACCATTAAGAGAGCATAGTTGTCATTCTTAGTGTAATAAGCATTATCCCAAAGTTCATTGATTGATTCATATTGTTGGTTTCACTTGTTCTTAAATTATTTGTATCTAGTCGCCCTCTTAAACTTGAAGGTGTCCTATGCATTTATGTTTTGCTCTCTTTGAAAGACAAGCTGAAAACCATTTGTATGTTTTTCCTTATGATTTGAACACATGTTTGACTTTCATTGTTTCATTTTCATGATCTTTTGTTTGTGTTCATTTGCATGTTTACAACATGGTTGCTAAGTTCTTATTGTCAAGATTATATCTTTCATGCCCATGTTTTAAGTTCTTATGATCCCAGCTCACAAATGCTTACATACTTGATCAAGATTGTGTAGGTGCATGTCACCTCAAAAATTATTCTTTTGTTATCACTTACCTACTCGAGGACGAGCAGGAGTTAAGCTTGGGGATGCTTGATACGTCTCCAACGTATCTATAATTTTTGATGCTCCATGCTTGTTTATACACCATTTGCCTACTGTTTCGTTACACTTCGTGGCACTTTTATGCATTTTCCGGAACTAACCTATTAACGAGTTGCCACAGTGCCAGTTCCCTGTTTTCTGCTGTTTTTGTGTTTCAGAAGTGATACACATGAAATATTCTCGGAATTGGACGAAACAAGTTCCTGAAGTCTTATTTTACCCGGAAGCTTCCGGAGATCCGAAGGAGAGTAGGAGGGGGGCCACCAAGGCCCCACACACAGGGCTGGCGCGGCCAGGCCCTGGGCCGCGCCACCCTGGTGTGAGGCCGCCTGGTCCCTCCTCTGACATCGCCCCTTCGCCTATAAAGACCCCCCGACGGAAAAAACCTAAGTACCCGATCAATTTTCCAGAACACATCGCGATCCGCCGCCGCCGTCGACCCGAAGATCGGGAGGGTCCAGAAGCTCTTCCCGGCACCCTGCTGGAGAGGGGAATCGCCACCGAAGGTCTTCTTCATCGCTATGCTTGCCTCCGGAGCGATGAGTGAGTAGTCTACCTTGGACTATGGGTCCATAGCAGTAGCTAGATGGTTGTCTCCTCCACCATGTGCTTCATGTTTAGATCTCATGAGCTGCCCTACATGATTGAGATCACCGTTATGTAATTCTACATGTCTGGTTTGTTGGGATCCGATGAATATTGGTGTTTATGATTGAGTTGCTATACTGAATATTATCTTTTGTTATCTCTATGTTGTTTATGATCTTGCATGCTCTCCGTTGTTAGTAGCTATCTTGGCCGAGTAGTTGCTAGTGACTCCAAGAGGGGGTATTTACGCTCGATAGTGGGTTCATGCCTCTATTTAACCTGGGGGAGTGACAGAAACCTCTAAGGTTGTAGATGTGCTGTTGCTACTAGGGAGAAAACAACATTCATATGCTCAAGGGCATATGCTTTGTTGATACGTCTCAAACGTATCTATAATTTTTGATGCTCCATGCTTGTTTTTTACACCATTTGCCTATTGTTTCGTTACACTTAGTGGCACTTTTATGCATTTTCCGGAACTAACCTATTAACAAGTGCCACAGTGCCAGTTTCCTGTTTTCTGCTGTTTTTGTGTTTCAGAAGTGATACACAGGAAATATTCTCGGAATTGGACGAAACAAGTTCCTGAAGTCTTATTTTCCCCGGAAGCTTCCAGAGATCCGAAGAGAAGTAGGAGGGGGGCCACCAGGGCCCCACACATAGGGCCGGCGCGGCCAGCCCCCTGGCCGCGCCACCCATGTGTGAGGGAGCCTGGCTCCACCTCTGACATCGTCCCTTCTCCTATAAAGACCCCCCGATGGAAAAAAACCTAAGTCCCCGATCAGATTTCCAGAACACATCGCGATTCGCCGCCGCCATCAACACAAAGATCGGGAGGGTCCAGAAGCTCTTCCCGGCACCCTGCCGGAGAGGGGAATCGCCACCGGAGGTCTTCTTCATCGCCATGCTTGCCTCCGGAGCGATGAGTGAGTAGTCTACCTTGGACTATGGGTCCATAGCAGTAGCTAGATGGTTGTCTTCTCCACTATGTGCTTCATGTTTAGATCTCATGAGCTGCCATACATGATTGAGATCACCGTTATGTAATTTTATGATGTTGGTTTGTTGGGATCCGATGAATATTGGTGTTTATGATTAAGTTGCTGTACTGAATTATATCTTTTGTTATCTCTATGTTGTTTATGATCTTGCATGCTCTCCGTTGTTAGTAGCTATCTTGGCCAAGTAGTTGCTAGTGACTCCAAGAGGGGGTATTTATGCTCGATAGTGGGTTCATGCCTCTATTTCACCTGGGGGAGTGACAGAAACCTCTAAGGTGGTAGATGTGCTATTGCTACTAGGGAGAAAACAACATTCATATGCTCAAGGGCATATGCTTTGTTTACATTACACACTTTGCTTAATGCAATTATCTGTTGTTCGCAACTTAATACTTCTAGGGTGTTCGGATGATATCCCCGGGAGTGGATTATTAGTCATAGATGCAGTTGGATGGCGGTCTATGTATTTTGTTGTAATGCCCAGAGTAAATCTCATAGTGATCTTCTTGACATATCACGTTATCTTTATTCTATCAATTGCCCAACTGTAATTTGTTTACCCAGCATGTGCTATTTTATCTATGGAGAGACACCACTAGTGAACTGTGGACCCCGGTCCTATTTACATCATATTGCAATCACATGTTTACTTTTCTCGTACTGTTTACTTTACTAGCATACTCTACTGTTTTCCACTCGATACGCTCATAACCTTTGTTTCAAGCAAACCGGTGAGATTGACAACCTCATCGCAAGTTGGGAACAAAGTATTTGTCTGTGTGTGTGCAGGTTCCACAAACACCTTCAGTCGTCACCATCTCTCCTCTCCTGTTCGATAAACCTTGGTTTCTTAACTGAGGGAAAACTTGCCGCTACATTCATCATACCTTCCTCTTGGGGTTCCCAACGGGCTGGTGATTCACCACGCACAAGGACTTACTGCTCCCACGTCAACTATACGCCACAGCTCTTTTCTGGCGTCATCACCAAGTAGCATTTGTTTACATTACACACTTTGCTTAATGCAATTATCTGTTGTTCGCAACTTAATACTTGTGGAGTTCTCGGATTGATTCACCACAAGTGGATTAGTAGTCATAGATGCAGTTGGATGGCGGTCTATGTATTTTGTTGTAATGCCCAGAGTAAATCTCATAGTGATCTTCTTGACATATCACGTTTATCTTTATTCTATCAATTGCCCAACTGTAATTTGTTTACCCAGCATGTGTTATTTATCTTATGGAGAGACACCACTAGTGAACTGTGGATCCCGGTCCTATTTCCATCATATTGCTATCACCTGTTTACTTTACTCGCACTGTTTACTTTATTCGCATACTCTATTGTTTTCCACTCGATACGCTCATAACCTTTGTTTCAAGCAAACCGGTGAGATTGACAACCTCATCGTAAGTTGGGAACGAAGTACTTGGTTGTGTTGTGTGCAGGTTCTGCGTTGCAGCCAGCAAGCAAAGCTTGGACGAGGTGCCATATATAAATTATCCAAAGCTGTCGCAAGCTAGTCCGCATCACCTTTAGTCGTTTGTCTCTCCTCTCCAAGAACGATTAAACCTTGGTTTCTTAACTGAGGGAAAACCAGCTGCTATACTCATCACACCTTCCTCTTGGGGTTCCCAATGGGCTGGTTATTCACCACGCACAAGGACGAAGCTCCTACATCAACTAGGACCATCATATGCCCAGGGTGTACCAGCAGTAACCAAAATAGGTACACCGCCTGACGAGGTTCTACCCCGGCAATGCCCATGTTTAAGGGCTTTCGATCTATGGAGCGCATTATGGGACCTGGCGAACTCGACGGCGATCAGATGAAAGCAGAAGAACACGGGATTCTACCCAGGTTCGGCCCCCTTGGTAGGGTAAAGACCTACGTCCTGCTTGTTTGACTTTGTATTGATAGGGTGGTGTTTGCGGTGGTGTTACAACGATAGCGCAGATTGAATCTAGCCTAAGACAGAGAGCTCTAAGATTTCGAGCGCTCTGGCGTGAGGTGGCGGTGAAAGGTGTCTAGGGTTTCGAGACCTCCCTCCCAACCTTTTATAGGCAAAGGCTGGGTCTCAGGATTGTCCCTCAAGCCAAGTACAGATCGGATCGGTTCAAAAACAAAACCTAAACGAAGACTGGTCCAACTTGAACTCCTCGAAGCCTTGCTTGCACGCCAAGTATCGCTCTTGGGCCACGCCGGGCCGATGCCTTCGTGGGCCTCGAGAACCTTTCGAAGGAGACTCCTCCTGGGCCGAAAACCAGGTAGGCGAATATCGGGGACCCATTTGTCATTCCTTCGTCACCGCCAGTAGCATTTTTTCTACTGGTGGGAGTGTGCATACTCGTTGTTGAAGCTGCATCTACCCTCATCACTTGTATGTGTACGAACACCTTGATAGCCGGATACCTCAAGAGGAGATACCGAAAGACAGAAACATCCCATATTGTCTTGCCTCCCATCACTATCGCACCACCTTCGATCCAACAGCCACATGCATGACTGCTGCGCCCGCCACGATAGTCGTTGAAGAACCATGACCGCCCCTCTCGCCTAACTTTTGCGCCACCATTAGATGGCATCGCAACGACCAGATCACGGCCATATCGTCCCTTGGATAACTACAAACTACGTGATTACATGCATTAGCCGACGCCGATAGCAACCACCTCCGTGCTACAAGTTGGCACAAACTCTGTTATGTAGGCATGTCATCCAAAGAACGTGGCGGCCGTGGCCTCAACACCATCGTTGGTACATCACTGGTTGCCCTCACAACCATTGACATTCCGAATACCACCTTCCCAGGGTTGCCGCCCCAAAATATGTGCTTCAGATCGCATATAGCCAGCATCCAAGACCAGCGCCGCGCTCTCGCCGAGAGATCTTTTGTTGTGGGGTGATGGTCCTAGTTGATGTAGGAGCTTCGTCCTTGTGCGTGGTGAATAACCAGCCCGTTGGGAACCCCAAGAGGAAGGTGTGATGAGTATAGCAGCTGGTTTTCCCTCAGTTAAGAAACCAAGGTTTAATCGTTCTTGGAGAGGAGAGACAAACGACTGTAGGTGATGCTTGCTAGCTTACGACAGCTTCGGACAATTTATATATGGCGCCTCGTCCAAGCTTTGCTTGCTGGCTGCAACGCGGAACCTGCACACAACACAACCAAGTACTTCGTTCCCAACTTGCGATGAGGTTGTCAATCTCACCGGTTTGCTTAAAACAAAGGTTATGAGCGTATCGAGTGGAAAACAATAGAGTATGCGAATAAAGTAAATAGTGCGAGTAAAGTAAACAGGTGATAGCAATATGATGGAAATAGGACCGGGATCCACAGTTCACTAGTGGTGTCTCTCCATAAGATAAATAACACATGCTGGGTAAACAAATTACAGTTGGGCAATTGATAGAATAAAGATAAACGTGATATGTCAAGAAGATCACTATGAGATTTACTCTGGGCATTACAACAAAATACATAGACCGCCATCCAACTGCATCTATGATTAATAATCCACTTGTGGCGAATCAATCCGAGAACTCCACAAGTATTAAGTTGCGAACAACAGATAATTGCATTAAGCAAAGTGTGTAATGTAAACAAAGCATATGCCCTTGAGCATATGAATGTTGTTTTCACCCTAGTAGCAACAGCACATCTACCACCTTAGAGGTTTCTGTCACTCCCCCGGGTGAAATGGAGGCATGAACCCACTATCGAGCATAAATACCCCCTCTTGGAGTCACTAGCAACTACACGGCCAAGATAGCTACTAACAACGGAGAGCATGCAAGATCATAAACAACATAGAGATAACAAAAGATATAATTCAGTACAGCAACTTAATCATAAACACCAATATTCATCGGATCCCAACAAACCAAACATGTAGAATTACATAACGGTGATCTCAATCATGTAGGGCAGCTCATGAGATCTAAACATGAAGCACATGGTGGAGAAGACAACCATCTAGCTACTGCTATGGACCCATAGTCCAAGGTAGACTACTCACTCATCGCTCCGGAGGCAAGCATGGCGATGAAGAAGACCTCCGGTGGCAATTCCCCTCTCCGGCAGGGTGCCGGGAAGAGCTTCTGGGCCCTCCCGATCTTCGGGTCGACGGCGGCGGCGGATCGCGATGTGTTCTGGAAAATTGATCGGGTCCTTAGGTTTTTTCCGTCGGGGGGTCTTTATAGGCGAAGGGGCGATGTCAGAGGAGGAGCCAGGCGCCCTCACGCCAGGGTGGCGCGGCCCAGGGCCTGGCCGCGCCAGCCCTATGTGTGGGGCCCTGGTGGCCCCCCTCCTACTCTCCTTCGGATCTCTGGAAGCTTCCGGGTAAAATAAGACTTCAGGAACTTGTTTCGTCCAATTCCGAGAATATTTCCTGTGTATCACTCTGAAACACAAAAACAGCAAAAAACAGGGAACTGGCACTGTGGCAACTCGTTAATAGGTTAGTTCCGGAAAATGCATAAAAGTGCCACGAAGTGTAACGAAACAGTAGGCAAATGGTGTAAAAGCAAGCATGGAGCATCAAAAATTATAGATACGTTGGAGACGTATCAAGCATCCCCAAGCTTAACTCCTACTCGTCCTCGAGTAGGTAAGTGATAACAAAAGAATAATTTTTTAGGTGACATGCACCTACACAATCTTGATCATATATGTAAGCATTTGTGAGCTGGGATCATAAGAACTTAAAACATGGGCATGAAAGATATAATCTTGGCAATAAGAACTTAGCAACCATGTTGTAAACATGCAGATGAACACAAACAAAAGATCAAGAAAATGAAACAATGAAAGTCAAACATGTGTTCAAATCATAAGGAAAAACATACAAATGGTTTTCAGCTTGTCCTTCAAAGAGAGCAAAACATAAATGCATAGGACACCTTCAAGTTTAAGAGGGCGACTAGATACAAATAATTTAAGAACAAGTGAAACCAACAATATGAATCAATCAATGAACTTTGGGACAATGCATATTACACTAAGAATGACAACTATGCTCTCTTAATGGTGCATAAAGATAGAAGGTGGTGACTCAACATAAAAGTAGAAGAAAGGCCCTTCGCAGAGGGAAGCAGTGATTGCAAGTTTTATAACCTTCAAAAATTATGGTACTTACCGGCTTTGAGCTCTCATTGCCCCCATCATAAGCATCTTGAATGGTTAAAGTTAATGCGAGAACAATTATGATGCATATGCTTGACAAATCATAAGTTGAAAACCTCGTGTCCCGTGAATACGAGTACCCAAACCTCATGCTACTTTACTTAGAGTCCCAAGCAAGGCTCTTGTCATTGTAAGTATATGCATATCATTGAGAACCGCCAATGGGGTACCTCCGTGCCCGATGACATGGAACAAGCCCACACCAAAATGACAGGACAAGCAGACAATGAACACCTCGACATCTCTTTTATTTGCCATTTGTTTAGCTTTTTATTGTGAGATGCGTCGTCGAATGTTCACCATGGGTATGCTGCAAATTTCCACCATGAATTATGCATGGCTTAGATTAGCGGCCCGACGTTTCCCTAACACATATACAAACTCCATGATCCCCACAAGATTCCCAATTCATTTCACACCGCGGGCATCCATAAACAAAAGATCACGATATCAACTCAAATAAGAAGTGCAATGTTGAAAGCTTGCCCATGACAGCATGGCTGGGCTAGTCTCCAACTTACAACTTGCAAGCATAACAACTCAACATAAGAGACCACAATGTCAAATTTTTAAGAACAGGAAAAAGTAAAGTGTGCCTTCTGGTTCATGAGAGCTTTACTGACCGAATTTCGCATAATACTGGTAAGAGTTTAATTTGAAGAGAAAATAAAAGCAAGTCAAATTTACTTGGAATAGCAAATTGCTAGTAGGTATGTATGGTGGACACTTTGGAAGACTTTGGCTTTTAGGAGTTGGATGCACGAGTAGAGCTCATACTCAGTACAAGGCAAGGGCTAGCAAAAGACTGGGAGCGACCAACTAAGAGAGCAATAATGGCCATAATCATGCAAAGCGACATTAAAAGAAGCAAAAGATGGCATCAAAAGTCAAAAACTAAATGATCATAGAGGCTATTGGCGACTTTGTAAGAGTCTAACATTTGTGAGCATGCGCCAAGTCAACCCAAATAAAGCATCAAGGAGAAAACCAAAATAATGCTTCCATACAATTAAAACAACGCATGATTTTTTCAAAGGCTCATTAAGCAATCTCAGTTGTTTGAGACAAGTCATGCTACAGCAAAACCACTAAGCATACTATCAAAAAGACATCAAGCATGACATGAAAAAGCCTAAGCCGCAGTCTACACAAGCTCCTTCTTGTACCACTATTTTGCACAAAGCTTTTTCTCTTTTCCAACACCATTTGAAATTTTTAAAGACACCTCTTTTGATGAAAACCAATAAAGATCAGAGGCAAAAATACACCTTGATGAAAAGATATGACAAGGTCTAAACACAATTCAAGGCGAAAACGAAAACCAAAAGCAATAGCAGAAAAAGAAGAACACTCGATTTTTAATAAGAGTGAAAACTAGAGCGTTCATGGCAAATGAAAACGAGTACATCTCCTCCAAAGGAAATTTGTTGGGGTCCAACCATTTATTGCAGCAAGCAAACAAACTAAACCAACTAAGAAAACTAAAACAACTGACGCTCCAAGAAAAACACATAGTGCATGAAGCAATAAAAATATAGTGTCTTGAAAGGTGACCTGATTTTTGCCGATGAAGAAGGGGTGCCTCGGGGGCATCCCAAGCTTTGACGCTTGTACTTCTTGGATATTTCTTGGGGTAATGCATGGGCATCCCCAAGCTTGAGCTTTTTTCCATTCTTCAACTCATCTCATCATTCTCCAATCCCTACACTTGAAAACTTCCTTCATACAAGACTAAACACAATTCTATTAGCAATATTAGTGTAGCATAACATATAATCAACCTCTTTTTGCTTCAGGTTTCAACTCAAAACCACCACATATATAGCAATACTACTGTAGCAACCTCCCCAAAAGTTCCGTGATCAAAAGAACTCAAAAGAAAGCGATAAAGTGGCAAACACAAATATTGGCAGAAATCTGTCAAAACTGAACAGCTGACAAAGGTCGAATTTTTTAGGGGTTTTCTGTTGCTCAAATCAAAAAGTGTTCAACTAACGAAAGTTTGGATATAACCTGGGGCATATGCACAAGAAATCTCAGGTCCAAAAGATATACAGATAATTTATACGAATTTTTACGGTGCAGCAACGAAAACAGTTTCAGGACAGCAACATCCCCAAATCTTTACCTCACTCGAATTAGAGGCTTCTCTTGGCACAAAAACGAAATAAACAAGATAAGGAGTGGTCATTACAGTAGTAATGACTTCCAAGACTCAAATAAATGAAAAAGTACTGAAAATAAAACATTGGGTTATCTCCCAAGAGTGCTTTTCTTTAACGCCTTTGAGCTAGGCGCAGAAAATTGCGAATCAAGTAACATCAAGTGATGAAGCATCAAAATCATAATTTGCTCTAAGAATAGAGTCAAAAAGTAATTTCTTTCTTTTCCTAGGGAAGTGTTCCATACCTTTCTTTAGTGGGAATTGATATTTGATAGTGCCTTCCCTCATATCAATGATAGCACCTACAGTTCGAAGAAAGGGTCTTCCCAAAATAATAGGACATGAAGCATGGCATTCAACGTCCATAACAAGAAAATAAACGGGAACAAGGTTATTGTTAACCACAATAAGAACATCATTAATCCTTCCCAAAGGTTTCTTCTTAGCAACATCAGCAATAGGAACATCAAAGTAACATTTTTCAAGCGGTGGTAAATCAAGCATGTCATAAATTTTTCTAGGCATGATAGAAATACTAGCACCTAGATCACATAAAGCATGGCAATCATAACCATTAACATGCATATCAATGATGGGTTCCCAACCATCTTCTAACTTCTTGGGAACAGAAGCTTTTTGCTTCAACTTTTCATCCCTAATTTTTATGAGAGCATTGGTAATATGCTTAGTAAAAGCAATATTTAAAGAACTAGCATTGGGAGTCAAAGCAAGCTTTTGCAAGAACAAAATAACTTCAGATATATTGCAGCCATCAACATCAAAATCATTAAAAGAAGTAGAGCTATCGTCTCCCACACTCCGAAAAATTTCAGCACTCTTTTGAGAAAAAGTTTTGGCAGTTTTAGGCTTTTTAACACAAGGAGTGGGAGTTTTCTCTACCCCAATCAAAGTAAGAGGATTGCTAGCATTAGGAGCAACATCATTAGAGGTAGTAATGCTACATACCTTCATCTCTTTAGCCATCTCATATCCTCTTTCCCACCTGGCATGTAATTCCGCTAACAATCTAATATTTTCATCAATTCCAACTTGAATAGCATTAGCGGTAGCAAAAACATTGTTCTCTTTCACATCATTAGGCAACACTTTTAATTTCAGAAGTTCAACATCATGAGCAAGGCTATCAACTTTAGAAGCAAGAATATCAATTTTGCCTAACTTTTCCTCAACAGACTTGTTAAAAGTAGTTTGCTTACCGATGAAGTCCTTGAGCATTACCTCAAGCTCGGAGGGTGCGGCCCTGGTGTTGTTGTAGGAATTACCATAAGAGTTACCATAACCATTACCATTGGTAGAAGGATACGGCCTATAATTGTTACTAGCAAAATTGTTCCTATAAGCATTGTTGTTAAAATTATTGTTTCTAATGAAATTCACATCAACATGCTCTTCTTGAGCAACCAGAGAGGCCAAAGGAACATTATTAGGATCAACATGAGTCCTATCATTAGCAAGCATAGCCATAATGGTATCAATCTTATCATTCAAGGAAGAGGTTTCCTCAACAGAATTTACCTTCTTACCTTGCGGAGCTCTCTCGGTGTGCCATTCAGAATAATTTACCATCATGTTGTCGAGTAACTTTGTTGCGGCGCCCAAGGTAAGGGACATAAACGTGCCTCCAGCAGCTGAATCAAGTAGGTTCCTCGAAGAAAAATTCAGTCCTGCATAAAAATTTGGACAATCATCCAAGTAGTCAGTCCATGAGTGGGGCAATTCTTTATCATAGATTGCATTCTCTCCCAAGCTTGAGCAACATGTTCATTATCAAACTGAGCAAACTTCATAATATTGCTACGCAAGGATATAATCTTAGCAGGAGGATAGTATCTACCAATAAAAACATCCTTACACTTAGCCCATGAATCAATACTATTCTTAGTCAAAGACAGCAACCAATCTTTAGCTTTTCCTCTCAAGGAAAAAGGAAACAACTTGAGCTTAATAATATCAATATCAACATCCTTATATTTCTGCATCTCACATAGCTCAACAAAATTGTTGAGATGAGCTGCAGTATCTTCAGTACTAGCACCAGAAAATTGCTCTTTCATAACAAGGTTCAACAAAGCAGGCTTAATCTCATAAAAGTTTGCAGCAGGAGCAGGTGGTGCAATAGGAGTGCAGATAAAATCACTATTGTTTGTGCTAGTAAAGTCACACAACTTGGTGTTTTCAGGATTGGCCATTTCAGCCAAACTAAAGTAAACAAGTAAAAACAACTACCAAGGATTCTAATTTTTTTTTGGGTTTTTGATATAAAACGATGCAGGTAAAATAAATAAAGTAAAGCAAAACAATAATAAAGTAAAGGATGTGCGTGCGAAAACTCCCCTCGCAGAAGTCTTCTACTTCCTCCCCGGCAACGGCGCCAGAAAAACAGCTGATGGTCCTAGTTGATGTAGGAGCTTCGTCCTTGTGCGTGGTGAATAACCAGCCCGTTGGGAACCCCAAGAGGAAGGTGTGATGAGTATAGCAGCTGGTTTTCCCTCAGTTAAGAAACCAAGGTTTAATCGTTCTTGGAGAGGAGAGACAAACGACTGAAGGTGATGCTTGCTAGTTTGCGACAGCTTCGGACAATTTATATATGGCGCCTCGTCCAAGCTTTGCTTGCTGGCTGCAACGCGGAACCTGCACACAACACAACCAAGTACTTCGTTCCCAACTTGCGATGAGGTTATCAATCTCACCGGTTTGCTTGAAACAAAGGTTATGAGCGTATCGAGTGGAAAACAATAGAGTATGCGAATAAAGTAAATAATGTGAGTAAAGTAAACAGGTGATAGCAATATGATGGAAATGGGACCGGGATCCACAGTTCACTAGTGGTGTCTCTCCATAAGATAAATAACACATGCTGGGTAAACAAATTACAGTTGGGCAATTGATAGAATAAAGATAAATGTGATATGTCAAGAAGATCACTATGAGATTTACTCTGGGCATTACAACAAAATACATAGACCGCCATCCAATTGCATCTATGACTAATAATCCACTTGTGGCGAATCAATCCGAGAACTCCACAAGTATTAAGTTACGAACAACAGAAAATTGCATTAAGCAAAGTGTGTAATGTAAACAAAGCATATGCCCTTGAGCATATGAATGTTGTTTTCTCCCTAGTAGCAACAGCACATCTACAACCTTAGAGGTTTCTGTCAGTCCCCCAGGTTAAATAGAGGCATGAACCCACTATCGAGCATAAATACCCCCTCTTGGAGTCACTAGCAACTACTCGGCCAAGATAGTTACTAACAACGGAGAGCATGCAAGATCATAAACAACATAGAGATAACAAAAGATAATATTCAGTACAACAACTCAATCATAAACACCAATATTCATCGGATCCCAACAAACCAAACATGTAGAATTACATAACGGTGATCTCAATCATGTAGGGCAGCTCATGAGATCTAAACATGAAGCACATGGTGGAGGAGACAACCATCTAGCTACTGCTATGGACCCATAGTCCAAGGTAGACTACTCACTCATCGCTCCGGAGGCAAGCATGGCGATGAAGAAGACCTCCGGTGGTGATTCCCCTCTCCGGTAGGGTGCCGGGAAGAGCTTCTGGACCCTCCCGATCTTTGGGTCGATGGCGGCGGCGGATCGCGATGTGTTCTGGAAAATTGATCGGGTCCTTAGGTTTTTTCCGTCGGGGGGTCTTTATAGGCGAAGGGGCGATGTCAAAGGAGGAGCCAGGCGCCCTCACGCCAGGGTGGCGCGGCCCAGGGCCTGGCCGCGCCAGCCCTGTGTGTGGGGCCCTGGTGGCCCCCTCCTACTCTCCTTCGGATCTCTGGAAGCTTCCGGGTAAAATAAGACTTCAGGAACTTGTTTCGTCCAATTCCGAGAATATTTCCTGTGTATCACTCTGAAACACAAAAACAGCAGAAAACAGGGAACTGGCACTGTGGGAACTCGTTAATAGGTTAGTTTTGGAAAATGCATAAAAGTGCCACGAAGTGTAACGAAACAGTAGGCAAATGGTGTAAAAGCAAGCATGGAGCATTAAAAAATATAGATACGTTGGAGACGTATCATGGGGGACGGGGAGATGAGGGCCCACTAACCCCCATTTGTCTGACGGGGTGAGGACGATGGCTAGGGTGTATGTAAGGTTGGTGTGATCAATTGATCTATGGTCTTATTCACAATAATACCCCTCAAATCCACTTCAATCTTCTTCGATGCAAACAAACCCTTAGGTGGGCACCCTTCTATAGGGAGGGTTTTTTAGGCAATCCAACCATGTCCCGTAATCATCTTCATATTTCATCATTCTCTTCTTTCCCATGAAAAATGAATAAAAATAGGGCATGGTTGCAAGAGAATACCGACGAATTCCAGTGGGCGACAACGACAAACTCTAGAGGTCCGCAGTAGTAAATCCCAGGGGCAGGCCCAGAATTCTGCATATGGGTATTCAAAATTTTATTGTATGCAATTTTTTATAAAAAAAATTAGAGTATGAATTAATGAATCTTATATATACTTGAGAAATCCTCACAATGAAGGATACTTGTGCTTGAGACATACTACTTTGTTTGAGTTTATACTAAATAAAAGAATCAAATACGTAACTTTGTACAAATTTCTGACTAATGAAGTTGACATGAAAATATAAGAGTAGAAAAACACTATATGAGATTTCTATAACAAAAATACATGCAAAAAGATTACTTTAAAAATTAATAAAAAATGCAAACATGGGGTTTGAACCCTAGACCAACTAACATAGCTGTTTCTTCAAAACCACTTGAGCTACTTAATCCCTACGTCAAAAGTAGATAGTCTGTTCTTACGTTACATTACATAGAATATTAATACATATGTATATTTCAAAATACTTGGGTATTCAACTGAATACCCATGAATTAAAGTGGGCCCGCCCCTGGTAAATCCTAGCGAGCTCTAGCAAGCTTCGATGTTCATCAACAGTCAATAGCAATATGAAGAGCTCATGGTGGCTAGTCACGATTGGCCTTTTGGGGAGGCTCCCTATATATTCTACATAAGGGGAAATAGAATGGTGGGACACATATGGAGAGTTTAGGTGTATGGTTGAAGTTGCTCTAGTCCCTTCGATTACTATTACCTATCCTAATATGAATGTATATAGAGGGAGTAGTAATGTTATGAAGAGTAAAATTCGTTTGTCGGGATGCGAATATTTCGCAACTAGTTGATCTACTTCCTTGATAGCGAACAATGTTTGCAGTTAATCTAGGACTACAGTATACTTCCTCAAATCTGGTACAGTATGTTGGTCAAACCAAGTCATTGTCCATCATAGTCATTCAAACCGTGCTCCTGCTGACGGGTTTTTTTAAAACCCCAACTGCGCAAATACAAAAAGCTATGTTGTTTCTTCCGTGCCTGATCATTGGGGGCGTCCCCTTTCTTCTCAACCCTAGCCCTTAAAATACTAGTGTTGCTATCAGTTCGGAGTATACTATCGAAGGAAACCTATTCCATGGTGGGTGTCCGAGGCAGCGACTTTTCCACCTCTTTTTCATGATTTGTTTCCTTTGCTGTAAATTTTAATCTAAAAAGGTTCTTTGCTCTACTCAAAACCAGCCTAGAAAAAGCGCAACATTCCAAACCAGCCTACCTATCTCCTGATTATTCTCAGCAAACTAGATTATAAAAGTGTGGTTGTTGTCCAGGTCCAGGTGTGCAGAACCCACCTCCCTACATGTGCCTACCATTTGGAGCAGTATAATACAACTGCGCCACACGTCCCTATACTTTCAAAGTTGAACAAGTTTGAAATATAGCCCTGACTTGTTTCCATGACGTGTTTGGCTTCGCCGGCTGTCCCAAAAAGGGTCAAAGTGACTCAAATTGACCCTTTTTCTAAAACTTGAACACAAAATAAACCGGATCTATAAAATTTTTACGATCTGACCCTTTTGCACGGCGTCCAACCCCAAGGCGCCATGGTTATATTGCATGGCGCCATAGGCTAGGGCGCCATGGTCGCATGGCGCCATGACTTTGTTGCAGTTTTCGGCGTCATGCAAGACCATGACGCCGTACCCCATGGCGCCGTACCCCATGGCGCCGTGCAATGTAACCATGGCGCTGTATCCCATGGCGCCATGCAAAAAGGGTCAGATTGTGAAATTTTTGCAGATCTGGTTTATTTTGCGTTAAACTTTTCAAAAAGAGTTAATTATAGCCATTTTTACCGAAAAAGCTAATTCGACGGGGACAAGTCGTCCGCACTTTCCCTGCGGTGACATGATGCATGCAGCCGTCATAGAGACAGAGAGAGGACGCACAATTATGGAAGGGGCAGGCAGGCAGGGAAGGTACAAGCATTCCTGGAGCCAAACATGGCGCAAAGTATGTTCGATGTTCCTATCAAGCTAAGCACGGTGCATTTGACATTTCAAATGGAGCGTGATGAGTTTGCTTTCTCTAGCCTTTTTCTTGGGCTGAAAACAATCGCCTTGCAGCTGTATGGGGTAAAAGAGTCTGGACTGGATGAGAGCGAAAAGGTTGGAAACATCCTCATCAGACATGTCATGCGAGACGAGACGTGAGAGCAAGATCGCATAAATTTGAGACCACATCCAGTCATCCACCTCTTTGCCACCTCCTCTTCTTCCACCTTTCTCCTTTTCGTAAAACAGAGACGGGCACACAACACCGACAGGATCACAGGAGAGTTACAAACATTAAGGCAACATTTGGAACAAAGAAAAGGATAGGAATTTTGAAGATATGATTCTGATAGGAAAAAATTCATTTTTAATAAAGAAAATATATTAATACCAAACAGATATCTGCAACAAGAAAATGTCAAGAGCTAGTTGGGACCTCAAGATGCTACAGCCAAAAGAAAAAATACCCCGTTAAATTGATCGGCGAAGCAGCACGGACTATCATCGCCAAAGGTCACACCTAGACTATCACCACCAAAGGCCACACCTAGAAACGTTACGAGAGACACGGGTGGACAACAGAGGCGATTGGATCTCGCCTCCCGCCGGCACCGCCGTAGACTGCCTCGCCTCTGTGGCCTTTAGGCCATGGAGGCGCGGTGGATCTCGGCCCTCGTCGGTGGGAGGGCTCCGTCTCTTGTTTTAAGGGCTTCATTCTTTGCTTTTAGAGTCAAGGTTTGTAGGGGCGGCGTTCGGATGGTGGTGGCGACGCCTCGTACAATAAGGTCTTCCCGGCTTCAACCCCATCTCGGCGGTAACGTCGAGGGGCTTGTGGAAGTGGTGTGTTCTTCGCGGATTTTGTCTGGCTGTGGGGATCTTTGGATCATCAAGGAGCTTCATCGGCAGTTATTCCTTCTTCTTCGTCTTCGGGACGGATGTGGTCTTCATGACCCGTTCGGCGACTTCCCGTCCGCAACCAACAACGTCAAGCCGACTCAGGGAGGAGCGGCAGCGGCGGCGCGCCGTCGACACGGTCTGGAGGTTGAAGATGAAGGGCTTCTCAAGGATCTCGTTGTAATTTTCGTTTTTCTTGAGTTGTTTTGTACTGTTCGGTGTTTCTTTTAATGCCAGAGTCCTATTCGCAAAAAAGGCCACACCTAGACTATCACCACCAAAGGCCACACCTGGATTGCAAAAAAATTCTCCAAAAATAACACCTTCAAAAAAGGAAATAGTGCACACATTGTGATTGTTTGATCGTAGTCAAAGATTTTCACCTAAAAGAAAGTCAGACTGAACTCCAGACAATGTCTTCAACAAAAAGACAAATAGAGATCCACCATTGTCATATACAACCAGTGAAGGAAAGACCTAAGGTTTTAGCCTCTGAAATTGGAACCACCAAGAACATAGTTTCCCTAGGTTGCTGCTCGGAAATCAAGATCCATTGGTCATCCGGCACAACCATCATGATCTTACCCATCATTGCTAGCACCTCGGAAATCGCAACAAAAAACTGCCATGGCGTACCGGATGGAGCCGACCAAAGTAGCACACTGATGTCAGTTCCACAGCTCGCAATGGCTAGCGGTGTTGAAAGCCGGCGATCCAATTGCAGGCGCAAGGGCTCCTCGAGGAACCGAGCCATGCCGACCCCTCGAAGCAATCTTGCCATGTATCATGCCATCCGAGGCCTTTGTTGAGGAAGATCTCCACTAGCCTCCGCGAACGCAATCTGCCGTCCCAAAGACCAAGCGGGGCGTCCATGAGCAGCCGTCGATCCAGACCCCCATCTTGCTCTTGGACGATGCGGGCAGCGAGGCGGTTGGGCCAGGTCTTGCCGGCAACCTTGGAGTGTTGTGTGGAACAAATGGATGGAAATCTAGAATTCTTTTAAAATTTCTATGGAACGGGCTGTTCACTAGGAATTTCAGGGAAAAACTAAAATGAAGTCTCACTCTTCACCTCATATTGTTGTCTCCTTGGCTCTATGATTTTTCGTGGCATCCAAACGTCGCTTTTGATCTTTTCGTGTGGTTTTGGTTCCTATGGAAATCGAGTAAACCTAACATCACAATTCTTACATTTCCCAGTTGGCCTTCCTCCTCCCCCTTTCGCAGTTTCGTCCATCTAGCTGTGTCTCTAGTCATACATCGAAGAGAGCGAGCGCGAGAGATCAGAGATGAGGGAGAGAACCAAATCTCAACTACCCGCTCGACCCCTGGCATCACCGCAGCGCCGGAAGTAAATAACAACTCATCCACGAAAGGAAATTGTAAAAGACGCGCCGGGCCCACCTGTGACGAGGACCCACACGTCGTCCTCTCTGCGTCCAAATTCAATTCCACTGCAACCAACGAACAAAACAGGACAAAAGCGGAAAGGGGAGCCCCGAGCCTACAAGCCACCAGATGAGATGAACAGAGGGGCCAAGCCGTGGAGAACGAGCGGAGTTTAAAAACTTTGCGCCCACCAAAGAGATTCGCGGCCGCCCTGCCGAGGAAGCCAGACCAAATTCTGCGCCGGAGCGGAGGCCAACGATCAATGGGAGCACCGGAGGCGGTCGTCGTGGCGGAGGCCGCGGCGGGCGGCGGCCAGGGGGAGGCGGCCGGGCGGATGGAGGGGTGGCTCTACCTGATCCGATCCAACCGCCTCGGCCTGCAGACCTCCCGCAAGCGCTACTTCGTCCTCGAGGACTCCGCGCTCCGCTGCTTCAAGGCCGCCCCGGCGCCTTCCACCTCCGGCGCCACGCTCGAGGTACCCCTCCTCCTCCCCGCTGTTTCTCCCCCGCCCATCCTCTGGTCCCGGGTCGCGTTTTTTTCGGGAGAATTTTGCCGACATTTTCGGGGCTCTGCACGATCCTAGGGCGCCTCTGCCGCTCGAAGAAATTCGATTGGATTTGCTGTGTAGCGATTTCGTTCCGCCGAGGATCCCTGAACTGGATTCGCTATCAACGCTACTACTCCTACAGGAAATTGAAATTTATTCCGGAGGGAGTTGGTTTCGGTTATTTTAACGGCCGGTAGGTGAGATAAATCATAAATGCTTCCTGCGTGCCGCAGACCCGCATGATTACTCCTTCCTGCGGCCGCAGAGTCGCATGCGTACTACTAGTAGTACTATTGTTCCTCACAATGTTTGGATTTTACTTGGCGTCCGTGACAGTTGCGTACTGGCCTGGGTTAGCAGGACACGTAGGGCGGCGCACCTAATACGCGGTCTTGGCATGGCATGTCGTTGTGTTGCGGTTGCTTCAGAGCCCTCTTGTGGAGCAATGTTTTGCCGAGGCAGGAAGGAAGAGGATTGCGCAGCTGTACGCAATGGATTAGGAGCAAACCATAATAATAAGGGTAGCGTAGCTTAGAGTCAAGGAGTTGTTTTCTGGTGCTTCGTTGTGCAGCTTTGTAGTCGCTGCTTGCATTTCTATCTAATGAGAGCTTATAAGGGTATCTCCAGTGGCCTGACCCATTTGGACACCTTTTTTGTCTGTTTTGGTCACGTTTCGGCCGATTTTACGCCCCTGTCTGTTGCCCTAGCGGCCCGACGCATTTGTTCCGTGCAGACCATTTTTATTATTTTCCCTATTTCACCAAATATGGCAATGTTGCAACCAAAATAACTAGAATAGTTTACATTAAAATTAATATCAAAGTTCACAATAAAAGTAGTCCGATAAATAAACAAACAACAGGCTTCATAAGTAAAGAAATAAAATGAGATCAGATTGCTACTCGATGCCTGTCAATGCCCACTTATGCTGAATCAAATCCGCCTGAAGTTGGTTATGAGTATGGCGATCATGAATCTTATGGTGCACTACGAGGAACTTGTTCCATGAGGCTCAACTAACTCACCCTGAAACTGCCATCCTTGGTCATGGAGCTCTTCGTCATGCTCATCCTCAACGATCATGTTGTGCATGATAACACAAGCCTTCATCACCTCCCACATGGTGTGGTGGCTCCATGTTCTAGCAAGGTGCCGAGCAATAGCCCACCGTGGTTGGAGGGCATCAAATGCCCGCTCCACATCCTTCCTACAAGCCTCTTGGTTGGCAAACCTTTTATTTATCTCTTCTGTAGGATCACGAATGGTCTTCACAAGTGTAGACCAGTCAGGATAGATGCCATCACCTAGCTAGTAGCACTTGTTGTATTCATGGCCATTCACCTCATACTGAACCACTAGAGCATTGCCTTTCCGCAAGCCTAAAGAATACCGGAGAGCACTGGAGCACGTTGATGTCATTGTGGGAACCTGCCATGCCGAAGAAAGCGTGCCAAATCCATAGATCTTGTGATGCAACAGCCTCAAGAATCACAACACATCCCTATGCATGCCCGCTATACTGTGTGCCGTGCAAAAGGGTAGTTCTTTCACTCACAATGCATGCAATCCATACTTCCATTCATCCCTGGAAACCCCATTGCTTCATTGATCGACAATAGGCGGGCAGTGTCATCAACAGTTGGCTCTCTCAAATAAACCTTGCTAACAACTGCAATCACGGCCTTGCAAAACCTGTACATCGTCTCAAGGCATGTGGTCTCGCTCATCCGTAGGTACTCATCGATAAGATCACCAGCAACTCCATATGCAAGCATGCGAATAGCTGCGGAACATTTTTGGGACAAAGTGAAGCCAAGCTTACCGTTGGCATCGGGCTTGCATAAGAAGTACGAGTCGTAGTCCCTCACACGATGCATAATTTTGAAGAACAAAGTTCTTGACATGCGATAGCGGCGCCGGAATGTGTGTGCCGCGGAGAGTGGACTGGTATCGTGAAAGTAGTCCTTGTACAGTTGGTGGTGGCCAGCTTCCCGATTGCGGTTGACGTTGGCCTTGCGTGGCCTCGTCGAACCCCTATGCCTAGGCATCTGCGCCTCAGTGTGCTCAGCAGGTCCGAATCGCCATCTGACTCGGCATCCGACGATGTGTCGATGATGTTATTGTAGAAAAACTCGATCGACTTGCTAAGGTTCATCTGCGTACAGATGATTGAAATGGCCATATACTTGCCCCTGGGCATAATCTAGGCTCTCTCAAATGGATGAACAAGGCACTTGTTCGTACCTCGAAGTCGGCCTGGCAATTGGACGAAAAGGTCCTGGGCGTGGTAGCTGGAGGGTGGGGCCGAGGCAACGGGTGGTGAACTGGACGTGCCGCGTTGCCGCCTTGCCGGCGGCTGCACGAGGAGACGCTGGAACGGAAGAGTGGCCTCCAGCGAGCAACAGCTCGAAAGGAGGGCAGCAAATATGGCGAGGGTCGGGTCTGGCGGCGGCGTCGCAGTAGGGTTCTGGGGAGAGGGCAAGAAGAGGGGGATGTGGTTTGGGCGTCGATCGGCCTTGGTGCCTCTGGCGGGCAGGCCCCGGGAGGAGAAGAGGAGGACGCACGCGCTGTCCGTCGCGTGTCTGGGTCGACACATTCTGAGCCCAAATTTGGACCACAAATGGGTCGCCATGGACATCTTGATCCATTTGCGTCGGGCTGCTGGGCTTGGTTGCGGGCGTCCTCCTGCCCGTTCAGACACAAAGGGACACCCGCGGTCCGTTTGCCCTAAGGATGGTATTTGGGGAACATTTTGTGGACTTGAACTATGGTGGTTACCCTGTTTGCCTGGCTTACGCATATGTGGCTGCTCAATTGATTGTAAATTTAGAGTGAAGGCGGTAGGTAATTATTTTTAATGTAACTCAGTTGTGCTTAACAGTGAAAGCACATTGATCATTGCAGGGAAATTTGAACTTGAACGGCATATTGAGCATGCATAAGATATTCCAAACTTTGAGTTGCATTTAAAATTTTATCAAAATATACTTCCTATACCATCATTTTCGCACAAGCTTTGGTTACTCTGCTTCTATGTTCTTTTGAAACATGACACTATTTTTTTCGGTACAGGATCCTATTAGAAGTGCAGTAATTGACTCTTGTATACGTGTTACAGACAATGGGAGAGAAAGCGTACATAGAAGTGTAAGCTCATTTATTTGTTATTTACATTTTACTTATAAACAATATCATTCCTATTTCTCATCATTTTGTTGACAGGTTTTTTACATATTCACACTGTACAATGCTTCTAACCACTATGATCAGCTGAAGGTAAGCACTAGTGTTAACTGTTATGTCACCTGCCTGACAATGGAGCTAATTCTTTCTCTGTTGGTTCGTGATACAAAGACCATTTTGATTGACCGATGCTTTTCAGTTGGGTGCCAGAAGTTCAGAGGAAGCAGCAAGGTGGATCAGGTGCTTAATGGAGTCTGCCCTAAAGGTCGGTATTTTGCTGATTTTATTGTTTTCATTGTCCTTATGTTCGCAAAAACATTAACATGATTTCTGTACTGAGAGCAGTCTCCAAGAAAAGATGAGCATATTGTTGCTTGTTCACATAGAAGATGGCAGGCTTTCAGGTAATATATGAAGCACATATCTGTTGATTATCTTGTGTCTGCAGACTCTGCACTGCGATGCATGCTTCGGTTTTCTACTGATTAATGTCCATACATATACTTCCTCTGTTACAAAATATAAGACGTTTTAGTGAGCTAAAATAGCCTACTAAAACGTCTTATATTTTGGTACGGAGGTAGCAGTATTTTACTTCAGTATACCCCTTTTCCCCATTGGTTGTACCTTTGGTTTAATCAGAAACTTGGCTTTGTTACTGAAAATGACACGCAGATTCTACTTGGTA
This sequence comes from Dactylis glomerata, assembly GCA_007115705.1. Classification (NCBI taxonomy): domain Eukaryota; kingdom Viridiplantae; phylum Streptophyta; class Magnoliopsida; order Poales; family Poaceae; genus Dactylis; species Dactylis glomerata. Next base: position 1,689,364 of record QXEO01000050.1, read on the forward strand.
CTACCAGATGCTTGAGCTAGCAAACATTAATAATTTGGCATTCTATTATCTGTAGTCACCCTGTTCTGTGCAAATTAGAAATTTCATGTTACTGCCTGAAGATAAGCCGTGTATGTTGGAACTAAATGCCATGTTGCCATGGATCTTTTACTAGATTGAAACATATGGTTACTGCAATACTGCTTATGCTACATTTGTTTCAAGAGTTGTACAGCTAAGGCCCCGCTTGGTTCAGCGTATAATAGGTAAAACGGAGGTAGTAATTGCGGGTCGAAACTGCTTCCAGGATTAACGCTTGGTTCGTAGTTTTTTTCGTCGGACCGTTTTTCTCCCCCGGACGTTTAATGCATGGACAACGGGTAAATATCCACGGACCTCTCAGGCCCGTCAAATCCGGCCGGAATTTCAGGGAACAACAAAATTGCTCCGTAAATATTCCAGGATCGGATATTTAAACAGTATTCCAAGCGACGCCTAAAGGAAATAATGATGTCTAGCTATAACTAATGAGAAAAGGAGATGTAAATGCAAAGGGTTTGGTGCTTGAGTATAGCGTTTACCTAATCATGCATCTCCGAAAATTATCAATAACTCGTGATGTCACAGTTTATCATGTTCATATTTTATAAAAATGTTATCAAATGTCAAAACATGCTTTCATATGTTACTCGTATGGTTTTGCATGGATGCTTTGATCTGAGTTTTACTGCTGCTCTTTGCAGCTCTATGCTCCATACTCTGCACTTCCAGTTTTTGGCTATAAAATTCATTTTTTATATAGTATGTGTGCTGATTTTCTGTGTAAGAAGACAATATCCATGTGTAGTCTATTGGCTAATTAGCTATTATATCATTGCAGATTAAGCCGACGGAGTAGCCGCATGCACTCAATAGGTAAGTATTGTGTTCTTATACTTTGTGATGGACGAAGTAATATTCGTAAAAAACTTAGTATCTAACTATATGTGGAGGCTCTTAATAGAACCGTAATATTTGTCGCCTGAATATTTTCATAGAAATAATTAATCTCTTTATGCTCTATAGTGTCATTTCACCTCTTATTTTTCTGTTCCATGTGAAAAATTAACAGATTGGACAGCATTATCGTCTGCTAATAACGATCCCATGGCCTCTGATGTTATTGCACCTTCTGCATGGACAATATTTGGCTGTACAAATGGTAAGTGTATGAACTGTCTTCCCTTATCATTATATGATTAAAATAAGCTTAAAAGGAGCCACCATGATCGTTCCATGTCTAATAGGTGTTTACATGTATGTCAATATGTACATTGTGCTCTGTGCATTGGCCAAATTTAATAGAACAAGTATTTCATGTGGTGCTTAAAAAGTAAAAACATGCATGTCCAAATGAATACATCTAGTAAAAAGAGAGGATTGTACACTCCTCAGTTTGGTTAGTCCAGATTTTAATGGTGTCGATTAAACTGCACCAGCTAATTTAGACAAATGCTCCATACTCTGTTACTACCAATACCAAATACAGATAACTTTTGCAACCCTGTGGTGGTATCATAAACACCAGAGTCCATTGTACATATGACCCTGTAATAATAATAAATAAAAGACTGAAGCACCTGGCCAAGACAATAGACAGGTAGAGTGTAAATGCTCCGGGGAAGGCAGCCAAAAATTACTGCAATTGAACATTGCGTGTCCTTCATCCTATGCTGATTAAATAATAATTAAGGGAAATTAGTTAAGAAAATTATAGGTCGTTGGCTTAGGTTAAGTAGGGAAGATTAAGGTGGATTAACGTTAATTGTGGTAAATTCATTGTAAAATATACTCATTCCTACTTGTAAAGATTTGATTTGGTGGTCGTCAGTTTACTCCTTTGCTAACCTTCCTTGCCTCAACCTTAGAAGTGTGACTATACAAACCTACGAGAATAGGAGCAAGCTACTGTCTCCTCTGCCGCCCCTGATAAATGAAAGCATCAAAGTGAATTAATTTGACATGTGACTTGTGTGCACCTTCCATCTATCATCTTCTAGTAGAAAGAGATGCCTTATGTCAATTTTCGAGATGAATTAAGAAAGTAGGATACTAACAGGAATCAGAGCAAACATTTTAAATTCCCCCCCCCCCCCCCCCCCAATCCCATGGGAAATAGTCTTGATGTATCGTTGGATTTTCAAATAGTCTCGGCACAAATATCTTAAGCAGAAGAGGTGTATATTCCTAATAAACAGGTCAAATATGTAGTAGTAACCATGGTTTTTAAGGCATCTAGCCCCCCCCCCCCCCCCCCCCCCCCCCCAAACGCCTTGGGATTTTGCCCGCTTTAGAACGCCTTACCGCCTTAAAAACCATGGTAATAACAATTGAACAAATTGTTGAAGTGCATAAGTGGATTGTACTAGCCCTTTCCATAAGTTCGCACTTTTGGTTGCGTTGGCTAGTGCATGAAGCTTGACATGGTATCAGATCCCAGGGTCTCGAGTTTGAGTCTTGGCTTTCGCAGTTTATCCTAAAGTTTGTGTTACCCCTCAGTGTCCACATATAGGCCTCTTGAACCATACCTTTGATTCACCGGTCCATGTACAAGATCTCTTGTATCTACCTCTGAATCTCTACACGTGTTGAGTTGTCTTCTCCATCACATGTGAGTGGGGGTGTTGAAGTGTATGAGTGGACTGTACTAGCCCTTTCCATAAGTTTGGACTTTTGGTTGTGTTGGCTAGTGCATGAAGCTTGACACAAATAAGATGAAAACTTAATTATTTGAAGGTATAGTGCAGATAAGATGTTACCATGGTATCAATGCACAGTTCGAAAAAATGCTATAGGATGCAAGCATGGTACAGCATTATACAATACAGATACCTTAGGGTCTGAAACTACAACTCTCCCTTCCAAATTACCGCTTTTGGTCAATATAGGCATGATCTGATTGTCTTCTACAACACGCACAATTTATGATAATATTTGTAATTCACTTCTCTCTAGAAAAATGGTAGAAATGTTAACTTATATTATCCTGCAATGGTGTATATAGCCAAAAGAATCTTGGATGTCTTTCTTCATTCATCAAAGCGGAGTAGATTGAAATTGTTCCGCAGAAGATTACAGATTTATGAGTCGGGAAACCAGATCAGGTCGTAGTGCAATTCTGAGGGATCTTTCTTAATTTGATTGTTTTATACAGCACACATTATTATTTCCATGGGGTGGTGTTTTGGAACCGGGGAGCATATGCTCCCGGATTTTGAAATATGTTTTAATCAAATTTTAAAATGTCAAAAAATTCCTACGAAAAATTTGATGCGTAGATCTCGACATTTGTGTTCTCACAAAGTTGTTTCACGAGAAAACGACACTTTTTGTGTTGTGTATAAAAAGACAAGTTTTGGTGCTAAAATAGGCGTTTGCATGAGACACATTTTTGTCTTTTTACACAAGACACAAAAAATATTGGTTTTTCACGAAACTTGGCACATGCACATAGAATGTCGAGATCTACGTGCTATATTTTTGTTCGGAATTTTTTAACATTTCGAAAATGTTTTTTTCCTGTGGTGGGAGCAAGCATATGCTCCCATGTCCCGAATCCAATTTCCACCATTATCAAGCTTAGTATGATTTGTTAAAGTGTATGAGAAAAATAATATGATTAACTTAGCAAGCTACACATTTGCGCGGGCAAGCAAGATAGTTATCAATGAACTTTCTGCTAACTTCCAACTTCCTGGCATTAGGATTACGTTTGTTTACTGAGGCAAAAGATGGTGGCTCACGTGGGAAGGTACTTCTTATTCTCAACAAGGTATTTTGTGGATGGGTTATTGAATTCTCATTGTTTTTCTTATTTTACCAGTATTGGGATGATCATCCTGCTATAATGGCAGTTGGTGTTGTTGATGCAAATACTGAGGATATTTTCCAGACTTTAATGTCTCTTGGTCAATCAAGATCCGAGTAAGATTTTCTCTATTATAAAGTTTCTACTTTTCTTACTTCAGAGCTATATTTTCTTTGTATCTCAATCAAGATCCGAGTAAGATTTTCTTACTCCGAACCAAACAAATGTATAAGTGCTTCAGAGTAGGAAAACTTGTCGGGAGAAAAAGTATTATACAATAACACCAGCATATGGTACTGCCTTGTAAGCAGCAATATATTATATTTGATTCTTTCTGCTTTGGAATCTTCTTGGGCATTATTTAAACTCTGCATGTCATGTCACTAAATGCATGACATTACTACATGAACATCTATGTAAGTCTGTTTCTTTTTCCACCAATCAACCAGTGAGCGTTTTTGTAGGTGGGACTTCTGTTTGAGAGAAGGACGCGTGGTTGAGCATCTGGATGGGCATTCGGACATAATCCACAAGAAATTAAGAGGGGACTGGCTACCATGGTCTGGTGCTGGATCTATCCTGTTTTCTGTATGCACACTTTATCGTCAAGTTATAATAGTATATATTATATTTAGTTTTCAGGGGAATGGGAAAGAGAGATCTATTACTTCGAAGGTATTGGAGGAGAGAAGATGATGGAACTTATGGTACTATTGTTGACCGAAAATTATAATAATCTGCTTGCCATGATCTAGACCTGACCCTTCTCTTGCTTTTTTCAGTTATCTTGTACCACTCTGTTTTCCACAACAGATGCAGTCCTGAGAAAGGCTACATCCGTGCATGTCTTAAAAGTAACGTATGCTTGATTATTCAGTTATCTCTGTTGTGGGTAAAAACTGATTTTTAACTTTTGTTTATCATGAACTGAGGTCTGATTTTATATAATAGGTGGAGGGTATGTAATATCACCAGTTAGTCAAGGGAGACAATCAGTTGTGAAGCATATGCTTGCTATAGACTGGAAATTCTGGAAGTCTTATCTCCTTGCCTCCTCGGCAAAATACATCACCATACGTATGCTAGGAAGAGTAGCAGGCATGTTTTTTGATAGATTAATGAATTGTTTGCTTGTTGTAGTTATCAATTTTGTTTACCTCCTGTGTTCAGTAAGCTAAGTTACATCTGTTTCCAGCCCTACGAGAATTCTTCCGAGCAAAAAACGGAAACTGTGGTTGTATTGAGTTCTCATCGGGTGAGCTGACGAGGGATATGGGACTGCCACAGGGTGAAAATGAGCGACTAAGAATAGAAATGCAGTTGGCAAATGAGAGCAAAAGGTTTGAAGATACCGAAGGATCACTGGGTGGTTCTAACCGGCACTTAAGCTCTGGTTCCCTTGTTCAACTTAATGATGCAACGGATGAGTTCTTTGATATTCCTGATGAATCGGAATATGATCAGAGAGAAGCCATGTGGTCTTCTGATGAGAGCACACATGCTGCAGTAAGTTATTTACATATGAAGCCTTGCATATGTGTTTGCATGATAGAAGGTTCTTACATAATTAATTTACTGTTCTTACTGATTAATGATGGTACAACCTCTGTTCCTAAATATAAGACGTTTTAGGAGTTCAATTGACTCCCAAAACACCCTATATTTCGGAACTGAGGGAGTACTTTATTGAAGATTAATCAGATTTAAATATACAGATAACTGCCTGTATTTTTCAATTGTTCAGCTGTTCCCTTGTCACAGTGAGTGTAACATGTGTACCTTAGCCTGTCCTGCGACTTCTCTCCTTCCCAGTAGTAACTAAAAAACAAACTGGGATGTTTCTCAGAGATTTGTTGCAAAGATAAACCGTCGGCCAAACGGTATTTTATTGTACGAACATGTTACTTCTTTTCTACGCCAAAGTCATAGCATGACACAGTTTGCGCATACTTGAAAAGATAAAGCACTCATAGTCATCAGTGAGTACGAAGTACCACAATTTGATTACAAGAAAAGTTAATGCCATGATGTTAGCATAATTCAGAGAACCAGGGCAGAACTCCGAGATCGATGTTTTTATTCATGTGCTTGATATTTGGCATGTCATGGCAGGACCAACGGCATCCTAAATTATCCAGTGCTGCTGTCTTCGTACGAAAGTTGCATGATCTTGCAGGTGTGTTACGGCTGCTGTATGGTCTACAGTTTTCAGTATTTTCATTAAATTTTTTCTAATTATTCTTATTTCTTATATTCTAGTCCAAAAGAGAGGGTACGTTGATTTACAGGGAGCTACAGATGCTGATAATGGGCCATGTTACTATGGACATACTCTCCCTAAAGATTCTAGCTGTACAATGCCTTCTAGTTGGTCAATGACAGATCCTACAACATTTTTGATACGGGGAGAATCATATTTGCTTGATCGTCATAAGGTGGCTTAGTACTGTTTTTATTCTAATTCACTATGTTAGGATGCAAGTATTTGATCTTCACATATTAGTGATAATATAATTTACAATGATAGCCATGTTTCACTAATCTGGCAAACATATTGACAGTCTGGGTTGATGTGCTTCACTATCCATAATGATGAAATTATCTGCAATATTGACAGATAAAAGCAAACAGTACACAGATGCAAATGGTAGGTGCTGACTGGATAAAATCTGATAAGCGTGAGGATGATCTCGCTGGTCGTCCTGGGGGACTAGTCCAGGTATATTCTACTGGAGCCATTAATTTCCCTTCTAATGGAAAAGAACAAAAAATCACAATCATTTTTCTTGCAGAAATATGCAGCACAGGGAGGCAACAAATTTTTCTTCATTGTAAATATACAGGTGGGATTTCTTCAGCTTTGGATATGTATGGAGGCTTTGTATGTCTTCTTATAACCCTGATTGGCCTGCAGGTTCCTGGTTCTACCACACACACCTTAGCTTTGTATTATATGATGGATACCCCATTGGAGAAGGTCCCCCTACTTGAAGCATTTGTAAATGGAGATGATACATTTAGAAATTCGAGGTTCAAACTCATTCCTTATATCTCAAAGGTACCTATTTTCTCCTACAAGTCCTTTTCGTGTTAAACAGGAAGCGGCGATGGTTTATGATTGGAAATTCTGAATGTGTCAATTTAGGGATCTTGGATCGTGAAGCAGAGTGTGGGCAAGAAAGCATGTTTGATTGGTGAAGCACTAGAAATCAATTACTTCCGTGGAAGCAACTATCTGGAGGTACGTCCTATGCATGCTACTGCTACTAGGAATCAGCTTCTTTGATTCAGTTTATGTGGATAGCTGCCATATTTTGCATACATACTGTGTTCAGGAAGCAGCCTATGTCGAATTATGTTCTTTGAACGGTGCTGTCGCTAGTAATAATTGCTTCAGTCTCGGTGAAGATTATTTTGTGTTTTTGTCTTTTACTTGTCTGATTTTATATTAAATTTCTCGATGGAGCAACATCTGACTACTATTATGGAAGCTTACTTGTTGGTTTATCACAATCTACAATAAATGTAACATAGGTTCTAGAGGTCTTTTGCTGTCATAACTTGCTGGCATTCTGCTTGTGACATATCAAATATATGTTTACCGCCAGTACAATTGCAATATTAAGCTCTGATCAGCTTGAAATGCAACCTCTTCAGCTTGGAGTTGATATAGGCTCATCAACAGTGGCACGAGGTGTAGTGAGCCTTGTACTTGGGTACTTGAACAACCTGGTGATTGAAATGGCCTTCTTGGTACAGGTAATCATGTCGCATACCTTACCAATTTGCTATGAAGTTTTTCTACTCAAGATTGAGAATGGACCTGATCATAAGCATCCTTGCTTCCTTGCCTCATGCAGGGCAACACGCAAGAAGAGCTCCCGGAATTCCTTTTAGGCACCTGCCGGCTTAATTATCTCGACGCCTCAAAAGCTATATCGCTAGACGAATGCTGATCTCTGTAGGAGCCGTCAGCTTGACCCCAATTCTTTCTCGAAACGTGAGTACAGCACAACATAAAAACCAAAAGGCTCAAGTCGTTCCTTCTGCCGGCCATACATTCCTTGCCGCCCACAGAAGTATGGGCCTGGATTTGCCGCAGCATTGTACATTCATTCATTTCTCAGGTAGTATTGCGTTGTAATGATGGTTGCAGTCTAGTACTACGATCCAAAAGCCTTCCTCCCATCCTCTGGCCGACAACTCGTCATCATGTAAAGATTGAGGCAAAAGAAAAGTGTATTCTAACCCTGACACCGTGTCGTTCATTCTGAATCTAATCTGGGATCAGAGATCATCGGATCCAACACCAAATGCAACCCATTACTGGAAGTTGACTCTCAGCCTGAGAGCGATGGCACCTGCCATGATTCTATCGGACCAGGAGCTCCCTCCAGACACTCGTCCAGAATCGATAGGGACTTGAACGCAAGCCCAACACCAATGTCGCGCTGATTATCATCGGATATTCCCCTATCATGGTTCAGTTTTTTTTTCTTTGAATGGTATCATGGTTAGTTGGTCACTCACTCATGGACAACACACTTCACTTTTGTTATCACTTGATCCGGAAGGAACAAGCAGGAGTAGTGGGGCTGGCATTTCTTGGGTCCTGACCTGAGAAAGGACAGCAGTGGGTAGAGAAAATGATGGTGCCATCATGGCAGCCAGTTCATGGAGGCTACATCGTGATCAGGAACCAGGATCACTGTGCATATCTAGCTTACTAGGTAAACCCTTTTTATGCAAACCGTGTAGGCCAAACGCTGCATCGCTGCAACTGTATCAGCCGATGTGACGGGTGAACGGCCTCCGCCACTTCGAGCCTGCACTTTTCGAGCGGAGGATGGCGTAGCAATTCTGTGTCGCGGAAGATAGTAGATTAAAGTAGACGCAAGTGCACGCAGGTAAGCGCTTTGGAGCTTTAGATAGACAGGATTCTAAATGCCATTGACCTGGGCAGATCCCTATGGCGCACGGCGCGTCGCCGGCGGCGGCGGCGATCGGGCCGGGTCGGTCGGCCGTGCGAGGCACGGCTCCGTGCTGGGGGTCACGTGCAAGCGTGGGCACACGCAAGCGAGGCAGCGCCGACGCCTCTGGATCTGTTTGCCGTCGCAACGCCGCATTTGCTTGTCGCCGGTTCGTGTGTCCTGCGTCAGTCACAAAACGAGTGTTGTAGTACTACCTATCTTCCAAGATGTTAGACGTTCTGATAGGCTATCTTAGCTTACCAAAATATCTTACTACCTTTATCATGAAATATAAGATTTTTTAAAGAGCTAAGTTAGCTCTCTGAAAGGCTTATATTTTGAGACGGAAGCAATATTTTTTAGAAATGGAGATACTCCCTCTATTTCATAATTCTTAGTGTGACTGCGGTTAAAATTTGAATCATGGAACGAAGGGAATAGTATTTTACAGGTCGAAACAGGAGAAGTTTGCTTGCAGGTTTTCAGTTTCCAAACATCGTGAAAACTAGTAAGAAGTATTGGTAGAAACAGTTACTAATTTGATTTGTGTTCCGTAGAGCGGCGAGTGCGATTGTGTGATGATGTCAATCTTTTGCGGTGTGATGTGGCAAGCTTGTACTAGATCGGCATGGTTGTGGGCAACCCTGGAATTGAGATGCCAGTTCCGAGAGTGATGTTCCCTAGGCTTTGTTCACAGAATTACACTAACCGATGGTCCGCATGACATCACTGTTATTGGAACACACCCCCTATTGCACAATACAGGGAGTAGTATCGTGCATGGAAGGCATTGCTTAGGATTAATTGGCCCGTTGAACAACACGAAGCTGTTCGGTCAATGTTACCGATCCCAAGATCCTCTTCTTAAGGCAGTCGTGGAAACTCTGTCGCGGCCTTTTTTTATCCGTTGAATCACTGTACTAGCCAAACAAGATTTTTTTTATAAAAAAAAAAGAATCCCGTGAACCATCAATCGTGTAGGAAGAGCTGCCGGAGAAGGTGATTATCTCTACTAATAATATTGCTATATGTATGGTCCGTGGCGGTCACAACTACATTTTCAATCCACCTAAATACGCTTTCCTCCAACTGCCGTGCCATCGCGTGCCACCGCGTGACTTACCGGTTAGATTTTTTCTTTTCGGCTCCCCTGCCTCGCTGCTATCTGACCGGAGGCGGGTCTGCGTGACTCCGGCCTGGATCCCGGCTACCACCATGGTAACGGCGTGGAAGAGCCCTGATGGCTAGATCCATCCACAAAAGCATGGCGGCTAGCTAGGTCCCAACTATCTCCAAGGCAACGGCGAGGAAGGGCCCTATAGCTGGATCCGTCGCATTAGAGAAGGAGGCGGGGACTCGGAATCCAAGCGCGATAGGGTGATGGTCGGCCATGAGCTGGCTGGGCACAGACGCGCTGGCGGCGGGAGGCCGAAGGCCGGCTCACGTATGGTGGAGCGAAGACGCCGGAGCAGGTGCATCATGACGGCCATCCACGGCGCCCTGCAAACGGAAGCGCACTGCTGGTCGCTACTCCTAACATCAGCCTGGATCAACACGGTGCGGCGACGCCCGGAGCCCTCGGCCAGCTTCCTTGAGTAGCGGCAGCACTAAGCACAAGCTGGCACATCCTTCGGCCCAGCTGGCCCAAGCATTTGCAGCATGAGGCTGTGGCGGACGACGCGCTCCCGGCCTGCATCCTTGCGATGCAGCGGCTAGCCGCCAAAGGGTCGGCAGCAACAGCAGTCCGTACCTACCATGACAAGCCCTCCGGCGTGAGGGGAGATGCCCTCGAGTCTGATACCTCAGTCCAAGGCGACGTCCTCTCGCTTTGCTCGAGCATATCCATGGCAAATAATTCGATTGATTCGTGAGGAATAACGTTGTGTCTCTGACTCGGTACCACACAAGAGGATAACGATGGGATTATCTTTTTGTGAGTTTCTCATTTAGTCTTACAAACTAAGCTTTTAACGTAAAACCTCCTGTATTTTTCATTATTCTGCTAGCATTTTATTTAACGGGTGCTAGCATCTCTTCATTAGTACTCCCTCCGTTTCAAAATATAAGATGTTTTCGGTTTGTGAACCAAATGTATCTAGACATGTTTTAGTGTGTATATTCAAGTAAACCTATACACTAAAAGATGTCTAAATGCATTTGCTTCACAAAGCTAAAATATCTTATATTTTAAAACGGAGGGAGTAATTGCTTGGGAGGCTACTTGTCCTGCTAGGAATTGATTGACCCCGACATCGACAATGTGGAGACCAATTTTCTGGCTGACCGTAGTTTTCCCCATCGACTATCAACGTATTTGCTTCGCTGCTAAAATACATAATTCTCAAGCTAAGGTCAGTGTTGGAGGTGTTGGAACTGCACTTGCAAAGTGATCGATGTGACATGTGCTAGGGTTATTGGCAGTACCAAGTTCACGTACAACGTTGGTAGAACAAATTCAACCCATTATAAACATTTAGAAAGTACTTGCAGCATTTTAAATTAATTTATGCAAGTTTGGTCAAATTTAATTTAGATACACATATAAAGAGAGTAAAAATCAATTAAGACATGAACGTGATAGAGCTCGATGTAACAGCTTCACATAAAAATATTTTAATTTAGGTCTTTAACAAACCAGTTTGACGTGAACATGATTTTTATAAGTATTAAAAATGACTATTTTTATATTTATTTGGACTAACCGGAAATTCTGTTTACCTGTAGCAACGCACAGGTATTGTGCTAGTCACATCGTAATCCCGTGAAAAAATTGAACAGCAACATTGTACTCCTGCCAATGTCAGGTACGACGTCGCCTCTCCCTACCTCCAGTTCGTCGCCACTCGCGAAGCCGCAGACGAGACCAGCAGCGAAGCAAACAGTACCATTTTCACCTTTAGTATAGTCCAGCAAATAAACAATATAGTTCAGAAGTGAAATAAATAAAATAATACTGCTTTCGTATCGATGCACACTGATGCTCAACCACATCTGCTTGATGTTGATTATGAGTACGATGATCATGAATCTCATGTCACACATAAAAGAAAGTCCTCTGATGATGTTGTCCAAGTTGTGGCTCAACCAATCCACTCTGAAATTGCCACTCTTAGTCAAAGAGGCATTAATCTCGTTCATCCTCAATTATCATTTTGTGTAAGATCACATAAACAGTCTTAACGCTCTGATAGTCCATCAATATTGGAGCACACCAGATGCCCGATCAACTTTCTTCCTACAAGCCTCTTTGTTCGGCAAACCTCTTATTTTTCTCTTCTGCAGGATCACGGCTTGTCTTTACAAGTGTGGACCAGACAGGATGGAGCATTGCCTTCCGTAAGCCTAGAGAATACCTGAGAGCATTGAAGCACGTTGATATTATTATGGAAACCTACCATGTTAAAGAAAGAGTGTCAAATCTATAAATCTTACGATACAACAGTCTAAAGAATGGTAGTGCATCCCTTCACATGCCCACTATATTGCCCCTGCCATGCAAAATGACAATTCTTCGACTCCCAATACATGCAATCTATGCTTCCAATCATTCCTAGAACCCCTCTTGCCTCATTGATCGATAATAGCCGTGTCGGCAATATTTAGCTCTCTCAGGTAAACTTCGCTGAACACCGCAATCACGGCTTTACAGAATGTTTACATCGAGTCAAGGAATGTGAAGCATGTAAAATACATCCATAAACTTTGTAGTCTGTTAGGTCATATTTCTTAATATTTGATAGTTACCTAAGGTCTTGGTTTTTTTTTTCATGTTTTGGGGGGTTTTCGAAGGATCCCTTTTATTTTGGTTTTAACTCTAGGGGAAATAATTTCCTATTTTTGCGTATTTTTAATTTCAAGAAACTTCCGGACAAACAGACCAAATCTTATTAGAGGATCATTTTTTTTATGAAAACACATTGGACCAGAGGAAGAAGTTAACATGGGACCACATGAGGGCCAAACGAGATGGGCACCACGCGGACAGACTTTCTGGCCACATGGACCCTCCATGTGAGCCTCGTGGGCCCTTTCTTTTCTTTCTTCGACTCCACGGATCCTTCTTAACCAAAAACCGACTATATATGACCTCTGGGCATGATTGTGGGAGGGCAGCCAAAAACATGAAATGCACGAAAAAGGATCTATATACTGTGAGGATAGGAGGGGAGATGCTGCTACAAACACCTTCGAAAGGGGGACGCTACTAGAATTCGTCACCATGATGAAGAGGGAGTAGTTTATCCCTGGACTATGAAATCGTGGAAGTAACTTGTATCAATCTCTCTCCGTGTGTTTCACTAACTAGAGTCACATGAGTTGTCTATCATAATTTTATCATATTTGTATTATTCATATGGTGGATCTTTTGTTATTGAAATGATTTATAGAACGTAAACATTCAGTTGTTATTGATGTATTGGTAGATGCATATGTTACCCTGTTTATGCATATTTTGTTCTGATCAAACTTGTATGCACGAATGTGAGGAGGATGTCTGTGTTAATTGGAATAATCTGGCGGTATGCATAGGATAGTGACAGAAAATTTAGGTGATGCCATGGTTTTTTACTTTTTCGTTGATTGCCTAACTAGGGATAATGGAATTCTTGTGCTATTTTCCATCTAGTGACAGAAAAGATTGTATAATTTGTTCAAGCTTGTGCACTTGAGATAATACTTTGTTAATTTTTAGATATAGCCTGAGGAAGTATTCCCTTTGTGTAAGAATATTAGAGCGTTTTATTGCATCATCCCAAAACCTGGACGTGATACTCATATTTATGCTTATCAATTACTCTATATTTGTTTGCATGCTTCTAGCTTGCTTTGTCGGGCTATATTTATGACACCATGTTTGAGAGAGAGGGGTCAAGTGACCATGATCTCCGGTCCACTTTTAGCCATAAGAAACACCTTCTACAGTACTTTATATGCTCTTTTATTTTTAGTTATTAATTAATTTGGAAATATAAAAAATACTTTGTTTTAGTTTGTTTACTTATTACTTTCTGTATTGCTGAGTGTCTGGCAAATACTTCAGTGAGTTGGGGACACAAAACTGTTGTTTTATGATATAGGTTGCTTGATAGGAGAAGGAGGAACAACCACTTCTTTCCCGAGAAATCGATATAAACCCTTTAGTCACCCTTGTAGGGAAAGTGACACTTGATGCATCACTCTATGCTTGGAGACCCAACTAGTGGCAAAACAAGGAGAAGAATTGTTTCCATCAGCACGTGTGGTCTCACTGATTCGCAAGTACTCATCAATAAGATCACTAGCAACTCCATGTGCAAGCATGCGAATAGCTGCGAAACATTTTTGGTATGAAGCAAAGCTAAGCTTACCGGTGGCATCGGGTTTGCATCTGAAGTACGAGTCGTAGTCCCTCACGCCTCGGGTGAGTAGTGGTCCAAACGGACGGCAGAAGTGGCGAAGGGCAAGTCAGGTGGCGACGTAGTGGTAAGGTTGTGGCGTAGAGTGAGCACAAGTTAAGCGTCGAGTGGCTTGCGTGTCATTGGCAGGCAGTCCCCAGGCGAAGAAGAGGAGGACGCGCGCTGTCGGCGGCGTGTCCAAACCGACACATTTTATGTTGAAATTTAGGCTAGGAAAGAGTCGTTTCAAACGCTTTGATCCGTTTGTATCTCTGACCACTGAGTCGTGTTTTCCTTATCATTCTATCCGCACATATCAAAATGGACAGCCACGGTTGGTTTAGGTCGTGCCGTGATACAGGCACAGCGCAGTGGAGACTGGAGCCCGACCCACGCGAAGCAATGAACAATTGTAAACCAGAGAACCAGCAAGAAAAAACAGTGGTGCATGGCAATCGGCAAGACGAGGATGCGGAGGTACTCGCGCTGTTGTTATTCACAAGAGGGCGGAGGAGAACAGTGGCGTGTGTTGGACGGTCCCTAGTCCTCCTCTAGCTGCAGTGCAGTGCGTATGTCGTCGGTATCTCCCGGTGGCCTCTCTGTGCTCGCTACAGGGAGCGACCGGCCGGCTGCCGTATGGTGGCTGTGTCGTCTGGACCGCGCGCCGGAACAAATCTTACATACGCACTGCTGTGATCTCATGATTGAGTGGACGCACCGCGACTCGACAAAAGTAGGGACGAGGGCACTAGAAAAAGTGGCTAAACAACGGTATTGATCGCAAATTACACACAATATAGCTATCGGACCACTAGGTCCCTCCACCTTGTGTATCAAATGCTCCTTCAATGGCCGATGGGAAATGACTGTTTGACCATACCATGAGCAATTGCTCGTAATTTGTACAAAAACTGGTACATCTACATGCTAGGAGCAATTGATCATATAGCCTCTACATCACTATGCGGCTTTTTAGTACTTTATTCCTACATACATTCTGTCAATCTTTAAAACATAATTGATTATACTATCACTATAACTATCAAGATTATAAACTCTAAAATGTAGAGTACATGTGTATATATCTCTTGATTTCTCCTATGCAATATTATAGATATATGCTGCAATTGTGTTCTGTTACTTCATCAATCTTGAAGCTACGAACTGTGTTCTACAGACGTTTTATGAGTGTGGCGATGCTGATGTGTGTGTGTCTATGTTGTACTCGATGTTTGAAAAAAAAAACATATCTTGAAGACCAACTGAGTGTCCAGACGTTGCTTATTTGCAAACTTGGAGGAGTATGAATATATGATACATGTGTACAACTCAATTTTTTACCATTAAACGGAGAAAAAGTTCGTTCTACATTTAGGTGTTGAATGGGCGTATGTTGTGACAACATTTAGTTGAGTTTTAGTGGAATTTTGTCGTGGAAACAAAGGCCACAATGTAGTTTCTTCTCCCGACGATCATCAGAACCATGTGAGCAGAGAGATAAATATGGTACAGTAGCTCATGCTTTAGCTATGTCACCAAAGCGTTGCATGCATACCATGTTGTTTGCCATCCTGCAACACTGCAGTTTATTGTTTAGATATTATGTCAAAGTGATTGTGTATGGTACGGCTACTTCATTGGATTAGAAAAAACAGAGGCCGGCTCAACCCCTCCTTTTTGTCTACTGGCTGCTTTCATTTTCAGCTTACAAAAAAATCCAGGACATACATATCGCCGCTATACATGTTGCCTGATGCAACAATACAAAAAGACGAATACAGTCGCTGCGACGCCAGACTGATGGAGCATAGTTTTGTCGTGGGCTCCGAGATACTGCTGGAGCCAGACCGCCGTGACCACGCCTCTTCTGACACGCGGGGTCCACACAAGCCGGGATGCGTCCACCGCTGGCAGGCTACGTACTACTGTATAGCGGAACAAGGTGGGTCCACCGCAAGCAAAACAAGGAGGGATGGATGACGCCGTCACGCCGGCCTGCTCGTTCGATGACACGGTGGGACCACGTGCGCTTGGAATGGCCTGCGCCCGCTGACGTCGCGCTGGGCCACGTACTGTTCCCGAGTCAGTGAGAGTGGACCCGCTCGGTACGTCTGGTTTTTTTAGTTGTGCTCGCTTTATATATCCCACGGTTGGTACAATATGAATTTTAAATAAACAGGCTGTATGAATCTAAATGATTTGTAAACAATACTTGTTGTGTAGAACTTTGTACGTTTTCCCGGAACGAATATTAGGATTTGCATCGGAACATATTCGAGGATCTGAACCTTCACTTGTAGTGCAGTGAACTTTGTACCACTGGCTGCCCATGAAAATCAATGTCACATATAGCCAAGTTGCTCATCATATTTTTAAAAAAATTCTTTTTAAAGCTCTGAACACGTTGATGTTCAGTGAAATAAACCATAAACTCCAAATCTCTATTGTTTGTATAATGAACTTGCGAATCTTTTTTAGAGCGGATTTTTTTTCTTCTAAATTGCTACTATGCTGACTACATTGGCCCACATGTCATATTAATTTTCTTTTCTCATCTCTATATATTGGTATGAGGAATACCCGCCAACCGTGCCCAGTGCTACTATTGTCGACAACCTCCTGGCCGCCACCAAGCGTTCTTGCGTTCGAGTATTTGCACGGCCATATCCAGGCCCGAGCACCGAGACCTCTTGCCGCTACACCTCTCGCTCGATCGACGCAGAGGTTGACCAGCGTGCATGTGGCGACACTACCACACTTTCTCGCCCGGTCTTGTTGTGGACGGGCATGGCATTGCCGCATGGGCGAACCCTTGGGAGCCCTCTTTGTTGTGCTCCTACCACCACGCGACGACCTCCAGCGGCGGCTGCAACTCCCGACCACGGGCACAACCATGGCTAAACCGCGAACGAAGAGAGGGAGCCGACGACGTGGCGACAGTGATACACCACGGGCGATGATGCGGGTCTATCTAGTCAGTAAGACAATGGGTATTTCCGATCGAGATTATCCTTTTGCCGGTAAGACAAACGGGTCTAGGGCTCAATTTAGACCGTGATTCGCAAGCTCAGGCATTAGGATACAAACGACTGGGTTTTGAAGTTGAGAGTTCACATTGTTGTACCTCTACATGTTTAAGATTTAAAATAGATATTTTCCATAATTTTTCTCTTAAAAAGGAACCCCGCTAACTCGTGCGAAGTAGGCCTATAACTCTCAAAATATTACAGATCTGGCATTGAGTTACTAGCGGGGTTCAATCGATGATATCATGATATTACTTATTACAATGATGATTGCACCATGCATGTGTACTAAATAATTAGGAAAAATTATATACAAAATTTATGATAATAGTTTAAATAAGCTAAACGAGCTACTCGTGAGCTTACGAAGTCAAGCTAAGATTTGTTTCTAAACTTATTCGTTAAACGAGTTAAGTACTTGTTAGTTATACGAGCTTTAGCCGGGCGAGCCGAACGACTCAAATTCCAGCCCTAGTGCGAAGACCAGTTGGCAAGCCACGAGACTGGAGTCAGATTAGAAAGCACCAAGTCCAGACGGTGGGCGGTCATGTGACGGGATGACGACTTTTTAATCTGGGCGGTCGGCCAGTTGCGCACGGGCGGCCTCGGCGCGCGGTGCGGTGCTCCTCCCGCTCTCGGATCCAACAACGGAACGGAAACGAGAACCAAAAACGACGCCACTTTCACGGGGAGCTGGCACGTCGCAAGCCACCGAGACCGAGAGAGCGCTTTCCGAGCTCGACGCTGGCTCCTTCGCTTCACGGATCGATAGATCGATGTGGCATGACTCCAGACCAACAACGACACGCGCGTTGAAAGTACCACTGACGTGTAATCGCAGTGCAATATCGTAATCACATCAGAAAAAAGAGGCGAGCTGCTGCGTGCCGCGGGCGGTTGGACATGTCCCGATCGGTGTTCCGTCAGTTGGTCCGATCCGATCCGATCCCCGGCTCTGAATTCCCGGCGATCGGTTTGCCCCCCGCGCCCGAAAGAGAAGGGGTATGGGTATCGGAATTAGTCGAGACGAGCAAGGCGCAAGATTCGCCCATTTCCGGGCCGTGCAATCAGTTCAGTTGCTGCCAACTTTTTACTACGGGGACACAACATGGTGCCTTGTCCTCTTCTTTTCCCCGTTTCCGAAAAAAAATCGCACTGTTGCTTACTCCGGAAGAGATGAGGATACGCATGGACGGAAATGTGACGGGGACTTCTGTTTTCTTCTTATTAGGGTTGGTCCCATCCTTGTTTTGTTTGGACAAATGCGTGTAAATGTCTTTTAGATACTCCTTTAAATGGAACTTGAGCATTTTGGGCAAGGAAGGAGCATCATGGAACTGGCAATTTTGCAAGGGAGAATTTAATAGCGGCGAGAAAAGAACATTTGAACACCTCAGGGGGTAGTGTTTTGGCACCAGGGAGCACTAGTAAGTTTGCACGTGCAACGCACGTATAATCTTAGTGTGAATCAATAAATATGATAAAATCCAAATGAATCTTAAAATCCTCTTTTCTCATCATGATCTTGCATGTGCAAAGCACATTTCATTAGTTTAACACATAATTTCAAGTTTAAATTTACAAATATATGCATGCAAGCTTCTATGGAAAAGTAGGCATGTTAAAAACAAATCATATTTATGCCATAGATAACACCCCTCAGAAAAAAATCCATAAGAATTTAAACATCATCTGACAATAATACTCCTTGCCAAATGAACTGACCTTTTCTTTCTCAAATGTTATCGAACTAACAATAATACATGAACATACACACGTGGAAAAAATGCAGAAAAACCAAACTACAATACATTACAAGAAATCATGACATCCTTTGTGCAGATAAATTCTACAATTTTTTCTAGTTACACTGAAGCATATAATAATATCTGAGAATAAATTCGTAGCATAGACTGTGCAGGACGTACATAAGAAACATATAATCAGCTCATGATTGTACATTCAATTGCATTCAAGAGGTTATGTTGATTACAATCTGTAACAAACCATCCTGAAGCTACGAAGCAAATCGATCATTTTTTTTGCTTGCCTTCTGACATAAGACGTGCAGCTAGATCAAAAACAAGGTAATTGACAAATTTTGGAAGTAATGATTGTCTAAAATAATGGGATGATCACCGTGTAAAACATGTTTCAATCTGACATAAATATTTTCTCTAATGGATCATGCGATGTGTTTTAACTCAGATATAATTTTTATTATCCATAAGCAACAACCAGACTGAATATATAGCACCCAAAAAGAAAAAATACAGAGTGCAGAAAGGCTGTTTCACTTGCATCCATCTTGTGCCATCCTATCCAACTAAATTTCTGTGTATGGTCAGCGAAATGTGAACATATTACTGTGCATTAACCATGCCACCAAATAGATTATATATGCTGCCAATGATGAATATATAAGCCATCTCCATTCGTGTTAGTTCTATTTCGTAAAATGCACAAATGCAACCCAACAGAACAAACGTGAGCAAATAGTTACCTGCAGACTGATGAATAGTCATAGATTGAAGATTGAATAGCCGGTTTGTCACCACATATGAATCATTGAAGCACGGACGATGACAACAGTATGTGGTGCTAAGGCCCGAGGGTAGCTGGCTGCCTCCGCTTGCCTAAACATACAATTCCACACCAAGTGGCTGACCCAATCGCGGCTGTCACTGCATTCTCCTCTCTAACAAAGAACAGAGAGGGAGAGAATAACAGAGATGATGCGTGCGGCGGCAATATTGACCCCGACAACCAGCTTGTCGAGTATTGCGACAGTGATTCCAGGACGCCAAGCTCCTGGAAGAAACTCAGTGCTTGCCGAAGATCACTCGGCGAGACATCGGAGGGATGTCGAGCATCGTACCCAGAGTCCCGGACTCAGGGCGACGCAATTTTGCCAGGTCGGAGTAGCGGGGCGCCGATGGACTGGCGGGAGTCAGAGCAGCGGAGTTGACCTTGGACTGGACGACTGGAGATCTCTCGAGGCGGCGTCGAGATCGGGCGGCGGTGTCCACGCGCGGCTGGCCTCCGAGGGAGAGTTGGCGTGGCGGGCACCGTCGTTCTCGGGCGCACCAGTTGGCGGCGGCGTCGAGCTCCGTCGCGGCAGACGGCAGGCAGCATCGATGCAATCGCGGGCGGCGGCGTCGACCTCGGGAGGCTGGCAGAGGACGTCCAGGAGACAGGGAAGGCCGGTGGCCGGTGGGGATCTGCGACGGGAGCTCGAGAGGAAAAGGACGGCGCTGGCGCAGAGATGGGAGAGCTGGTATGGATCCACGAAATTAGGGCATGCAGGTGCGGCCATGCGGGATTAATGCATCAGCGTGATTTCAGAGCAGGAGGGGGAGGGGAGAACAAATCGCTCTCGGTCGTTGGATGAGGTGGTACATACGGCTGAGATCTAATTTTCCTGCCGAGTTTGTGCCTTTATAAGTAGTAGAGATAGTAGAGATATGCTCCTGTTTTTTTTTGAAATCCATTTTAGACAAAATTTAAAATATATAAAAAGAATTGCACATACATCTCGATATTTTATTTGTTCACAAAGTCATTCATTGAAAAAAATTATTTTATGTTGTGTGTAGAAAGACAAAATTTGGTGCTAGAAAAGCTATATGTGAGTTTTTTTTGTCTTTTTTTGCAAAAGACACATAAATTATTTCATTTTCACAAAATTTGATGTGCACTCATAGACTGTCGAGGTGTACATGCTAAAATTTAATTATTATTTTTTGAATTTTCGAAATCTATTTTTTACCTCAGATAAATTAGTCTGTAGTCTGGAAAATTAGCGGGACAAAACAAACGCAACTACTCGCTCCATCCTTAAAAAGATTTATCTAAATTTAGATCACACTAAATTACATCCTAATACATCTAAATTTTAACAAATTTTCGACGTAGATAGTGAGTACATTTTTTTTGTTGTTGTTGCGGAAAGGAAACAACACGAAAACCCTCTGCTCTATCTTTCTTGTCATCACTTCCTACTTCCTAGTAGTCCACAGCCATCATAGCCGCGGCCCACCGACAGCAAATAAAGGAAAACCATGGCCCGCACCCATTTATCACAGACATGTCGGCCCCGTGTCCTCCGGACCCACCACTCATGTACAGTGGTATTCCGCGCCGGTAGGTTTCGCTGTTGGCTGTTGGTGCCGGCCCAGACGATCCGGGCGGGCCCCGCGGCTCCACTCGGCTCGGCCACTGCAGCAGCGAAGCGAGCGCCCCCTACCTAGGCCGGGAAGACATCCAAGACCTCGCCATAATTCCAAACCACTGTGCCGCTGTAGCACTAGCAAGCCCCCTCTCTCCTCTCGTCGTCCTCGTCCTCGCAAGAACACGGCAAAAAATCGGGGGCTTTCGGGTTCAGGACGGACGCCGGAAGATTTGAAAAGTATTTACTTTTTGGTTTTGACCGGACGGCCGGCGGATCGAGTTTTAGGAAGGGGATGCGGCGCGGCCTGATGTAGATTTCCTTTCCTTTTCTCTGCTTCGTCTTTTTTTTTTTTTTGAAATTCTTTTCTCTGCTTCGTCTGCTCTGCTCGCGTACATCTCTCGTCGCGGAGCTCTTCGGCGACGCCCGCAGGAGTCTCTGATCTGCCAGCTGGAGAGCAGGGCCATGCGCGCCGGCCGAACAGGAGGTACTCTACTCCTACTCCCCCTTTGTCGCTGCTTTTTGATGTTGAACTCCGGTTGCTTCGCCTCCGTGTTCGTGTGTGTGATTGCGACGGATTGCGTGTGGAGTTTGGATGCGAACTGATGCAAGTCATGCCGCAGGTCTGCTGAGCGGGGAGTGATCGCGTTTCCGGTGGCTGCGGAGATGAGGGAGGAGAGGTGCCTGGACCCGCAGCTGTGGCACGCCTGCGCGGGCGGCATGGTGCAGATGCCCCCCGCGCGCTCCCGCGTCTACTACTTCCCGCAGGGCCACGCCGAGCACGCCAGCACCAACGGCGGCGCCAACGGCGCCGCCGCCGCGGAGCTCGCGGCGGCGGTCGGCCCGCGCCCGCTGCCCGCGCTCGTGGTCTGCTCCGTGGCCGGGGTGCGCTTCCTTGCCGATCCGGACACGGACGAGGTGTTCGCCAAGATCCGGCTGGTGCCCCTCGGCGCCGCCGCCGACCCGGGGCTCCGGGACCCGGACGGCCTTGTTGACCCGGCGGAGGCGCAGCGGGAGAAGCTGGCCTCCTTTGCCAAGACGCTCACCCAGTCCGACGCCAACAACGGGGGCGGCTTCTCCGTGCCCCGCTACTGCGCCGAGACCATCTTCCCCAAGCTCGACTACCGCGCCGACCCGCCCGTGCAGACGGTGCTCGCCAAGGACGTGCACGGGGAGGTCTGGAAGTTCCGCCACATCTACCGCGGCACCCCGCGCCGGCACCTGCTCACCACGGGCTGGAGCACCTTCGTCAACCAGAAGAAGCTCGTCGCGGGGGACTCCATCGTGTTCCTGCGCACCGAGCACGGGGAGCTCTGCGTCGGGATACGCCGCGCCAAGCGGGTCACCTGCGGTGGCATGGAGTGCATATCCGGCTGGAACGCGCCAGGGTACGGTGGGTTCTCGGCGTTCCTCAAGGAAGAGGAGAACAAGATGATGAATGGCCCCGGCCCCGGAGGAGGGTATGCCAAGGGCAGGGGGAAGGTGAAGATCGCCGACGTCGTCGAGGCGGCCAGCCTCGCGGCCAACGGGCAGCCGTTTGAGGTGGTGTACTACCCGAGGGCTAGCACGCCGGAGTTTGTTGTAAAGGCCGCGGCGATGCAGGCTGCCATGAGGATCCACTGGTGCCCTGGGATGAGATTCAAGATGGCGTTTGAGACCGAGGATTCCTCAAGAATTAGCTGGTTTATGGGGACTATATCTTCCGTCCAGATCGCTGATCCTCTCAGATGGCCAAATTCACCGTGGAGACTTCTTCAGGTTCGCTCGATCTGACGATATTCGTAATTGCATTTCATCTTCTTCTTTTTTAATGCGTAGTTAGTTTCTCCGGGTAATTCTGATGCGTAGTTACATTCCGTGGAACTGCAATAGTACTAGATGAATGGACTGCATTAATGACTGAAGTTTGCTGTTTTCAAAGTGTTAACATGACATTAGTATTGAAACCTCTCATTGAGAATTTGAGATGCCTTTATTGGTAGTAGAAGTTAAGGTAAGCATGTAAAACATGACCAGCATACAGTAGTATTTTGCTTTCCCACAAGGTTGTATGATATAAGATCTTGGCAATGAAAACATTTTCACACCCCTGCTATCGACATAGATTCAGCCGGATCATGAATTGTTGGAACAATCTGTAATGCTGTTGGGAATCCAGAATTCTCAATTGCATACTACTAGTTATGAAAGGAAAGTCTTGTGGTCCTTTTGTAGCTTTACTATCGGTCTTCTAAATTTGGATCGTCATTTTGCTTGCTCTCTAAGTATGTATCTTCTTTGTCAATATTGAGCTCCTAAACATTCATATTTTATTTCATAAACACCCAAACTTCATCCATTCCTCACCGACGGTTGCTCAAATGTCACACCTTAGTGTTCGGTCTTTAGTACCCGACATCAAGCATCCAAAAGGCATGGAAATACTTGGCAATCTTTCAACTAGAAGTGGGACTGTTGAGCACGGTTAGAAGTGATCAATGCAGATGAGAAGCTACTTGTCGAATTACATAAACCTAGGATAGGGGAATAATCGTACATCAATCTAATAGTAAAAGGTTAAAATAATTACCTTCAAAAGCTACATCATCTGTTCAGTTAATTCCACTAGCTTCATTTCTGATCATTCATATGTTTCATAGCCCTTCTATCAAGTTTTTTACAGTCAAAAACCTACAGGCATTCAATAAACAAATGCAGTAAAGTACTCCCTCTGTCAACCAGTATCAGGTATTAATTAAAATAACACGCTGTACAATTTCCTATAAACTACTCCCTCCATTCCATATTAGCTGTCGCTGATTTAGTATGAAGTTAAACTAAATCAGCGACAACTAATATGGAATGGAGGGAGTAGTTTATAGGAAATTGTACAGCGTGTTATTTTAATTAATACCTGATACTGGTTCTATTAGTAATAAATCTTCAAATGTGGGGAGTCGATTAATATATGTCCATGTACTTCGGTGACGATCCATGTTTAAACTGTTTGTACCGAAGTTACCTGGTCCTCCTCTACTTGAAAGTACTACCTTACATTTGTCTCTATGATTAGCTACATACTCGGTACTCCAGTCATAAAGTTTCTGCTTGTACCTCAGGAAATAGATGTTGAACTAATGAAATGGGTAGATGTGGAAGTTGAACATGAACCTGCTAGCTCTATTTATCTTTGATTCTTAGTTTCCATGGAATTTTACCTCAATTTTTACTTTGTGCGCCAGCGTAGGGGTAGCGAATGGCGTCTTACTAGTAGTGTTTAAGGGAGATTTTGGAAGTTCCTTTTTTGCGACATTAGCATCAGTTATAGCAATATATGAAAGTGAGTCATCGACTGTAGTTGTTTGCTGTCCCCTTTATGGAATGTTACCTCAGTACTGCAGCGAGTCTCTTTGTTGACATTGTTCATGGTTCCGGAATTCTTGCAGGTCACCTGGGATGAACCAGACTTGTTGCAGAATGTGAAATGTGTCAGCCCATGGCTTGTGGAGCTTGTATCAAGCATTCCACCAATCCATTTGGGACCATTTTCTCCTCCACGAAAGAAGTTACGGGTTCCCCAACATCCAGATTTCCCATTTGATGGTCATCTGTTCAATCCCATTTTCCATGGGAACCCACTTGGTCCTAGCAACAGCCCCCTATGCTGTTACCCGGACAACTCTCCTGCAGGCATACAGGGAGCCAGGCATGCTCAATTTGGTTTACCATTGACAGATCATCAGCTTAACAAGCTGCACCTCGGTCTGTTCCAAGGCGGTGGTTTTAACCGGTTTGACACTCTATCTCCGTCTTCCCGGATACCAAAGGGCTTTGTGATCAGTAGTGCACCAGCCCATGACAGCGTCTCTTGCGTGTTGACGATTGGTACACCACAGAGCACAGACAAATCTGATGACAGAAAGACACCACACATAATGTTGTTTGGAAAGGCTATTCTTACCGAGCAGCAGATAACTTCAAGTGGATCAAGAGAGACACTTTCCTCTGGGGCTACTGGAAATAGTTCTCCTAATGGCAATGCAATGAAGACAGGAAACATATCTGATGGTTCTGGTTCATCAATTTGCATTGGTTTTTCTTCCCAAGGTCATGAGGCGTCTGACCTTGGATTAGAAGTTGGGCACTGCAAGGTATTTATGGAATCGGAGGATGTTGGTCGGACCATTGACTTGTCAGTATTTAGGTCATACGAAGAACTGTATGGCCGTCTGTCTGACATGTTTGGAATCGAGAAAGAAGAGATAATGAGCCATCTTCGTTACCGCGACACAGCTGGTGCAGTCATGCATACCGGTGCATTACCATTCAGGTGAGAAGCCCTCCTTATAATGTGCAGCATTCTTTAACTCATGTACAGTATATATCTTCATCTTAATGTCCTTGTATATAGTAGTAATGTTTAAGCGACATATACCTAATTCATTCTGTATGTGTGACAGCGACTTCATGAAAGTAGCACGGAGGCTGACAATAATAACCAGCGAAAAGGGAGGGATGCCGCAACCTCTCATCGAATGTATGGTTCAGCAGGTGTGATCTGTCGACGGATCCGACCATGAATTTCGTCATAACTATTAAACCTAGAGTGAAGGAGCTGTTTCTATATAATGTATTTTAGTGTTCACCGGTGCTGTTAAGCCTGCGTCATTAGAACAATCTTGTGGATTGCTTTTTCCTATGTATTTGTCCTGCGCAGTTGAGCAGACCTATGGACTATGATAGCTGTTTGTTCAATCTTGTGGATTGCCTAAGGATTTTCGTCCTGCTGCTGGGTTGCTGGTCAGGAACTCTGTTGTACTGATCGATAGTGATGTCTGAACAAACTCTTAGACGGATTTGCGTGAAATAAAGTTTCGTCTCAGTATTTGAAAATTAAAGCCTGTACAGGGAGATTATGAATTCGATAGTTTTTTGGCTTCTGATCAGATTTTCAGTGTTTTTTATTTTATTTTACTCCACATTTAATCTGCAAATGCCTGAAGTTTACACGTGTTTAATTTACCAGGGCGGTCCCAAACAGGCATACACCTTACATGTGTTGAGTACTAACTCCCTCTTATAAAAAACGTTGTTGGTAAGCTAGTACAATTTTGTACGAAGTTCTACTAAACTAGCGCAATGCCCTCGCGTTGCTGCGAAAGAGTAAAAATTATTAACTTGAGAAGTACAAAAATGCATCAGCAATAATGCCCTCACGAATAATAAACTCGGCTCTTAAAGATTGTTTAAAAAACTTAAATCATCCCTATAACATGACCGTTTTTATTGCATAATACATTGCATGCCCATAAGCTCTATATTTAAAGAAAGGTTTGACTTGTTTTTGCCCCGTTCATCTTCACGTCAAGCATGATGTCCTTGATCAGCGCCGAGCACCCTGAATCCTCCACGCTGGTTGAGTCCACCTCGGCGGATCCTTCTGCTGTGGACACAGCCGAGGCGGCGCCGCCCCGGTCGGCCCACTGGATCTCGTTCCTCGTCCTCGACACTCACGTATTCTCGTCTAAAGATGTCCGCGCGCTTCATAGTGAGGGTAGAAATAAGGCGGAGCACAAAACCCGTACATTGCTATGGAGTAAAGCATACAATACATGCTCATAAATGATGATGTACTATCGTTTATTAAACTTAGATCCCAGTCCAATGATTTATCTCAATAGGTGGCAGCTGCCATAGAATCATCCTTCGTTATTATATAGTATGCAAATGCATGCATACCTGGTACCTAATGATGATGTTACCGTCTCACTCTGACGGGGAGTTGTGCGTTCTAGGGTACCATCCGATCCACTTTTCTTCAAACACATCAGCTAGTTTTTCTGGGAGTAAACCGCATGGGCGGTCCTAATTCTTTTCGCGAACCTTCATTTAGGTCCTATTTTTTTAAAAATGCACATCTAGGTCCTAAATCTTTTATAAGTGATTCATCAGAGGTCTTAGTTCTTTCAAAATGCACATCTAGATCCTAAATTTTTTCTAAGTGATTCATCAGAGGTCCTAAATTGATCGCACACGTGTTGTTGACCACTTCCACATGGATAGTGGGGCCCACGAGATATATGGTCACCATGTATATTTGTGAATAGCCCCCTAGTTTGTATATCTTCCAAAACTTGGTCCACATGGATAATGGGGCCCACGGCAGCAGTCATTCTCGCTATCTTGCTCAAGACTTGCCAGATCTTGGCGGTGGCGCTCATTTATTGCCCTACAATGCAGAGAGCAACACCACACCCAAAAAAATTTAGTCCAGGATTAGCAATTGTGGTGGATCTTCTCGTAAATCGGCGAGCCTACCGGGCAGCCGTAGTGCGTCTGCCCCCGCGATGCAGGCCTAGTTGCTCTGACATGCGCTCTATGCGACGTCGTCACTAACGATGCGAACGTGTTGGTGCAGATGTTCGCCAACATGCCTCTTCTCGCCATCTCTCTAAATCCCATTAAATCATTAGTTCCTAAGTCGTCACTCGGCTACCGACGCACACATAGGAGATGGAAGTGCAAAGATGAGAATGCTTAGGACTACACAAGGTGGAGAGAGAAACATGAACTATATTTTGGAATAAATACAACCTTGGGGGTCTATTCGCAAATATATAGGGTGGTCAGTATGCTTTATGGGCCCCACTACAAACGTGGCACCGATCAACGTGGGTCAGGATAATTTAGGACCTCGTGTGAACTACTTAGAAAAGATTTAGGACCTTGCATGAAGTACTTAGGAAAGATTTAGGACCTAGATATGCATTTTGAAAGAACTAGGATCTAATTGTAGGTATAAAAAAAGAATTAGGACTTAGATGTGCATTTTGAAAGAACTAGGACCTAAGTGAAGGCACGGGAAAAGAATTAGGATTGCCCATACGGTTTACTCTTTTTCTGGAGTGGTGTGACTTCGGAATTTAGTTCATTCAACTGAGCTTCATATGATAAGAGGGTACTCTAATGGTGATCGACCCGTCCACTTATAACTCTAATTCGAACAAGTCGTGGGTAGATGGTTCCATTCCCACCTATGGTAGGTACTACGGCTCTAGTAGTGCACTTATTCCCAATAGCGACATTTTTGGGAGGCGCTGGTATTTCTCCTAATTTATGGAATTCGTCTAATTCTAAAAACAAACAAATATCAATAATCCTACATCTACGGGAGGATTTCTACGGGCTCCTGCTTACGGACTGATCTGGTGATTCGTGGGTGGTTCAAGATCCTAAATTCACGGGAGGAAATCAAAACTGCACCAGTCATGTGCATCCATGTCATCCCGTAGGTGTGATTCCGTAAACAATCATCCGTAAGTGTAGCATTACTGAACAAATATATGTGTATACATGCTCTACATATTTGTAAAAATAATTTAAAAAGAAGTTAATTCAAAAGCTACATTGAAAGAGGGGTTTGTGGATCCATGATACAAAATAGTATATCTGTTTTCTCGTCTTATTATGTATAACCCAGAAAAGATGTATTGGCAAAATTTCATACTATGTCTATATCAGCAAAATCTATATGTACACTAGGAAGGTTAGCACGGCGGGGCTCCTCTCCCTTGGTACTAATATTTTGTATAAGTAGGTACACTAGTAGAAAAACGGTCTATAGTCCCGGTTGGTAAGGGCCTTTAGTCCCGGTTGTAGCAACCGGGACTAACCAATCGGGACTAAAGGTCCCCCTCTTTAGTCTCGGTTGTGCCACAACCCGGGACTAAAGGTTCTCCACGTGGCTGCCCTGAACGCTGCGGGCTGGAGAACCCTTTAGTCCCGGTTGGTAACACCAACCGGGACTAAAGGTTATTTTGCTATTTTTAAATATTTTTGAAAAAAGTTTCAGATTTTTTTGAATTTTCCTATTTTTGGATTTTTGATTTGTTTGACAATTTTCCCTCTAATCTCTAATCACCACCCCTCTAATCTCTAATCACCACCCCTATTCTCATGTCAAAGTATATACTCATGGTCCCACTTCCCGGCCGGTCACCCATCCTCACACTGTTCCACTCTCAGCACGCTTAACTTCTCAATTCCTTCCCTACTAGCTTCCAAGACTGCGCTCGCGACTTCTTGATAATACTATGCTATGAATTGTATTAACCCTTAGACTTTGATAACATATAATTTTACTTTTTTTATTCCAAATAATTTGAAAAATAAGCAATAATGAGCATCAATAAATTTCAAAAAATCTTTATGCATAATTTAAATATTAATTTTAAAACTCAAAATATTCAAAAAATCAAAAAAAAATCAAAAATCTTAAAAAATTCCAAAATAATCTAAAAACTTCAAAATAACTAAAAAGTAGAAGAAACAACTAAAGAAATTAAAAAATCTTTTTAAAAATCATTTTTTTCTCATTTTTCTAGCAAAATCTAAAATCTTCCTGCTTTCATATTTCCCTTTGGAATTTTGAGAAAGTAGAATTTGTGCAAACAGCCTTTGGCGGTTGAAATCGGATGTAAAATTTTGTGTAGATAATTTTTCATATATTATACGTTTTTTTTCGAGTCCGTATGCAAAAGTTAGAGCCGTTTTAATTCGGAACAACCTTTTTTTGCAAAAAAAATTCAAATTTCAAATTTTCCATAAAAGTTAGTTGCATGAGGTACATGCATGTCAAAGGATTTTGAAATTTGAAGTTTTTATCATTTTCGTTTATTTTTTTAGACGTTTTTTCTGCGCGGGGGGGGGGGGGGTAGGCATGAGAGGAAAATTGGGGGAGACCCTTTAGTCCGGGTTGGTAACACCAACCGGGACTAAAGGGTGAGGCTTTAGTCCCGGTTGGAGACACCAACCGGGACTAAAGGTCACTAACCCTTTAGTCCCGGTTCGTATTTCCAACCGGGATTAAATGTCCCGTTTGAACCGGGACAAAAGATTCTTGGCCCACATAGTCTTTTGAACCGGGACTAATGCTCACATTAGTCCCGGATCAAAACACAACCGGGACTAAAACTCAAATTCGCCCTGGATATTAGGCATGTTTTGTACTAGTGGTACTGGCTACTAATGGGTGGAGTATTCCTTATAACAGTTTGTGGATTGCTTCATTTGAATTATAATTACGTAAGAAACCGTATAAAGAATTAGCAGACAAAAATGAAACACTGGTGATGTAGCTTCACCGTGTGGATTTCAAGAAATAGAAGGTCTCTGCCACTATTAGTAACATGAGCTGGTCGTGGTCGAGAATCGACTATCTAACAGTGCTAGGAATCGATAACGCTCCGGGACCAAATGGGTTTCCGATGGCCTTTTACAAGAAGTTCTGGCCTATTCTTAAACAGCTGGTCCTATAGATCCTTAACGGTTTCGCTCTGGGCACGCTGGACATCTCAAGGTTAAATTTTGGCATCATGTCCCTTATCCCCAAGGTGCTGGGGGCAGATTCAATCAAACAATACCGTCCCATTGCCCTTATCAACGTGCTCTTCAAATTTATGTCCAAGGCAATGGCTAACTGGCTAGCTCCGGTGGCACATAGGATCATTGCCCCCTCCCAAACAGCTTTCATCAAAGGGAGATTAATCCGGGATGGGGCACTGTCACTCCATGAAATTATCCATGAAATCAAAAGCAAAAAGTCTCAAGCTATCCTGTTGAAACTAGACTTTACGAAAGCCTATGATAGGGTGAGTTGTAGTCCTCGGGAAGAAAGGCTTTGATAGTGGATTTATTCATCGAATCACTCAGGTTGCTGCAGGGGTCAAACAGCCATTGCTATTAATGGGATAGTAGGCCCTTACTTTCGTAATAAGCGGGGAGTGCGTCAGGGTGACCCCATATCTCCGCTGCTATTCGACTTTGTGGTTGATGCTTTGGCCCTAATTCTCAAGAGAGCCAATGAGGCTGGCCACATTAAGGGGGTGATCTCACACCTTATTCCAGTGGGCATTACTCATTTACAGTACGCTTACGACACAATGATCTTGATCCAGAATGGCGACCTGAGTATAGCAAACCTCAAATTTCTCTTGATTTTCTTTGAATTGGTCCCCGGCCTAAAACTTAACTATCACAAAAGCGAGGTAATTGTGATGGGGGTTTCTCAGCAAGAACAAGCCAGAGTTGCTAATCTACTGAACTGCCAGCAAGGTGCTTTCCCTTTTAAGTATCTGGGAATCCCCACTGACGATCACGGACTTGGAACCGGTGGTCGCCAGGGTGGGCAAGAGAGTTGAACCTTGGCAAGGGCGGTTTATGTCTTCAGCGGCAAGACTAACACTGACTGATGCCTGTTTGTCAAGCCTTCCACTACACACGATGAGCCTTTTCCTTCTGGCAGATGGTACGCATGCCAGTTTTGAAAAAAAAAACAAAGGAAGATTTTTTGGAAATGAGCTGGGGATAAACGCAAATTTCAAGGGTAAACTTGCCCGATGTGTGCAGGCCAAAAGAACAAGGGGGTTGGGAATCATTAATACTAAAGTTATGAATATTGACCTCATGGTTAAGTGGATCAAGAGAATCTTCACAGAACAACCCGAGTCCTCCCTCTGGCACCGCATCATTCACACCTCATAATAGCTCCCCGTTTTGGCGGCCACACCTCATAATAGCTCCCCGTTTTGGCGGCCACACCTCATAATAGCTCCCTGTTTTGGCACAACATTCACAAGGTCAAAGAGTTCTTCAAATTAGGAGCTCGTTACAATTTGGGGAATGGGGAGAAATTTCAATTCTGGAAGGACTAGTGGACTGGGGCTGGGTTGTTATCCTATCGCTACCCAAGATTGTTTCAGATCTCTGCTGAGCCAGATAGCTATGTCAACCAACTTTGTCAAAATGGTACTTGGATGATCCGCTTTCATAGATCCTTTGGCCATGAAGAAACAGATAGCTGGGGGAGCTTCTTCAAGAGCTCACCACCCACCTGTCCTCGTAAGACCAAGATAGTTGTCTTGGGCGCTCGAACCATCTGGATAGTTCTCAACCAAGTCGCTTTATCTGAGAATGGTCCAGGGTGCTGCGGTAGCTCATGCCAAGGACATCTGGAAAATTGACTATCCCCTGAAGGTCCGAATCTTTATTTGCCAGCTGGCCAGAGGGCGCTTGCCTGCCAGTGACAAGATTCGTAAGCACCATGGCCCTTTTGATGGCCTTTGTAGACTTTGCAATCAGGTTGAGGACGTCCAGCATATCTTCTTCTCTTGCCCGCTAGCTAGATTTGCCTGGAGTGCACTGAGGGGATTATTAGGGGTAGACTGGGATCCAACTTCTTTTGCTCATCTATTTGCAATTTTGCAACGCTTCAGAAGAGAGTCTAAACACATCCTTTGGATGATTTTTGCGGCCTAGAGCTGAGCGCTCTGGATCACATGAAATAAGTTCACTATTGAAGCTAAATTTCCACGTCGCCCGTCTAACTTCTCTCAAAATTATCATGTTCCTGCAGCTATGGCGACCTCTTCAAAACGCAAAGGTGAATCCTCAGCTGGACGAAGCAATCTCTAAGCTCAGGGAAATCTTCGCCAAGACCTCGACTTAGCAGTCTGTGCCTCTCCTGCAGCTATCTCCGTTGTAGTGCTTGTCGTGCTTTTTTTTCTCTTAAACTTAGGCTGTAAAACTATACGTCTGGTTCACAAGCAACTCTTCCATGTACTCTGTGGCTGTTGGCTTCGTTAATTTAAAGAAGGGCATACTATGCCTACGTTCTAAAACAAAGAAGAAGAGACGATCAATAGAAGAAGGTAGTACTCTCTGTGTTTCTTGATATAAGGTGTATAGTGTTGAAGTATAAATGTATTGCCTAGTCTCTTCCATCAGATCGGTCTTTTGGTTGCATTGCCTAGAGCATGAAGTTCTACATGGTATCAGAGCCAAGAGGTCTTGAGTTCAAGACCCAACAAGCGCAATATAAAATAAAAATATTGTAGCCCACTTTCGATCCACGTTTAGGCCTGAGGAAGCCCCATGTGAGGGGAAGTGTTGAAGTATAAATGTATTGCCTAGTATCTTCCATCAGATCGGTCTTTTGGTTGCATTGGCTAGAGCATGAAGTTCTACATATAGTTTTATGTGGAAAAGTTTAGAATATAAGATGTATGAGAGGATTGTGAAACTTTTTTAGATAATTTAGGAGTCAATCTGATTAGGAGAGAGAAGATACTGAGATTTCCCTATTTTTCCTTTGTTCTCACATCGATCACCTACCTGTATTGATGTCAAAAAGTAACGAAATGTTCTCGTTTTGCCTGTGCGTTAATATTCAT
Source organism: Dactylis glomerata (assembly GCA_007115705.1). Taxonomy (NCBI): domain Eukaryota; kingdom Viridiplantae; phylum Streptophyta; class Magnoliopsida; order Poales; family Poaceae; genus Dactylis; species Dactylis glomerata. The sequence goes on from QXEO01000050.1 coordinate 1,722,938, forward strand.
GCAAAAAAAACTATACACCTTACATTAAGGAACAGAGGGAGTACTATTTACTCGAATAAAAGAGACAACGAATAGTTGAGTGTTTTGTTTTCAAAATTATTGTAGGAGAACCACGAAATTACTGTAGAAGAAGACAGTAATCGCCGAAGAACTACTGTTGAGGTTCATGCACAATTGAAATATTGTTGTTGTAGGATTATTCTCGAAGAATTACTGATCAAGTTCATGCACAATATTTTTATATTGGTAAATATCCCTTCTATTTACTTAAACGTGATATCACACAATCTAGAAACTACTGATAGCTACAGAGCTCTTTACCAAATTATTTGGTGTTACTAAAATAGACATGTTCCCACAAACAAATTTGCGAATTATCGAAGTGGCACATATTAGTCCATAAAGCCATGTGTTTTGCAATTATTTGTTTTACTCAGATCTCGACGAGGTTAGTTTAACCAGAAATAAGAGGCAATGTCTCAAAAAGAAAACAACTACCGCCGCTTACATGAAATATATAATTTTGAATTAAGTTCAAATGCTTCTCATAAAACAATGCTAGAATTATATAATAAAATATTATTGCATCATAATATTTAGACAAATTAAATTTTCTCATATAATGTGAAAAAACATATATTAGTGAGAGAGAGTTACAATGAAATAAAATAGTTTGGTATAAATAAGTGATATCCACTTAATTAATCAAGTCAGGATGCACTACAAAGTGTTTAATTTAATAAAAATGAGATGTAATGCATGACATTATACGGAGGGGAAATCTGGATGAGAAGATTGTTAACAATACTCCTAGCATAGTGTAAAAGAGTTCAAGAAGCTAATTTATATTTCGTAATAGGAGGCCACAAAAAAGTGGAGTGGGCTTTTGTGCAGCATTCCTATAGGAAGCAAGAGCCCGGTGTAGAACTCCACAAAGAAATTCAGGTCTTGTTGCCCTCGTGGTGCAGTGGTTGATTGTATTATTGTTTTTGAAATTTGTAGTTTCGGTTAAAATTAGGTCTAAAAAATAAATTGGAAAGATGTTGAAAATACACGTTTATTCATCGTTGTCTTATATCTATGTTTTGAAAATCACCTTTTTTTCATATGACCATGGGAGGTCTTCCACCTTCGATCTTATTCAGAAGGCGGAAAATTGTTCAAAATTTCAATTATACACATATTCGATTCCATCCGTGCCATGGTATCTATATAGCATAAATTACACAAGAGATTTCCTTCTTTTTAAAACACGGTTAGCTTGTTCCCCACCTGAGTCCATCACTCTTGATCGAGTTAATCTGAAGAGTCAGATTTGAGATCGTCAAAGATAGAAGGTCGAGCCGGAACCACACCTCATTCTATTTTCCTTGTAACCATGTTTCTCTTGTGCCATTTCAAATTTATGGTTGTTTGTGTCATTGCTCACATGCGCAAGTTCTCCATGGTTCTCACTACTGGAATGAAAAGATGATCGTGCCGCGAAAGAAATTCATGCCCCGTGAGCCTTGAATTGTGCATGATACTTGGTTAGTAAATTAACAAAATAAATGATGAATGGCTTTTGATATACTCCTATGCAAGGCGTAGTTTATCCGTAGCAACGCACAGCTAATTACTCTTTAGTGAATGCTAGTAAATCTTTTCTTTATGCCCAAATTCTTGGCGACGCAGGTGCGACGAAACGACGATCTCGTCGGCCGCGCGTGGACCGCACGATGAAGCGATCCCCACGCGATTGAAATGACCTAGCACACACTCGTCTCACCCCACCCCGCCGAAGAGGCGCGCCGCACTACCATGTCCCCCTCCCCGGAAGACCACCCAACGCGCCGCCCCCACGGGGTTGTACGGTGGAGCACCCCAGCGCCGCAGCGCGCTGCCCCAGGGCCTGCGCGGCTGCGCCAGCGAGCTCCCTTCCCCGCTGGCCATCACTACGTGCTAACTAGCCTTCTGCATCAGCATCCCCTCCCTTCATCGACACCTCCCCTAACTCCCATCGACGAGAGGAGCTTTTGCCCTCTCCCGTCGCCGTACGGGAGTGAAAGGATCGTATGAGCGACTAGAGGGGGGGGTGGTGAATAGGAGCTACCCAATTTTTTCTTCTTTTTCAAGTTAAGGCTAGACAAGAAGGTAAATTCTCTAGATGTGCTACTAAGTGAATTTACCTAGAGTGACAAGCAAGCTAGCAATAACAATATAAGTAAAGGTACAAGTAAAGGATAGAGGTAACCACAATAGAGACACAAAGACACAATGATGTATTCCCATAGTTCCTTCCTTGTTACGGGAAGTACGTCTATGTTGGAGAGGTGTGGTACCATAAAGTCCACCAACGCCACAAAGGCTCACCCTATTCTCCGGTGAACAAGCCACAAAGGCGAGTTCACGCTCCACTAAGCGATGCCCTTGAAGGCGGCACACGACCTTTACACAAAGTATTGGGGCAAGCTCCACAACTCAATTGGAGGCTCCCAATAGGCCCACCAAGCTCTTACACACAAAGTTGAGCTTGGAGGACGGCTTCTTCCGGCTAGAAATCTGATGAACACAAGAGTTACAAGCCCCTCAACAAAATGAGGGGGGAAATCAAATCGCCTTGGTGGAAGTGTAGATCTAGGTCTTCTCCCTCAAATCCCAAAAAGGCTTTGAGTTCTAGTGGCTAGGGAGAGAGATCTAGGGCTTTGAAGCTTAGCAACAATGGAGGAGAGAGAGTGGAAGGCGCAGCACCTTCTAGAGGTAGAAGAAGGCTTTATATAGTCCTCCACGAAATGTAGCCGTTGCTGGCCAACTAGGGCTGGAATCTCCGGCCTGGAGGGCCGAAGTCTCCGCCCTAAGTGACTCCAGCACCGGAGTCTCCGGCCAGAGACAAAAGTCTCCGGCCCAATTCCGGACTGGAGTCTGAACCGTCCGAGCCTCTAGCAATCCAGGACCGAGCCAGACAGACCGGAGTCTCCGGCCCCTGGGGACCGGAGTCTCCGGCCTCAGCCTGCCGACCCGGAGTCTCCAGCCAGAGACACAAAGTCTCCGGCCCGATTCCGGGTGGGCATCTGAATTGTCTGACTTGGTGGACTGCCAGGGCGAGACCCCTAGACTGGAGTCTCCGGCCAGCAGGGCCGGAGTCTCCGCCCTAGAAGATGCAACAGCAGCACTTCGTGGAGACCCTCTCCACCATTTCCACCTTCGCGAAGCACCCTACAAGACAACTAAGCCCTAAACCCACTACTGGACTACAGGCTTCGATCTTTTCTTCCTTTTTGGGGTGCACCTCCGCGAGATCTTGAATCAACCTAGAAAATCTGCAAAACTTTAATAGCATGGTTAATTCACCATATGTTGTTAACAAACACCAAAATACATTTATTAGGGAAATGCTCTTTCAATCTCCCCATTTTTGGTGTTTGATGACAACATACGGATTTGCATGATATAAGCATAAGAAAATGAAATATATAGTCAAAGCTCCCCCTACTTGTGTGCACAACAACATTTGTATTTGAACATGAGTACACACAAGTAAAGATCATCACTCCCCCTATATATTTCACAATTATAACAAGTGCAAGTAACAATATATGAGAATAACATAACATGCACAAGAGTAAGACTAGACAAGATAGCATAGACCAATATTAGTCTTACTAACATCATAGGAACTTAAGTCTCACAAAATAACACCATACCACACATACGAGAGTTCAACACTAAGATAAATGAGACACAACATGAAAGTCCATAGAGTTGTGTCTCGACCAAGGCAAATCCAAAGTAAATCCAAATGTTTTAAAAACCCATCCCATGGCAAATCCCTCGAAGACATCCTAATAGAGCTACTTCTCACCCTTTGGCATCGAGACACCAAAAAGGGAAAAGAGCGATGCTACACGCCCATGAGATCACTCATCGTCTTCGTCCTCGTCCTCATCCTCGGAACCGGCGTTGTAGTCCTCATCACCTTCTTCAATATCTTCAGGAGCCACGGGCTTCTTGCCATGAGGCACATTGGAGGTGCCGGAGGTGACCTCCTCAAAAGCTTGCTAATCAGTCAGACCCTTGCTCCACTTGCCATAGGAGGGAGTGCCGGATGATGAAGAGGAAGGAGGTGATGCCACATAGCCCGGTCGAGAGGCCCGAAATGCCTTGTGAAGAGCTTGTTGATTGTCATTCATGTGCTTCTGAGCGATGTAGCTTTCATATTGCTTGTGACGGATGTCCACATTCATGCAAAGCAAATTCCTTTGAAACCAATTGAGCTTTTTGAATTCATTCCAAAACTCATTGTTGGAGCTAGAGCCTGCATTGCTAGCATGCTTCATCCTTGGGCCCCTTCTAGTTGTAACCCCTTCTGCAAAGGCATCATCATCTTCACCTCTCACCGGAGCAAATGGTTCCTTGGAGTGACCAGTGGGAGCCTTGCATTGAAGCTTCACAACCTTGTGATCTACGAGGTTGGCATTGAGAAGAGGATGGTTGAGATTTTGAGCACGAATGAGCTTCATGACAAACGGGGCATATAGTGGAGTCTTCTTGTTGACAATGCAATCATAGATTTCCTTATGAATGAAATCCATCACATCAAGTGGCTCAACATTTGCGGTCTCCCCTTTGCAATAGACTTCATGAGAATAGGCCAAGAGGTTCACCAAGGCCCCACGAATAGCATCAAAGTTACCGGCTTGAGGGGCAATGGAGGCCCGGAACATGTGAAGCAAAATGTTGGACCGTTGAGATAGCCCAAGAGTGCCTCCAATGACAATCTTCTTGTCATCTCCGGTGTAAAGAGGAGCAAGATTCTTCTTCTCATAGTACTCACCGTCCACATGCATCCTTATGCCACTAGGAGTAGTGGCTCCATGAAACTCATAACCATGGAGAGCGGCAAAGTCCATGAAGTTGGAGTGGCAAAGATCTTCTCCGGTCATCCAAGTCATGGGAATCTCCTCACCATCCCCAAACACAAGAGTGGCAAAGAACTGATGAACCAAAGTGATGTTGTAAGGCTCTTGAATCTTCATGAGAGGATGGAGGGCAAGCTTGCGAGAGACCCACATGGCCTCCACGAAATAGGCACTATGCTTGGCAAAATGAGAGAGATCCATGACCGTCTGAGGGCAAACCGGATACTTCTTGAGTGAAGCATAGAACTCCTTCATGATCAACTCTTGTTCTTTCCGGACAAAGCAACGGTCATGAGAGTTGCGCGGGAGAGCATACATGTTCCTCTTCCTCATCTCAACATAATCTGTAGTAGACAATCCTTCCAAGGTCACAAGGCTATCAAACTTGGCCTTCTTAGCAGCCTCAGCATGTTCCTCCCCAGCCATCCTTGTCTTGAGCTTCTTGGCATCTCTAGCTTGCTGACTGATCACAGACTTCTGAGCAAGGTTCCCGGTGGCGGGATTGACCACCAACTTGTCCTTGTTGTGAGCGGCCGGTTTCCGAGAGCCACCTGCACCTGCGAATGAGTAAGGAAGATAGCAAAGATAAGGTGACATGTCCTTGAGCCAAAAAATAAGCAACTATGTTGTGGTTCATACTCTCAGGGCTAATCTATGCCGGAGTCTCCGGGGGCTCGGGCCGGAGTCTTCGGCCAAAGCCAGAGACTTTGCGTCCAGGCCGGAGTCTCTGGCCACAGGGGCCGGAGTCTCCGGTTGGACTCAGTAGCCCGAGCCTAGGAGACCACATAGATCAAATCGAGGGCAAAAACCACAATAAAGTTGCTAGGAAGATGATAGATAGCCACTAGAAGGTAGTAAACCACTTCAAACTAGGAAACATGCACATCTCATAGATCTAGGGAGAACTAGATGGAGGAGATGGAAAACAAGTTTACCGAAGTCCATGGGGCAAATTGATCAGTGGGATTGATCCCACACCTCCAAGGAAGTGATTGGCCGGTGGCACGACGGATCCCGAAGCTTGGAAGGGCTCCGGGCGTCGATCTAGGGCAAGGGGGCGGCAGGGGTGAGAGCAGGGGCACGGGGGTGGATGAGAAAGAATGAACCGTTCTTCCCCACCCGTGCCCTAAGTATTAATTTTGAAACTGCCCAGGCCGGAGTCTCCGGTACTTACCCCGGAGTCTCTGGCCCACCGGAGTCTCCGGCCCCCCTCGACTAGGTCAGCATATATGGTGTAAGGACATGTCATTTAGAGATTTTCAGCAAGTTTGTGGATGAGATAGGCTTGGGATGGAGTAGATTGACACTGTGTGGTATAAAATGCTCATGTTTGCAAATATGCAAATAAAATCAAATAAGTCCAAACACGAGCATGTTCCCATAGAGAAAAGATAAAGCAATAAAACCAAATGGGAAACTCCTCCACAAAGGAGGTCGGTGGCCAATGGCCACCATGTATGAGTATATAGGCATGGCACCGCGAAGATATATCTTGGGCTCAAAACCTAGACTCATCGATTAAGCTCAAATTGTCACAAATAACAAGATAGAACAATACGCTTACTATTGGCATTATGGGGGGAGGGATAGTCCAATCAATTAGAACCGCACTCCCCCTATTTCCATGCCCACATCTAGAACACAACACATGTTAGAGTATGGGAATATATGCACCTAGCTCAAGCCACATTGCTTGAATCAATGATATTTAGTCCATGCCTCAATTCCCGGAATCTTACTTCATCAAGAGGCTTCGTGAATATATCGGCAAGTTGCTCATTGGTGCCAACATAAGATAGATCAATATCTCCACGGTTGACATGATCCCGAATGAAATGATGACAAATCTCAATATGCTTCGTCTTGTTGTGTTGCACCGGGTTGTGAGCGATCTTGATTGCACTTTCATTGTCACATAAAAGAGGCACTTTGTCAAAAATGACACCGTAATCCTTCAAAGTTTGCCTCATCCATAAGAGTTGTGCACAACAACTTGCCGCGGCTACATATTCGGCTTCGGTGGTAGAGAGACACACAATTTTGTTTCTTAGATGACCAACACACCAAAGACCTACCAAGAAATTAGTAAGCCCCGGAGGTTGATTTCCGTTCCACTTTGTCTCCCGCCCAATCCGAATCCAAGTAACCTACAAGATCAAAACTTGCTCCCTTTGGGTACCAAAGACCAAAGTTAGGGGTATTCACTAAATATCGAAAGATTCTCTTGACTGCCACTAAGTGGCTTTCTTTTGGTGTTGCTTGAAAATGTGCACAAACTCGCACACTTAACATAATGTCCGGTCTAGATGCGCAAAGGTAAAGCAAGGAACCAATCATAGATCTATAGAGTTTTTGATCCACTTGTTTACCATTAGGATCGAGATCAAGATTAACCTTTGTTGGCATGGGAGTCTTTGCACCTTTGACTCCGATCATCTCGAACCTCTTGAGCATGTCTTGGGTATATTTGGCTTGGTTCACAAAAGTCCCTCCCTTCAATTGTTTGACTTCAAATCCAAGGAAGAACTCCAACTCCCCCATCATAGACATCTCAAACTTGTCGGTCATGAGCTTAGCAAACTCATCATTGAAAGCTTTGTTAGTAGAACCAAATATAATATCATCAACATATAATTGGCAAATGAAAAGCTCCCCATTGACCTTCTTAGTAAAAAGAGTGTGATCGATCACCCCAATTTCAAAACCATGATCAACCAACAACTCTTTAAGGTGCTCATACCACGCATGTGGGGCTTGTTTAAGTCCATAGAGCGCCTTATCAAGTTTTAAATGTGGTTAGGAAACTTAGGGTTTTCGAAGCCCGGGGGTTGCTTCACAAAAACCAATTCATTTTAGGGACCATTAAGAAATGCACTTTTAACATCCATTTGTTGAAGTTTAAAGTTATGACAAGATGCATATGCAAATAATATGCGAATAGATTCAAGGCGAGCTACGGGAGTGAAAGTTTCACCAAAATCAATACCCTCGACTTGGGAGAAACCTTGAGCCACCAATCTTGCCTTGTTTCGAATGACAATGCCATTTGCATCTTGCTTGTTCTTGAAGATCCACTTGGTCCCAATGACATTACGGCAATCTTTGGGTCTTTCTACTAGAGTCTAAACTTTGTTGCGCTCAAAGTTGTTGAGTTCCTCATGCATGGTATTAAGCCAATCCGGATCCTCAAGCGCCTCATAAACTTTCTTGGGTTCTACACAAGAGACAAAAGCATGATGAGATCTAAAGTTAGAAAGTTGCCTCCTTGTGGAGACACCTTTACGAACACTCCCAATAATATTTTCCAAGGATATGCTTCTTTGTTGGAGTATGGACTCAAGATTCTTCTCACGGCGAGTGCGAGCCTCAAGAGGAGATTCTTGAGAGACTACTTGATCATCTTCATGATCGCTGTTCTGGTCCTCGCCTTGACCAGTTGGATTGCCTTGATCATCAAGTGTCCCGTAACCACGGAGTTCAGATGGATCTTCATCAGGGCCTTGATCACCCCCGGAGACTCCGGTATCCAACCCCGGAGACTCCGGTATCCAACCCCGGAGACTCCGGTATAGGCCGGAGACTCCGGATCATAGGGACCGGAGACTCCGGGCAAGATTGCTCGATGGAGTGATCTTCAGGTTGAGGGTGTGCAGCTTGTCTTTGGTCAATGTCCTGTGGGTGTTCAGTAGGTGAAGGCTCCACTTGTGTAGAGCATTGTCCTTCTCCTTCGGCCAAAAGGTGTCCCTCAACGGGCTGTAAGAATCCGACACCCATTCTTCTTATGGCTTGGGGAGGAATTTCATCACCTACATCACGAACACCACTTTGTCCCACAAAGGAACCATTATCTTCATCGAACCTCACATTACAAGTCTCTATAACATGCCCGGTGGACTTGCTATAGATCCTATAGGAATGTGAGTCCGAGGAGTAACCAACAAAGATACCCTCTAAAGCTTTAGAATCAAATTTTGACAAACGAACACCTTTCTTGAGATAGAAGCACTTACAACCAAATACCCTGAAGTACATGATGTTGGGCTTTCGCCCGGTAAGTATTTCATAGGGAGTCTTGTTCAAGTTCTTGTGGAGATAAAGCCGGTTGGTGGCATGGCATGCGGTATTAATAGCTTCGGCCCAAAAGTTGTATGGAGACTTGAACTCCGCCAACATAGTTCTTGTCGCATCCATAAGAGTCCGGTTCTTCCTCTCGGCAACTCCATTTTGTTGCGGGGTATATGCAGCAAAATATTGATGTTTGATACCCGCATCACTAAGAAACTCATTTAGGGAGTAGTTCTTGAACTCGGTGCCATTGTCACTTCTTATAGTCAATATGGTGATATTGAATTGACGCTCAACTTTGGTGGCAAAGTCTTTGATGGTTTGTTGGGTCTCACTCTTGAACTCAAAGAAATAAACCCAGGTATATCTTGAATAGTCATCGACAATCACCAAGCAATACTTCTTGCCACCAAGACTTGCATAAGTGGGAGGTCCAAAGAGATCCATGTGAAGGAGCTCCAAGCACCTCTTGGAAGATATAATAGTCTTGCTTCGATGGCTTGTTTCATACATCTTCCCTTCAATACAAGCCCTACAAACACAATCTTTGGCAAAAGAAACATCCTTTAGTCCGAGTATGTGGCCGCCAGTGTAGAGATTTTGCAAAGCTCTCAAATTGACGTGGGCTAACCGGCGATGCCAAAGTCATCCCATGTCGGCCTTTGCAATTAGGCATATCGTGGCCGTAGTGGGTTTCTCCAAGAAGTCCACCACATACAAGCCATTTTCAACATACCCAACAAAGGCAACCTTGAGAGACTTACTCCACATGACGACCACAATGTCAACATCAAAATATGTGGCATAGCCCATAGTAGCAAGTTGACAAACGAAAAGTAAATTATAACCAATGGTTTTGCAAGCATGACATTCACTAGGGACACGTCCGGAGTGATCACCACCTTACCGAAACCAAGTACCTTAGAGGATGATTTATCACCATATGAGACCGTGACATTTGAAGTATTTGGCCTTAGATCTTCCACAATATTTTTACTTCCGGTCATGTGGCTTGTAGCACCACTATCAATAATCCATTTTTCTTCTCCGGAAGCAATGTCCTACAAGAGATCAATTCTTGGATTTAGGTCCCCATTTTTGGATGGGTCCTCTTTTGTTAGTCACAAGAATCTTAGGTACCCAAATAGCATATTCAATGTAACCATCATAGGGACCAACATATTTAGCATAGACTAGTGGCTCGGTGATGATGATGTAAATGACCGGTGATACGTCTCCAATGTATCTATAATTTTTGATGCTCCATGCTTGTTTTTACACCATTTTCCTATTGTTTCGTTACACTTCGTGGCACTTTTATGCATTTTCCGGAACTAACCTATTAACAAGTGCCACAGTGCCAGTTCCCTGTTTTCTGCTGTTTTTGTGTTTCAGAGTGATACACGGGAAATATTCTCGGAATTGGACGAAACCACATCCTGAAGTCTTATTTTACCCGGAAGCTTCCAGAGATCCAAAGAGGAGTAGGAGGTGGGCCACAGGGGCCCCACATGCAGGGGTGGCGCGGCCAGGCCCCTGGCCGCGCCAGCCATGCGTGAGGGCGCCTGGTCCCACTCCTGACATCGCCCCTTCGCCTATATGAAGCCTCGGGACGGAAAACCCTAAAGGAGTCGGCAATTTTCCAGAAAGAGTTCCGCAGTTCCGCCGCCGCCACCGATGAATTTCGGGGGACAGAAGTCTCTGTTCCGGCACCCTGCCGGGACGGGGAAGTGCCCCCGGAGCCATCTCCATCGGTCTCCACCGCCGTCTCCGCCGTCTCCATCGACCTCACCGCCATCTCCATCAACCTTGCTGTCTCCTATGATGAGGAGGGAGTAGTTCATCCCCGGGGCTGAGGGCTCTACCGGTAGCTATGTGGTTCACCTCTCTCTCCCATGATGTGATCTTTATGTGATCGTGAGCTTTGTATCATGTTGAACAAGTAGATGTTATTATTCAGATATTATGCTACTCCTATGCTTAATTGTTATAGTGTACTCTAGTGATGTTATTAAAGTAATCTATTCCTCCTGCCATGGTGTAACGGTGACAGTGCGTGCATCGTGGTGGTACTTGGTTTAGGCTATGATCGTGATCTCTTGTGGATTATGAGAGTAATTATTACTATGATAGTATTGAGTGATCTATTCCTCCTTTCATGGTGTAAAGTTGACAGTGTGTGCACCGTGTTAGTACTTGGTCTAAGTCGCAATGATTTCTATCTTGAGTTGTGATCTGATTTGGATGTCTCTATGAGTGGTGTTTGTCAAGTACTTGATGAACTTTAAGGGGTGCTTCTGTAGCCACTACACAATGATTAGTGTTATTCAATAGGAGAGTAATTCAGAGTACCATAGTGGAGAGAAGTTGTTTATTTGTTCAATCATGTTATATTGTTGGGAGTGTGTCCACTAGTGAAAGTATGATCCCTAGGCCTTGTTTCCAAGCATTGCACACCATTTACTTGCTATTTTGTTACTTGTTTGCTCGCAGCGATATTTATTTCACATCACGTTTGCTACTTATAATCATCTATACCACTTGTATTTCACTATCTCTTTGCCGAACTAGTGCACCTATACATCTGACAAGTGTATTGGGTGTGTTGGGGACACAAGAGACTTTCTGTATCGTAATTGCAGGGTTGCTTGAGAGGGATAGCTTTGACCTCTAACCTCCCTGAGTTCGATAAACCTTGGGTGATCCACTTAAGGGAAACTTGCTGCTGTTCTACAAACCTCTGCACTTGGAGGCCCAACAAGTGTCTACAAGAATAGAAGTGCGTAGACATCAACCGGCCAGTTGGGAACCCCAAGAGAAGGTGTGATGAATATAGCAGCAAGTTTTCCCTCAGTTATGAAACCAAGGTATATCAATCCAGTAGGAAAAAGCGAAACGTCTGAAGGTGATGCCTTCTAGTTGCATGACACTCCAACAAGGGCGCCGTTTACGATTCTTGTTGGCGCGTCTTCAACTAGTAGCAACGCGGAACCTGCACACAACACAACCAAGAACTTTGCTCCCAACTTACGATGAGGTTGTCAATCTCACCGGTTTGCTGTAAACAAAGGAATGAGCGTATCGAGTGGAAAGCAATAGTAGTATGCAATAAAGTAAACAGTGCGAGTAAAGTAAACAGGTGATAGCAATATAAAGGAAATTGGACCGGGGTCCACAGTTCACTAGTGGTGTCTCTCCATAAAATAAATAACAACACGCTGGGTAAACAAATTACAGTTGGGCAATTGATAGAATAAAGACAACGTGCATATGTCAAGAGGATCACTATGAGATTTACTCTGGGCATTACAACAAGATACATAGACCGCCATCCAACTGCATCTATGACTAATAATCCACCCAGGGGGAATCATCCGAGGACCCCATGAGTATTAAGTTACGAACAACAGATAACTGCATTAAGCAAAGTGTGAAATGTAAACAAAGCATATGTCCTTGGACATAAGAATGTTGTGTTCTCCCTAGTGGCAACAGCACATCTACAACCTTAGAGGTTTCTGTCACTCCCCCAGATTAAATAGAGGCATGAACCCAACTATCGAGCATAAATACCCCCTCTTGGAGTCACTAGTATCTACTTGGCCAAGATAGCTACTAACAACGGAGAGCATGCAAGATCATAAACAACATAGAGATAACATAAGATAATATTTAGCACATCAACTTAATCATAACACCAATATTCATCGGATCCCAATAAACACAACATGTAGAATTACATAACGGTGATCTCGATCATGTAAGGCAGCTCACGAGATCTAAACATGAAGCACATGGTGGAGAAGACAACAATCTTGCTACTGCTATGGACCCATAGTCCAAGGTAGACTACTCACTCATCGCGCCGGAGGCAAGCATGGCGATGAAGAAGACCTCCGGTGGCGATTCCCCTCTCCGGCAGGGTGCTGGGAAGAGCTTTTGGACCCTCCCGATCTCGGGTCGACGAAGGCGGCGGATCGCGATGTGTTTCTGGAAAAGTGATTGGGTCCTTAGGTTTTTCCCATTGGGGGGTCTTTATAGGCGAAGGGGCAGCGTCAGAGATGGACCAGGGTGGTCTCACCCATAGGGGGCGCGGGCCAGGGGCTGGCTGCGCCGCCCTATGGTGAGGCCAGCCTCTAGCTCGGCTCCGTCTCCTCTTCGGTCTTCTGGAAGCTTTGTTTAATATCTGGATGTTCGGCTTTTGTTTCGTCCAATTCCAAGAATATTTCCTGTGTAACTTTTTTGAAACACAAAAACAACAGAAAACAGGAAACTGGCACTATGGCATCTTGTTAATAGGTTAGTTCCGGAAAATGCATAAAAACGCCAAGAAGTGTAACGAAACACTAAGCAAATGGTGTAAAAACAAGCATGGAGCATCAAAAATTATAGATACGTTTGAGACATATTATAGACATCACCATAATAATCCCTAGGAAGAACATAATGAGGGTTATATTTTCCTGCAAAATCATTGTGAGTAGGGCCAGAGACTCTGGCCTTGGGGGCCGGAGACTCCGGGCTAGATGAACCAGCCGGAGACTCCAGACCCTTTGACCCGGAGACTCCGGTCACTTCGACCTTCTCCTCCTTTCCCTTGAGCTCCTCCCACTCCTCCTCTGTGTAACAAATGTCAAAAGGAACATGAGGAGTGGGAGCAGCAGCAGCAGGATTCTTCTTCTTCTTGTTATTCTTCTTCTTCTTCTTTAAGGGCTCGGCCACCAATCCGAGATCCCTCTTCTTAGAGGACTCGGCAACAAATCCGAGACCTTCCTTACCTTTGGTCATTCGTTGATTACTCAAGAGATCATTGAGATTCTTTTCTCCTTGAATGCAAGTCGCAAGGCCCTTGGCAAGTTCGGCCTTCAACCTAATGTTCTCCTCAATGATATCACTATGATCACATATAGGGTTAGAAGAACAAGGAACTTCAATAACTTGCATTGGTGGGACTTTAGATTGTTCAATAGTTAGTTGAATTTGAAGTTGCTCACGAATCTTGGTGAGACTAGAGAATTCGCCTTCCAAAACCTTGTAGGCTTCTTCAAGCTTCTCAAACTTCTCACGAAAATCATTATGACCAACGTCAAATTCAACTTTCTCCTTTTTAAGAAACTTGACCATAGCAAGAGCATGGTCACGTTCTTTAGTGAGTTTTGACAAGTTTAGATTATGAGACTCTTCTAGTCCCAACAATTTCTCCTCTAAAGAGCCTCTCAAGTTTTGCTCTTCTTCGAGCTCAATTGATAGAGAGCCAATATCATCGGCGGCTAATCTTTCAAACTCCTCCTTCTCCTTGATAGTGTCATGGGCATCACCTAATTGACACATTAGTGTCTCAATGTACACCTTGGTTTGCCCCTTCATGTTAGCAATAAATTCATCACAAGAAACTAGTTCTTTCTTAATCTTAAGACTACTCACATCATCCATAGAAATAGAATTGGAATGAGATGATGAAGGAGTAGGTGATGATGTTACCTCCGTGGCCTTGGCCATAAGACACTTGTGGTTGGTGATGACGGCGTTCTCATTTTGTGAGTTGAAGAGGGATGTAGGTGGAGTGGAGACAATAGCAATGGCGGCCATTTCTCCATTCTCTTCATCTTCGGAGTCATCATCATCGGTCCCGGAGTCATACTCCTCATGTACCACCAACAATCTTTCTCCTTTCTTCTTGTTGTCCTTGTTCCCATGCTTCTTGGCAGAGGAGAACTTGGATGACCGGCGCTTGGGGATGAGCCGGCCTCCATGGTCCTCCTTGTTCTCATAAGGACATTCGACAATGAAGTGCTTGATTCCTCCACAATTGTAGCAATGCCTCACTTTAGAGTCACCACCCTTCCTTAGAGATGACTTAAACTTGGATCCCTTGAGCTTGTGCTTGTTGGCATCCCAAAAGGCATTGGCATTGAGAGCCAAGTGTTCATTGAGTGCAAACTTGGCATCTTTCGGAGACCAACACTCTTCTTCATATATTTCTTCTTCTCCTTCGCCTTGCTTGTAAACCACCTTGGCCTTGAGAGCAAGATTGTGAACTCCTTGTCTGGCAAGAACACGAGCTCTAGTCTCTTCCACATTCTTCTTCAAGATAGTCAAGGCGGTGAACTCACAAAGAACTTCATTTGAGGTCATACGCCCAAAATCCGGTCTTGAACGGATAATCTCGGACCGGATGGGTTCTCTTGGTTTGATGGAGGTAATGAACATACGCTTGACATAGTCATCACCATTGTCTTTGCATCCAAACCCGGTCAAGGCCGTTACAAGAGCCAAGATCCTTTGGTACATCTCATCGGGAGTCTCATTATCTCTCATAATGAAATCCCTCTCTTCACTCTTGAGCTCATCAAACTTGGAGGACCGAATACTCTCATTCCCAATGAAGAGAATAGTGAGATAGTCCCATACTTCCTTGGCGGTGCTCAAGTTGTTGATGTGTGCTGCATGAGTATCCGGCACGGCTTGTTGAAGGAGATGCTTGGCAGTGGCATTGAGTTGCTCATCAACTTCCTCCCTTCCGGTCAAGTTGAGAGGATCATGAGGTGCAAAGCCATTTTGTATGACCCTCCACAAATGAGTAGAAGAGCTAGAAATATGAGATTTCATTAGTCCTTGCCATTTAATAAAATTTTGAGAATCAAGCTTAGGAGGAGATCCCATGTTGTTAATGTGTGGCATAGGATAATGGACCGGCGGAGGGGAGTAAGTGTTTGGGGGTGGAATGGATGCACCCTTTGCCGGACCATCATTTTCCTTAGGTGGGGCACCTTTATTCTTGGCGGAGGTGGAGCCATTGTTAGGTGGCTTCACCTTAGCCAAGGAGAGATCCACATTAGGTGTGGTGTTTGGGTCGGTGAGCCCGGAAGGTTTCTTCCCAAAATATTCCTCAAACATAGCCTTCATCTACAATCCAATAGAGGTTTGAAATGTGTCCAAGGACGCCAAATGCTCCTCACGTGAGATTGAAGAGGAAGAGATAGATGGAGGAGTATCTTCAGGAGGAGTTTCTTTACCCTTATCCTCATCCATAGTATCGCCCATACTCTTAGGCGGTTAAGCCCGAATAAGAGACCACGCACTAATACCAAATGAAAGGATCGTATGAGCGACTAGAGGGGGGGGTGAATAGGAGCTACCCAATTTTTTCTTCTTTTTCAAGTTAAGGCTAGACAAGAAGGTAAATTCTCTAGATGTGCTACTAAGTGAATTTACCTAGAGTGACAAGCAAGCTAGCAATAACAATATAACTAAAGGTACAAGTAAAGGATAGAAGTAACCACAATGGAGACACGAAGACACAAGGTTGTATTCCTGATACGTCTCTAACGTATCTATAATTTTTGATGCTCCATGCTTGTTTTTACACCATTTGCTTAGTGTTTTGTTACACTTCGTGGCATTTTTATGCATTTTCCGGAACTAACTTACTAACGAGATGCCACAGTGCCAGTTCCCAGTTTTCTGCTATTTTTATGTTTCAGAAAAGTTACACAGGAAATATTCTCGGAATTGGACGAAACAAAAGCCGAATATCCGGAAATTTACCGAAGCTTCCAGAGAACCGAAGAGGAGACGGAGAGGGGCCACAGGGCAGCCACACCACAGGGCGGCGCGGCCTGCCCCTGGCCCACGCCCCCTAGTGGTGAGGCCACCCTGGTCCACTTCTGACGCTGCCCCTTCGCCTATAAAGACCCCCCGACGGGAAAAACCTAAAGACCCGATCACTTTTCCAGAATACATCGCGATCCGCCGCCGCCGTCAACCCGAGATCGAGAGGGTCTAGAAGCTCTTCCTGGCACCCTGCCGGAGAGGGGAATCACCACCGGAGGTCTTCTTCATCGCCATGCTTGCCTCCGGCGCGATGAGTGAGTAGTCTACCTTGGACTATGGGTCCATAGCAGTAGCTAGTTGGTTGTCTTCTCTACCATGTGCTTCATGTTTAGATCTCGTGAGCTGCCTTACATGATCGAGATCACCGTTATATAATTCTACATGTTGTGTTTGTTGGGATCTGATGAATATTGGTGTTATGATTGAGTTGATGTGCTGAATATTATCTTATGTTATCTCTATGTTGTTTATGATCTTGCATGCTCTCCGTTGTTAGTAGCTATCTTGTCCGAGTAGTTGCTAGTGACTTCAAGAGGGGGTATTTATGCTCGATAGTTGGGTTCATGCCTCTATTTAATCTGGGGGAGTGACAGAAACCTCTAAGGTTGTAGATGTGCTGTTGCCACTAGGGAGAAAACAACATTCATATGCTCAAGGGCATATGCTTTGTTTACATTACACACTTTGCTTAATGCAGTTATCTGTTGTTCGCAACTTAATACTTGTGGAGTTCTCGGATTGATTCGCCACAAGTGGATTATTAGTCATAGATGTAGTTGGATGACGGTCTATGTATCTTGTTGTAATGCCCAGAGTAAATCTCATAGTGATCCTCTCGACATATGCACGTTGTCTTTATTCTATCAATTGCCCAACTGTAATTTGTTTACCCAGCATGTGTTATTTTATCTTATGGAGAGACACCACTAGTGAACTGTGGACCCCAGTCCTATTTCCATTATATTGATATCACCTGTTTACTTTACTCGCACTGTTTATTTTACTCGCATACTACTATTGCTTTCCACTCGATACGCTCATCCCTTTGTTTCTAGCAAACCAGTGAGATTAACAACCCCATCGTAAGTTGGGAACAAAGTATTTGGTTGTGTTGTGTGCAGGTTCCACGTTGCCGCTCGCAAAGCAAAGCTTGGACGAGGCACCCTATAAATTGTCCAGAGCTGTCGCGAAGCTAGCGGGCATCACCTTCTGGAGTATTGGCTTTTTCCTACTGGATTGATAACCTTGGTTTCATAACTGAGGGAAAACTTGCTGCTATATTCATCAAAACCTTCTCTTGGGGTTTCCAACTGGCCGTTTATTTTACTTCATCAACAAACGCAATCAAGCTTTCAGGCATCATCATCACCGCGCCACCAACAAGTTTTCTGGCGCCGTTGCCGGGGAAAAAGAAGACTTCTACAAGGGGAGTTTCGCACGCACATCCTTTACTTTATTTTAAGTTTTGCTTTTACTTTATTTTTACTTGCATCGTTTTATCAAAAACACAAAAAAATTAGTATCCTTTATAGTTATTTTTACTTGTCTGCTTTTAGTTTTGCTAGAATGGCTACTCCTGAAAACACCAAGTTGTGTGACTTCACTAGCACAAATAATAGTGATTTTATCTGCACTCCGATTGCGCCACCTGTTCCTGCTGCAAATTTTTATGAGATTAAGCCTGCTTTGTGGAACCTTGTTATGAAAGAGCAATTTTCTGGTGCTAGTACTGATGATGCTGCAGCTCATCTCAACAATTTTGTTGAGCTATGTGAGATGCAAAAATATAAGGACGTAGAAAGTGATATTATTAAGCTTAAGTTGTTTCCTTTTTCTTTGAGAGGAAAAGCTAAGGATTGGTTGTTGTCTTTGCCTAAAAATAGTATTGATTCATGGGCTAAGTGTAAGGACGCTTTTATTGGTAGATACTATCCTCCTGCTAAGATTATAGCTTTGCGTAGCAATATTATGAAGTTTAGTCAGTTTGATAATGAACATGTTGCTCAAGCTTGGGAAAGAATGAAATCTATGATAAAGAATTGTCCCACTCATGGACTGACTACTTGGATGATTGTTCAAAAAAATTATGCAGGACTGAATTTTTCTTCAAGGAACCTATTGGATTCATCTGCTAGAGGCACTTTTATGTCCCTTACCTTGGGCGCCGCAACGAAGCCTCTCGACAATATGATGGTAAATTACTCTGAATGGCACACCGAGAGAGCTCCACAAGGTAAGAAGGTAAATTCTGTTGAGGAAACCTCTTCCTTGAGTGATAAGATTGACGCTATTATGCTTATGCTTTCTAATGATAGGACTCATGTAGATCCTAATAATGTTCCTTTGGCCTCTTTGGTTGCTCAAGAAGTGCATGTTGATGTAAACTTCATTAGAAATAATAATTTCAACAACAATGCTTATAGGAACAATTTTGCTAGTAACAATTATAGGCCGTATCCTTCTACCAATGGTAATGGTTATGGTAACTCTTATGGTAATTCCTCCAACAACACTAGGGCCGCACCCTCCGAGCTTGAGGTAATGCTCAAGGACTTCATCGGTAAGCAAAATACTTTTAACAAGTCTATTGAGGAAAAGTTAGGCAAAATTGATATTCTTGCTTCTAAAGTTGATAGCCTTGCTCAAGATGTTGAACTTCTAAAATTAAAAGTGTTGCCTAATGATGTGAAGGAGAACAATCCTTTTTCTACTGCTAATGCTATCCAAGTTAGAATTGATGAAAATGTTAGGATGCTAGCAAAATTGCATGCCAGGCGGGAAAGAGAAGATGAGATGGCTAGAAAGATGAAGGTATGTACCATTACTACCTCTAATGATGTTGCTCCTAATGCTAGAAATCCTCTTACTTTGATTGGTGTAGAGAAAACTCCCACTCCTAGTGTTAAAAATCCTAAAACAACAAAAACCTTTTCTCAAAAGAGTGCTGAAATTTTTTGGAGTGTAGGAGATGATAGCTCTATTTCCTTTAATGATTTTGATGTTGATGGCTGCAATATATCTGAAGTTATTTTGTTCTTGCAAAATCTTGCTTTGACTCCTAATGCTAGTTCTTTGCTTTTACTAAGCATATTACCAATGCTCTCATGAAAATTAGGGATGAAAAGTTGAAGCAAAAAGCTTCTATTCCCAAGAAGTTAGAAGATGGTTGGGAACCCATCATTGATATGCATGTTAATGGTTTTGATTGCCATGCTTTATGTGATCTAGGTGCTAGTATTTCTATCATACCTAGAAAAATTTATGATATGCTTGATTTACCACCGCTTGAAAAGTGTTATTATGATGTTCCTATTGCTGATGTTGCTAAGAAGAAACCTTTGGGAAGGATTAATGATGTAATTATTATG
This sequence comes from Dactylis glomerata, assembly GCA_007115705.1. Taxonomy (NCBI): domain Eukaryota; kingdom Viridiplantae; phylum Streptophyta; class Magnoliopsida; order Poales; family Poaceae; genus Dactylis; species Dactylis glomerata. The sequence continues at coordinate 1,742,883 of QXEO01000050.1, forward strand.
GTTAACAATAACCTTGTTCCCATTGATTTTCTTGTTATGGATGTTGAATGTAATGCTTCATGCCCTATTATTTTGGGAAGACCATTTCTTCGAACTGTAGGTGCCATCATTGATATGAGGAAAGGCACCATCAAATATCAATTCCCACTCAAGAAAGGTATGTAACACTTCCCTAGAAAGAGAAAGAAATTGCTTTTTGACTCTATTCTTAGAGCAAATTATGAGCTTGATGCTTCATCACTTGATATTACTTGATTCGCACTTTCTGCGCCTAGCTCAAAGGCGTTAAAGAAAAGCACTCTTGGGAGATAACCCAATGTTTTTAATTTCAGTTCTTTTTCTTTTATTTGAGTCTTGGAAGCTATTACTACTGTAATAACCTCTCCTTATCCTTTTTATTTCGTTTTTGTGCCAAGAGAAGCCTCTAATTTGAGTGAGGTAAGATTTGGGGATGTTGCTGTCCTGAAACAGTTTTCCGTGCTGCACCGTAAAAATTTGTGAAAATTCTCAGTATATCTTTTAGACCTGCGATTTCCTGTGCATATGCCCCAGGTTATATCCAAACTTTCATTAGTTGAACACTTTTTGATTTGAGCAACAGAAAACCCTTTAAAAATTCGACCTTTGTCAGCTGTTCTGTTTTGATAGATTTCTACTAATATTTGTCTTTGCCGCTTTATCGCTTTCTTTTTGAGTTCTTTTGATCACGGAACTTTTGGAGAAGTTGCTACAGTAGTATATGCTTTATATGTGGTGGTTTTGAGTTGAAACCTGAAGCAAAAAGGGGTTGATTCATTATTATGCTTACACTAATGTTGCTAATAGATTTGTGTTTAGTTTTGTATGAAGGAAGTTTTCAAGTGTAGGGATTGGAGAATGATGAGATGAGTTGAAGAATGGACAAAAGCTCAAGCTTGGGGATGCCCATGCACCCCAAGAAATATCCAAGAGGTACAAGCGTCAAAGCTTGGGGATGCCCCCGAGGCACCCCTTCTTCATCGGCAAAAATCAGGTCACCTTTCAACACACTATATTTTTATTGCTTCATGCATTATGCGTTTTTCTTGGAGCGTCAGTTGTTTTTAGTTTTCAGTTTTGTTTAGTTTTGTTTGCTGCAATAAATTGTTGGACCCCAACAAATTCCTTTTGGAGAAGTTAACTTGCTTTTCATTCGCCAAGAACACTCCGTTTTTCACTCTTATCGTTTCAACGAGTGTTCTCTTTTTCTAGAACTACGTTTAGCTTTCGTTTTTTGCCTTGATTTTTGTTTAGATCTTGTTATATCTTTTCATCAAGGTGTATTTTGACCTCTGGTCCATGTTGGTTTTCATCAAAAGTGTTGTTTATAAAAATTTCGAATGGTGTTGGAAAAGAGAAAAAGCTTTATATAAAAAAGTGGTACAAGAAGGAGCTTGTGTAGACTGCGGCCTAGGCTTTTGCATATCGTGCTTGATGTCTTTTTGATAGTATGCTTAGTGGTTTCGTTGTAGCATGACTTGTCTCAAATGACTGAGATTGCTTAATGAGCCTTGAAAAAAATCATGTGTTGTTTTAATTATTTGGAAGCATTATTTTGGTTTTCTCCTTTGATGCTTTATTTGGGTTGACTTGGCGCATGCTCACACATGTTAGACTCATACAAAGTTGTAACACCCCACTTTTGGTGACCAAAAATTCAAACCTTGTTTAAGTACTTTGTTTGGAGTGAATTAAAAGTTTTTGCTGGGCAATGTGCTTGTGTGCTATGGTGCATGATTTCATGTGTGTGTTATCATGTGTGATTTCATGTGAGTGCATGAGCATGATTTTATGTGTGTATGTGTGTGCTTTATGGCATGTTTTTAATTCTAGAATCTTCAACACTTGTGCATTAGAAACTAGAGTTAGTGTTATGATTTTATGCATGAATTATTAAGCCTAGACTTAGCTTGTGTACACCATAAAACCTAGCATGGAATTCTTTGCTTGATCACTTTTCTTTTTCTTTTATTTCCCTTTTCTTTTGCTTCTTTGTTTGAAAATAGAGACTTCTCCAAAACCCTAGCTTAGTTATTCAAAAATTCATCAAACTTTGGCTATGACTTCTTGGTTATGTTTGAAACCCCTGGAAACTATTTTGGTAGATTTTCAAATCTTTTCCAATTAAATTCAAATTCAAATTTGAATTCAGCTACGAGTATTCTAGCCTTGCACTCCCTTCTCTCCCTCTTTCCTGTTTCCTTCTTTGGCAAACCGACCAAAAGGAGGGAAGGAGATCCGCTAAGGATCTTTCTCTCTGGAACCAAAGGATTTTGAAAAATCCATCTCTGCTTGTCCTGTCTGCTTAGCATCGAGGGAAGAAGGGGATCCCGAGGCACTGCTAGAACCCCTCCCTCTCCCTCTGTTCTTCGACCACCACTGGCACCATCGAACCCCCAGTCATTGAGCACCGTTCTGCAGGAACCCTAGCTCGACCCCACCTAGCAGAGACCATCCCAGCCACCCCACGCCGCCCCTGGTCGTCGCCATGGACACCGTGGGCACCCAACATGGGCAGCGCGCCACCGACCATCCCCAGACCCGTCACCTCGCCGCCAGCACCGTCACGAACCAACGGATCAATTCCCTGCAGTAGAAAACCGCGAGACCGACCATGCACCGCCGCCCAACCATGCCAATGCGACGCCACCTGGCCGCCCAGCGCGTCCAGAGCGTGCACTCTGTTCCCGTGCATGCATACACGCGCCGGTCCCGTGCTTCACACGACCGTGCACGGCGACCAGCACCCGACGCCGAGCCACCCACGCCTTGCTCCCTCGTCGATCAGACCGACCCTGGCGAGCCCGGTTTCAGACGCACCCGAACTGAACCCGAGGCCACCCCATCCAAACCGTCTTGCCACCGACAGCCACCCCTACACCACTGGACTCAGCGTACAACACCGCCCCAGAACGCCGCCCACCGAGCCCAATCGCATCCACTCGAGACCACCGTGGTCCGAGCTCACCGCAGCCATATAAAAACCCCTGGACCCTCTCGTCCCCTCCGCTGTCGCTCATTTGCCCCCTCCCCACTCTCTCTCTCACCCAGCCTCTCCACCTTGCAACCGATGCAAATCCACTGCCGGAGCTCGTCGAAGCTGCGGTAGATCGACGGCAGAGGAGGAGATTGCCGTCGACCGTTCCTCTCCCTCTCTGCTTCTTCTCTGGATGTTTGGAACACCACCGCACTACCTAGATCTCACCTGCTCTCGACTTCGTGCAGGAGAAACGGAGCCGAAGACGCCATTGCCGTAGACGTCTGAACACCGGCGGAGCCCGCGAGCCAACCCTAGCCTCTGCATGCAAGTTCTGCGCCTGCACCTGCCTTCCTCGACCACGCCTCGACCGATTCCAGCCCTCGCCTGACCTCGACGACCTCGGTGAGCCTCTCCTTGCGAAACCCTAGCCGGCATCGGTGCTCTCGCGCGCATGCAGCATCGGACGAGGACGACGGCGCTCGGCCGTCGATTGCGTCCTAATCGGACGGCCGAGGCGCCGTACCATTTCGGTCCCCGCCCCGGGCTGGCCGGCAAGCCGACTGGGCCGATCTGGCCCAGATCTGGCGAGGCCCGGCCAGATCCGGCATGTTTCTCTTTTTTTCCTATGCTATTTCTGTTTGGTAAATGAATGCTGCAAATAAAATCGATTAGAAAATCTTTTGGACCTCAGAAAATTGTGATTCAAATTCTACTATGATCTATGCAATATTGTCTAGCCCCTGGTACTGCATGTGTAATTTTTAGGGTCTTAAATAATTTCTGGTAATTAAATAGTGTAGAACTATGGATTTTCACTCTTATCTGCAATTATATTGCTCTGTGTAATGAAAATTGTTGATTCCAATTTTCAGAGATGCATTACTGTTTTGTTGGGTTATAGAAATTGGATTTGCTAATTTAGGAGTTGTACATTGCCTGCAGGAATTATTTTAGTGATACTAGTTTTCTGCCTAGATTTAATTATTGTGCACAGTATATTGATTATTTTTGGATGATTCCACTTCTGGTGTGTTGGCCATTTCATTAGCTTTCAGATTGGTCTCTGGTAGAATTTTAGGATTTACAGAAAGTTTTAGAGGATTATTTTGCTATTCTAGTGATTCATACAATTAGGAAACCCATATTAAATCACCTTTTTATTATTTCAGTTTGATTCCAATTGTGTTGCTTCTGGAATGTTGTTAGCTACCTGTAAGTATGTTGTGTGCCATGTTTTGGTTTACCATGATGCATGCAAGTTGTTTGTTTGTGAGTAGGTATTGCTATGCAACTAGAATTTGCTTGTTATTATTATGGTGATTCTTTCTTTTATAAAATAGATATTGGTTCAGATATCTAAACTTGTTTGCTTCTGATACTCAATGCTTGAGTTGTGTGATGTTGCCTTGAATGTGATTCATGTATGCATGATTGCTTATTGTGTGTTGTTGTTTTTCTCGGTGATAGAAACGAACGAAGATTGTGCGGAGGAAGGGGAGGTATTTGAGTATCAGGAGGAAGGAGATCAGGGACAAGCCAACCAAGGCAAGCCATCTACTTGTTGCATATCTGAATCCTACTAAGTCACTATCCATTGTTCTACTCTTGTTTCATTGATATGCATTATTCTCTATATTGCTATTATTTCCTATATAGCAATAGTTGACAACTTAGCTCCACAAGTCGATTTGATATCATCTAGCAAGATGACACCCTTGGCACCTACTCAACACCTCTATATTAGAGACTTGGTGATTAGCATCAAAGTCTTTGGAAAACTCTTAGTGGAGTCAAAAACTCTAGGATGGGAAAACTCTCGGAAAAGTTTTGAAAATGGTTTCGAAAACCTTGGAGTAGTATCTACTCCACTGAAGTGTTTTCTAAATGAATTTGGGGCAAATGGAACTTGGGTTATGGAAGAAAGGAGTTGGTGGTTTAAGAAAAAGGCATTGGTGTTTCTTTTTAGTCGCTCGAAGCAATTAACCCATGCAACCACATTACCCCGGTATGGGACAGGGCCTAGTTCGAAGTCTGTCTGCTTTAGTGCGGGGAGCCTCACAACTATATAAGGGTCCGTAGGACCCCGGAATCCGAGTTGACGCTACAAGAGGTCAACACATATCACGGCATATCCCGAGCCGCCGGAAGACACTTGGGTTCTCCCGCCGTGGCGCCGGGGTTACGCTCTGGAGGAGGTACTGCCGAGACATGTCGGGGAGGTAAACTCCATAGGGTAGGCACCCGTACTAAGGTGGATAGGTGGAGGGCTTTGATTGATTATCCTAACCCCGCATACTTAGGTATGACGGTCCGTGGTGGTATCCCGGCGGATTTATCGAATGGTGTGGGTAAAGTGTACAACCTCTGCAGAGTGTAAACCTATTCTAATAGCCGAGTCCTCGGTCATGGACGGTTGTAAAGATCACTACATTGCCCAATGTCAGGTTTTGGTTTATAAATGGTTTTCTAGAAAAGTGGAGTTTGTGCCGGACGGAGTACTTGGAGGGTAAGGCCGTGGCGCGGGTGTGGTCCGGAGTACTTGAAGGGTACTGCCGATGACTTGAGGTGGTCATGTCTGATTGACCACTGACCTTATCTTACAAAGGAGTTTCCCCCTTTCCTAGAGCTTTTCCTAAATGCTTAATAAAAGTTTTCTTTAATAAGGATAAAGAAATGTCGTAGGACATGCTATATCGACACGAGAAACTTACTAGTAAATAGTTACCTTCAACCAAGCCAACCCTTGCTACAGCCAAATAGCATGTGATTACTTTCTCTTAGATGGTTTTGCGAGTACAATTCCAAAATGTACTCACGGCTTTGTCCCTGGCAATTAACTTGGCCAGACTTTGGTGATGACTATGAGGAGGACGATGAGGAGTATGACGACGCCGGTGCGAATTAGGAATCGTTTCCCGGTCAGTCGCCTGTAGGGTAGTAGGCCTGACTTGGGTCGCCTACGCTGCATGTATCCGCTGCTACTTCATGAATAAGTGTGTCAGTTGAACTTGCCCTGCGAGGCATTTATATTCAGCCAAGCGGCTTATGTAAGACTTTAATACTCGTTATGTAATGGATGATGTAATCTGTAATGCCAACTCTGTTATGTGGATTCACGACGGTCTCCTGGGATCGTGAATTGTATGCATAACGGGAAGTCCGGGTGGTAAGCTGGGGTTCCCACAAAAGTCGCCATTGCCTCTATGATCATTTAGTTTTTGACTTTTGATGCCATCTTATGCTTCTTTTAATGTCGCTTTGTTGCTATGCATGATTATGGCCGTTATTGCTCTCTTAGTTGGTCGCTCCCAGTCTTTTGCTAGCCCTCATTTTGTACTGAGTATGAGCTCTACTCGTGCATCCAACTCCTAAAAACCAAGTTGTTCCAATGTGTCCACCATACATACCTATTAGCAATTTGCTATTCCAAAGTACATTTGACTTGCTTTTATCTATCCTTCAAATTAAACTCTTTATGGTGTTATGCGAAAATTGGTCAGTAAAGCTCTCACGAACCTGATGGCACACTTTACTTTTCTCGTTTTAAAATTTTGACATTGTGGCTCTCTTATGTTGAGTTGTTATGCTTGCAAGTTGTAAGTTGGAAATTAGCCCAGCCATGCCATCATGGGGCAAGCTTTCAACATTGCATTATCTTTCATTTTAGTTGATATCGTGATCTTTTGTTTATGGATACTCGCGATGTGAAATAAGTTGGGAATCTTGCGGGATCATGGAGTTTTTATATGTGTTAGGGAAACGCCTGGGCCGCTAATCTAAGCCATGCATCATTCATGGTGGAAATTTACAGCATACCCATAGTGAACATTCGACGATGCATCTCACAATAAAAAGCTATACCAATGGTAAATAAAAGAGATGTCGAGGTGTTCATTGTCTGTTTCTCCTGCCATTTTGATGTGGGCTTGTTCCATGTCATCGGGCACGGAGGTACCCCGTTGGCGGTTCTCGATGATACACATATATTTACAATGATAAGAGCTTGCTTGAGACTCTAAGTCGAGTAGCATGAGGTTTGGGTATTCGTACTTCACAGGACACGAGGTTTTCAACTTATGATTTGTCAAGCATATGCAGCATAATTATACTCGCATTAACTTTAACCATTCAAGATGCCTATGATGGGGGCAATGAGAGCTCAAAGCTAGTAAGTACCATAATTTTTGAAGGTTTATAAAACTTGCAATCACTGCTTCCCTCCGCGAAGGGCCATTCTTTTACATTTTATGTTGAGTCTCCACCTTCTATCTTTATGCACCGTCTAAGAGAGCATAGTTGTCATTCTGAGTATAATGTGCATTGTCCCAAAGTTTTCATTGATTGATTCATGATGTTGGTTTCACTTGTTCTTAAATAATTTGCATCTAGTCGCCCTCTTAAACTTGAAGGTGTCCTATGCATTTATGTTTTTCTCTCTTATGAAGGACAAGCTGAAAACCATTTGAATGTTTTTCCATATGATTTGAACACACGTTTGAATTTCATTGTTTCATTTTCCTGATCTTTCGTTTGTGTTCTTTCTCATGTTATAACATGGTTGCCAAGTTTCTTCTATCAAGATTATATCTTTCATGCCCATGTTTTAAGTTCTTTTGATCCCAGCGCACAATGCTTACATATATGATCAAGATTGTGTAGGTGCATGTCACCTCAAAAATTATTTCTTTTGTTATCACTTACCTACTCGAGGACGAGCAGGAGTTAAGCTTGGGGATGCTGATACGTCTCTAACGTATCTATAATTTTTGATGCTCCATGCTTGTTTTTACACCATTTGCTTAGTGTTTTGTTACACTTCGTGGCATTTTTATGCATTTTCCGGAACTAACCTATTAACGAGATGCCACAGTGCCAGTTCCCTGTTTTCTGCTGTTTTTGTGTTTCAGAAAAGTTACACAGAAAATATTCTCGGAATTGGACGAAACAAAAGCCGAACATTCGAAAATTTACCGAAGCTTCCAGAGAACCGAAGAGGAGACGGAGAGGGGCCACAGGGCAGCCACACCATAGGGCGGCGTGGCCTGCCCCTAGCCCGCGCCTCTGGTGGTGAGGCCACCCTGGTCCACTTCTGACGCTGCCCCTTCGCCTATAAAGACCCCCCGACGGGAAAAACCTAAAGACCCGATCACTTTTCCAGAATACATCACGATCCGCCGCTGTCGTCGACCCGAGATCGGGAGGGTCCAGAAGCTCTTCCCGGCACCCTGCCGGAGAGGGGAATCGCCACCGGAGGTCTTCTTCATCGCCATGCTTGCCTCCGGCGCGATGAGTGAGTAGTCTACCTTGGACTATGGGTCCATAGCAGTAGCTAGTTGGTTGTCTTCTCCACCATGTGCTTCATGTTTAGATCTCGTGAGCTGCCTTACGTGATCGAGATCACCGTTATGTAATTCTACATGTTGTTTTTGTTGGGATCCGATGAATATTGGTGTTATGATTAAGTTGATGTGCTGAATATTATCTTATGTTATCTCTATGTTGTTTATGATCTTGCATGCTCTCCGTTGTTAGTAGCTATCTTGGCCGAGTAGTTGCTAGTGACTTCAAGAGGGGGTATTTATGCTCGATAGTTGGGTTCATGCCTCTATTTAATCAGGGGGAGTGACAGAAACCTCTAAGGTTGTAGATGTGTTGTTGCCACTAGGGAGAAAACAACATTCATATGCTCAAGGGCATATGCTTTGTTTACATTACACACTTTGCTTAATGCAGTTATCTATTGTTCGCAACTTAATACTTGTGGAGTTCTCGGATTGATTCGCTACAAGTGGATTATTAGTCATAGATGCAGTTGGATGATGGTCTATGTATCTTGTTGTAATGCCCAGAGTAAATCTTATAGTGATCCTCTCGATATATGCATGTTGTCTTTATTCTATCAATTGCCCAACTTTAATTTGTTTACCCAGCATGTGTTATTTTATCTTATGGAGAGACACCACTAGTGAACTGTGGACCCCAGTCCTATTTCCATTAGAGTAAAATACATCCACAATCACTGAACTTGTCTCTTATTCTCAAAACAGTCACTTTATTTAGAAAAGTTTAAATTACGGTCACTAAATACTTTGTCGTTAGTCAGTACGGTCACCGCGACCATTTTCTTACGTTTAGCGCTGACATAGCATACAATTAACTCGATTGACTGGACCACCGTGAGACCATGTACTGGCGGGAGGGTTTCTTTGCAAAACTGACATAATATGGTCCGAGGAAAACTTCTCTTTCTCTCTGAAATCCCCAATTTCCCGACGCCTCCGTGCACTCAGCTGCGCCGCCGCACCGGTGCACTCAGCTGCGCCGCCGCACCATTGGACTCAGCTGCACCGCCGCGTCCATCTCCTATGCTGCGCCGCCGCGTCTGTGCCCTCCGCCATGCTGCCGCGCCGCCACGTCTTTGCCCTCCACCGATGCGTCCGTGACCTCCGCTGTGCCGCCGCACCGGCGCGTCCGTGACCTCCGCTGTGCCGCCGCGCCGACGGGTTTGTGACCTCCGCTGTGCCGTCGCGCCGACGCGTCCGTGACCTCCGTCGTGTCGCCGCGTCCGTGGCCCTCCATCGCGCAGCCGCCTTCGTTCATCGCTGGCCACAGGCTAGGCCATGTCTACATCCGCGTGCTCAATATATCTGTTTGTGATATTTGGAATTGGCAATCTGCGTACATGTACTACCTGGTGAAGTATGGATTTTTTAGTGAGCCAGCTGGGAAGATGAGCGATCAGGATGGTGCAACTCAAGTTCATGGGGGATCAACTAGAATTGCAAGGTCTATTGGGAAAAGAGAGGTGGATACAAGAGCTTGGCAAAGTGAAGAAATGAAGATGATCCCAGTGATGATGGAAAATGTGAAGCTAATGAAGATTGTTCTTGCTTTTCTTCTTGTTCTGTGTGGTGTATGTGTTGTACATTTGATGAAGTCATGAGCTTTTAATCTCATGTATGTATGCTTTTATTTGTGAACCTTCAATAAAGAATTCCTTTTGAATATCTGATAAATGTTGCTGGTTTACTATGCATTTTGGTGTGAATTGTGTGATGGTTTGTACACAAGAATCTGCTAACCAACCAGCTTTCTCACACTGATCATACCAAACAACACTGCCATGAACATATGCCCTATTCTCTCCTGCACCAAGAAAATAACCTCCATGGTTTAACTGAACACTGAACTTCTGGCTATCTGAACCTACAAATCAGAAAAGTATGATATGAATCAGTACTATACTTCTACATACATATTACATCTAAGAAAATTAATGGGAGACGTGTATTCTCGCTTGGACCGGTAAAGTCTTCCAAAGATGTGCTGCAACAGACAATGTCAAATTGCCCACAGGAGAGGAAGAAAAAACGTGTGGATTCTGACTTCCAGTACTTGATTCTAATGTAGCTAGTCCACATGATGTTTCACCCAGCGGCTAACCATTTAGAATGCTCTGTTCCGGAATTTGCTACCTCAACATGGATGTGAACAGGTAAATTACTCGCTTGCTAGGTGCCTGTACTCATGAATATATTTGTACTATACCTGGTTTACTTGATTGCATCAGCTTTAACATAGGTAATTACTTGATATATTTGTCAACATCCAGAGGTAATGTTGCACAAAAAAAGTAAAATTTCCTAGGGTTCTCTTATCTGAACTCAAGTTCTCGCACCTATTCTGTACTGAAGTTTTAACTATCTGAAATATTAAACAGAATCCATAGAAAAACACTACGAAAAATCTGAACATTTCTGTCTCCAAATTCGAAATACAAAGAAAACTCCAGCAGAATCACTATCCCCAACAATTGAACAAACGAACTACCTATGAGTACATTAGCACATGAAAACAGAGGAAAATGTTAGGGTCCTAACCATACGCAGGCGGAGGGTCACCGTCTGGGTCTGGCCGACGAACAGGCTGCATCGCTCGTCTCGAGGGACTGGGAGATGCGCAAGTTTGTCTTCCGGCCGAGATCGAGGCTTGTGCGGATACGATATCGACTGTCGGCGATCACCTCCGCCGCCTCCAGACCGATAGCTCCGCCTCGTGTTTCTTCCTCGACTGATCCAAATTGTCCGGGATCGTGCGTATCTGTATACGGCCGCTACTGTCTGCTAATTTTGCAAATAACCCCTCCCTAAGGTGTGTGCTCTCACAGAGGTCTAGTCAATCGAGTCAAACATACGCCACATCAGCGCCAAACGTAGGAAAATGGCTGCGGTGACCGTACTAACCAACTAGACAGTATATAGTGACCGTAACTTATACTTTTCTAAGTACAGTGATCATTCTGAGAATACAGGACAAGTTCAGTGACCGTATATGTATTTTACTCTTTCCATTATATTGCTATCGCCTATTTACTTGACTCGTACTGTTTATTTTACTCGCATACTACTATTGCTTTCCACTCGATACGCTCATCCCTTTGTTTTAAGCAAACCGGTGAGATTGACAACCTCATCGTAACTTGGGAACAAAGTATTTGGTTGTGTTGTGTGCCGGTTCCATGTTGCCGCTTGATACGTCTCCAACGTATCCATAATTTTTGATGCTCCATGCTTGTTTTTACACCATTTGCCTAATGTTTCGTTACACTTCGTGGCACTTTTATGCATTTTCCGGAACTAACCTATTAACAAGTCGCCACAGTGCCAGTTCCCTGTTTTCTGCTGTTTTTGTGTTTCAGAAAAGTTACACAGGAAATATTCTCGGAATTGGACGAAACCAAAGCCACTCGTCCAGATATTTCACGGAGCTTCCAGAGAACCGAAGAGGAGATGGAGTGGGGCCACGAGGGGCCCTCACACCACGTCCACTCCTAACGATGCCCCTTCGCCTATAAAGACCCCCCAACGGGAAAAACCTAAGTACCCGATCAATTTTCCAGAAACACATCGCGATCCGCCGCCGTCGTCGACCCAAGATCGGGAGGGTCCAGAAGCTCTTCCCGGCACCCTGCCAGACAGGGGAATCGCCACCGGAGGTCTTCTTCATCGCCATGCTTGCCTCCGGAGTGATGAGTGAGTAGTCTACCTTGGACTATGGGTCCATAGCAGTAGCTAGATGGTTGTCCACTCCACCATGTGCTTCATGTTTAGATCTCATGAGCTGCCCTACATGATTGAGATCACCGTTATGTAATTCTACATGTTTGGTTTGTTGGGATCCGATGAATATTGGTGTTATGATTGAGTTGCTATACTGAAATATATCTTATGTTATCTCTATGTTGTTTATGATCTTGCATGCTCTCCGTTGTTAGTAGCTATCTTGGCCGAGTAGTTGCTAGTGACTCCAAGAGGGGGTATTTATGCTCGATAGTTGGGTTCATGCCTCTATTTAATCTGGGGGAGTGACAGAAACCTCTAAGGTTGTAGATGTGCTATTGCCACTAGGGAGAAAACAACATTCATATGCTCGAGGGCATATGCTTTGTTTACATTACACACTTTGCTTAATGCAATTATCTGTTGTTCGCAACTTAATACTCATTGGGTGTTTGGATGATATCCCCGTGAGTGGATTATTAGTCATAGATGCAGTTGGATGGCGGTCTATGTATTTTGTTGTAATGCCCAGAGTAAATCGCATAGTGATCTTCTTGACATATCATGTTATCTTTATTCTATCAATTACCCAACTGTAATTTGTTTACCCAGCATGTGCTATTTATCTTATGGAGAGACACCACTAGTGAACTGTGGACCCCGGTCCTATTTCCATCATATTGCTATCACCTGTTTACTTTACTCGCACTGTTTACTTTACTCGCATACTTCTACTATTTTCCACTCGATACGATCATACCCTTTGTTTCAAGCAAACCGGTGAGACTGACAACCTCATCGTAAGTTGGAAACAAAGTACTTGGTTGTGTTGTGTGCAGGTTCCACGTTGCTGCTCGCAAAGCAAAGCTTGGACGAGGCGCCCTATAAATTGTCCGGAGCTGTCGCGAAGCTTGCAAGCATCACCTTCAGTCGTATTGGCTTTTTCTTCTTCGAACGATAAACCTTGGTTTCTAACTGAGGGAAAAACTTGCTGCTGTGCTCATCACACCTTCCGCTTGGGGTTCCCAACTGCCTAGCTATAATCATCATCATCAACTACACGCCAGCCATCACCGCTCGCAAAGCAAAGCTTGGACGAGGCGCCCTATAAATTGTCCGGAGCTGTCGCGAAGCTAGCGGGCATCACCTTCTGGAGTATTGGCTTTTTCCTACTGGATTGATAACCTTGGTTTCATAACTGAGGGAAAACTTGCTGCTATATTCATGAAAACCTTCTCTTGGGGTTTCCAACTGGCCGGTTATTTTACTTCATCAACAAACGCAATCAAGCTTTCAGGCATCATCATCACCGCGCCACCAATTCCCGTAGTTCCTTCCTTGTTACGGGAAGTACATCTACGTTGGAGAGGTGTGGTACAACAAAGGCCACCAACGCCACAAAGGCTCACCCTATTATCCGGTGAACGAGCCACAAAGGCGAGTTCACGCTCCACTAAGCGATGCCCTTGAAGGCGGCATGAGACCTTTACACAAAGTATTGGGGCGAGCTCCACAACTCAATTGGAGGCTCCCAATAGGCCCACCAAGCTCTTACACACAAAGTTGAGCTTGGAGGACGGCTTCTTCCGGCTAGGAATCCGATGAACACAAGAGTTACAAGCCCCTCAACAAAATGAGGGGGGAAATCAAATCGCCTTGGTGGAAGTGTAGATCTAAGTCTTCTCCCTCAAATCCCAAAAGGGCTTTGAGTTCTAGTGGCTAGGGAGAGAGATCTAGGGCTTTGAAGCTTAGCAACAATGGAGGAGAGAGAGTGGAAGCCACAACACCTTCTAGAGGTAGAAGAAGGCTTTATATAGTCCTCCACGAAATGTAGCCGTTGCTGGCCAACTAGGGCCGGAGTCTCCGGCCTGGGGGGCCGGAGTCTCCGCCCTAAGTGACTCCAGCACCAGAGTCTCCGGCCAGAGACAAAAGTCTCTGGCCCAATTCCGGACTGGAGTCTGAACCGTCCGAGCCTCTAGCAATCCAGGACCGAGCCAGACAGACCGGAGTCTCTGGCCCCTGGGGACCGGAGTCTCCGGCCAGAGACACAAAGTCTCCGGCCCGATTCCGGGTGGGCATCTGAATTGTCCGACTTGGTGGACTGCCAGGGCGAGACCCCTAGACCGGAGTCTCCGGCCAGCAGGGCCGGAGTCTCCGCCCTAGAAGATGCAACAGCAGCACTTCGTGGAGACCCTCTCCACCATTTCCACCTTCGCAAAGCACCCTACAAGACAACTAAGCCCTAAACCCACTACTGGACTACGGGCTCCGATCTTTTCTTCCTTTTTGGGGTGCACCTTCGCGAGATCCTGAATCAACCTAGAAAATCTATAGAACTTTAATAGCATGGTTAATTCACCATATGTTGTTAACAAACACCAAAATACATTTATTAGGGAAATGCTCTTTCAGGTAGATCTACCACCGCCCAGACTATGGGTAGCTCCCGGCCCTGTTCTCCTGGGCCCTGGTGCTAGACAGTGGTGTTGCTCAGTGAATCGGGTGGATCCAAGGGACCACCGGCTCTAGCCATCCCCTGGCCACTGGCCTCTATGGCCGGCTGCGTCCTCCTCACCTGGCACATGTGGCCGGCTGCCACCACTAGCTACCCCCGAAGATCCCCGCCGTTGCGCTGCCGTGGTCAACCGAGCACCGCCTAGCCATATCTGGCACGTCTACCGTCCTCATCCAGACCCCAAACACCGCCGGCAGGAGAGATGGCTGCAGTTGTAGGGTGGGAGAGGAGATTGGGGGAGTGAGGAGGGTTCTGCTGCGTTTGGTCGTCCGCAATTCCAGCGCCGGCACCGTCCAGGAGGACTTGCTTCTATACCAAATAATAAAGGACGTAAGGTTTCCGTGGTTAGTTCGTCCAATATTTTTTTAACCAATATATCCTTCCACTAAACTACATATTACCCTTAATGCCACCGGTAAGTAAAAAAACTGTTCACCAAACTACATATTACCCTCAATGCCACCGGTAAGTGAAAAACTGTTCGATTTATTTGTTTTGTATGTTTCGTCCGGCCGTCGTGCCTTTTAGATTCGTCCGTATGTCATCCCTCTTAGGCCAGACCCTCGTATGTCGTCCGCTTCTAGTCGCTGGCGTGAGAAAAGTTTTCTCCCCTCATCCCGTGTAGTATTGAATTTCTGAGTTCGTAACCGTGTCGGATGAGAGACTGATCCAAAGTTCAGATCTTGACCAGACCTTCTCTTAGCCTTAAATATGGGAGCGATCCATCAAAATCTAGCGATCCAAGCTATCAGACACATGAGCTCCGATGCCGAGCGATTTATGTCATGCAAGTTTGTTGACCTCCATCAATGGAGGCTAGAGCTGAGCCCGCAGGTTCATGGACCACTGCTCCTGTGCCGGACGACGTTGACATAGTGGTTTAGCTGCCAGCGGGAGCCGAAAGACTCCTGGGTGCAGGTCAATGGCAGCGTCTATCGTGCGCTCTTCATCGGCCACGCCTTCGCCGCCCCCAAAGCACTAATCGAGGACAGCACTATCACCATGGAGCTCCTGGCCGTCCAGTGCCCTAGCTCCCATCCCCACATCTTGGTATCCATCGTTCGACACCCCGACGGAGATTCGGCAACAGACGCCCCGCTAGCTTCTCCATCTACCCCACCGAGAGGAGGAGCGTCTTGGGGAGAAGGGCAAGGCACAGGAAGTGGCCAAGACTGTGGTATACCTAAGCAGCCTTGGTGGCGTGATGGTACTATCGCACGGGCAGCACAAGAGCAGGGCAGCGGTTAGCTGGGCGTGGTGGTGAGCACCAAAGGCCGATGGAGGCAGTTCGCCTGCAACGTTGTGATGCAGGCAGATAACAACCCAGTTGGGAACCCCAAGAGGAAGGTATAATGAGCACAGTAGCAAGTCTTCCCTCAGTAAGAAACCGAGGTTTATCGAACCAGTAGGAAAAAGCCAAACTTCAGAAGGTGATGCCTGCTAGCTTCGCGACAGCTCCGGACTCGTCCAGTGCTTTGCTTTGCGCCAGCAGCAACGTGAAACCTGCACACAACACAAACAAATACTTTCCTCCCAACTTACGATGATGTTGTCAATCTCACCGGTTTGCTGTAAACAAAGGAATGAGCGTATCGAGTGGAAAGTAATAGTAATATGCGAGAAAGTAAACAGTGCGAGTAAAAGTAAATGGTAATACTCCCTCCGAACCATAATACTCTTCGTTAATATAGATGTATCTAGACACATTTTAGTGATAGATACATCCGTATTAGCGAAGAGTAATATGGGTCGGAGGGAGTAGCAATATAAAGGAAATTGGACCAGGGTCCACAGTTCACTAGTGGTGTCTCTCCATAAGATAAATAACGACATGCTGGGTAAACAAATTACAGTTGGGCAATTCATAGAATAAAGATAACGTGCATATGTCAAGAGGATCACTATGAGATTTACTCTGGGCATTACAACAAGATACATAGACAGCCATCCAACTGCATCTATGACTAATAATCCACTTGTGGGGAATCATCCGAGGACCCCTTGAGTATTAAGTTGCGAACAACAGATAACTGCATTAAGCAAAGTGTGTAATGTAAACAAAGCGAATGTCCTTAGACACAAGAATGTTGTTTTCTCCCTAGTGGCAACAACACATCTACAAC
The DNA here is from genome assembly GCA_007115705.1 of Dactylis glomerata. NCBI lineage: Eukaryota > Viridiplantae > Streptophyta > Magnoliopsida > Poales > Poaceae > Dactylis > Dactylis glomerata. The sequence continues at coordinate 1,759,578 of QXEO01000050.1, forward strand.
CTTAGAGGTTTCTGTCACTCCCCAGATTAAATAGAGGCATGAACCCAACTATTGAGCATAAATACCCCCTCTTGGAGTCACTAGTATCTACTTGGCCAAGATAGCTACTAACAACGGAGAGCATGCAAGATCATAAACAACATAGAGATAACATAAGATAAAATTCAGAACATCAACTTAATCATAACACCAATATTCATCGGATCCCAACAAACACAACATGTAAAATTACATAAAGATGATCTTGATCATGTAGGGCAGCTCACAAGATCTAAATATGAAGCACATGGTGGAGAAGACAACCATCTAGCTACTGCTATGGACCCATAGTCCAAGGCAGACTACTCACTCATCGCGCCGGAGGCAAGTATGGCGATGAAGAAGACCTCCGGTGGTGATTCCCCTCTCCGGCAGGGTGCCGGGAAGAGCTTCTGGACCCTCCCGATCTCGGGTCGACGACGGCGGCGGATCGCGATGTGTTTCTAGAAAATTGATCGGGTATTTAGGTTTTTCCCGTTGGGGGGTCTTTATAGGTGAAGGGGCGGCGTCAGGAGTGGGCCAGGGCGGCCTCACCCATAGGGGCGCGGGCCAGGGGCTGGCTGGGCCACCCTAGGGTGTGGCTGGCCCATGGCCCCCCTCTGTCTCCTCTTCGGTCTTCTGGAAGCTTTGTTAAATATTAGGAGGTTCGGCTTTTGTTTTGTCTAATTCCGAGAATATTTCCTGTGTAACTTTTCTGAAACACAAAAACAGCAGAAAACAGGGAACTGGCACTGTGGCATCTCGTTAATAGGTTAGTTCCGAAAAATGCATAAAAGTTCCACAAAGTGTAACAAAACACTAAGCAAATGGTGTAAGAACAAGCATGGAGCATCAAAAATTATAGATACGTGTGAGACGTATCAAGCATCCCCAAGCTTAACTCTTGCTCGTCCTCGAGTATGTAAGTGATAACAAAAGAATAATTTTTGAGGTGACATGCACCATCACAATCTTGATCATCTATGTAAAGCATTGAGTGCTAAGATCAAAGAACTTAAAACATGGTCATGAAAGACATAATCTCAATAGAAGAAACTTAGCAACCATGTTATAACATGAAAAAGAACACAAACGAAAGATCATGAAAAATGAAACAATGAAAGTCATGTGTGTGTTTCAACCATATGGAAAACATAGCAAATAGTTTTCAGCTTGTCCTTCATGGAATAGCAAAAAATAAATGCATAGGACACCTTCAAGTTTAAAAGGGCGACTAGATACAAATAATTTAAGAACAAGTAAAACCATAATCATGAATCAATCAATGATAACTTTGGGACAATGCACATTAAACTCAGAATGACAACTATGCTCTCTTAGATGGTGCATAAAGGTAGAAGGTGGAGACTCAACATAAAAGTAAAAGAAAGGCCCTTCGCAGAGGGAAGCAGTGATTAAACATGTGCTAGAGCTTTTCATTTGTAAAACAGAGATATTAAAATTGGGTTTTGAGAGGTGGTTGTCTTTGTCAACGACTGGCAATGAGGTTCTTACTATCTTCCATACAAAAATGAAGCAAGTTTTTGAGAGAGATTGGCACTTTTGTGCTCTTTTATAAACCTTGGCACTCCTCCCCACCTTTTTTCCTTTCACAAACCATGGCTAACCAATTCCATCGGGTGCCCACCAACATTCACATACCATGGCACTCCTCCCCACTTTTGTGCTCTTTTATAAAGCTTGGCACTCCTCCCCACCTTTTTTCCATCGAGATTGGCACTTTTGTGCTCTTTTGAGGAGTGCCTTTTTTCTTTTCTTTTTCTCCTTTTTTTTCTTTTTGGAATGAAACAATATGGAAGATACCAAATCCGACCACTACGTCCCCATGAGCTGAAACAGTGTCACAAAACGAGAAGTGTTTTGAAGGTTTTTTGAAAGGTAGCACATGAAAATTTACTTGGAATGGCTTGCAAATACCATGCATAGGAATTTATAGTGGACACATTGGAATAACTTGGTTTTTAGGAGTTGGATGCACGAGTAGAGCTCATACTCAGTACAAAATGAGGGCTAGCAAAAGAGTGGGAGCGACCAACTAAGAGAGCAATAACGGCCATAATCATGCAAAGCGACAAAACATCAATAAAAGAAGCATAAAGTGGTATCACATGTCAAAAACCAAATGATCATAGAGGCTATAGGCGACTTATTTTGTAATCAACATGTGTAAGCATGCGCCAAGTCAACCCAATTAAAGCATCAAAGGAGAAAACCAAATAAATGCTTCCACATAATAAAAAAACAACGCATGATTTTTTCAAAGGCTCATTAAGCAATCTCAGTCATTTGAGACAAGTCATGCTACAGCAAAAATCAATAAGCATACTATCAAAATGACATCAAGCACAACATGCAAAAGCCTAAGCCGCAGTCTAAACAAGCTCCTTTTTGTACCACTTTTTTGCATGAAACTTTTTATCTTTTCCAAGACCATTCGAACCTTTTTAAAACAACTCTTTTGATGAATACCAACATGGACAAGAGGTCAAAATACACCTTGATGCAAAGATAAAACAAGATCTGAACAAAAATCAAGGCGAAAAACAAAAGCTAAACGCAGTTCTAGAAAAAGAGAACACTCGTTGAACGATAAGAGTGAAAAACGGAGTGTTCTTGGCAAATGAAAACGAGTAAATCTTCTCCAAAAGAAATTTGTTGGGGTCCAACCATTTATTGCAGCAAACAAAAAAAAGAAAACTGAAATCAAAAGTAAAGACGCTCCAAGAAAAACGCATAGTGCATGAAGCAATAAAAATATAGTGTCTTGAAAGGTGACCTAATTTTTGTCGATGAAGAAGGGGTGCCTCGGGGGCATCCCCAAGCTTTGATGATTGTACCTCTTGGATATTTCTTGGGGTGTGTGGGCATCCCCAAGCTTGAGCTTTTGTCCATTTTTCACCTCATCTCATCATTCTCCAATCCCTACACTTGAAAACTTCCTTCATACAAAACTCAACACAGTTCTATTAGCAACATTAGTGTAAGCATAATAATGAATCAACCCCTTTTTGCTTCAGGTTTCAACTCAAAACCACCACATATAAATCATATACTACTGTAGCAACTTCTCCAAAAGTTCCGTGATCAAAAGAACTCAAAAAGAAAGCGATCGAGAGGCAAACACAAATATTAGCAGAAATCTATCAAAACAGAACAGTTGACAAATGTCGAATTTTTAGAGGGTTTTCTGTTGCTTAAATCAAAAAGTGTAAAACTAATGAAAGTTTGGATATAACCTGGGGCATATGCACAAAAAATTGCAGGTCAAAAAGATATTCAGAGAATTTTCACGAATTTTTACGGTGCAGCACCGAAATCTGTTTCAGGACAGAAACTTCCCCAAATCTTATCTCACTCAAATTAGAGGTTTCTCTTGGCACAAAAACAAAATAAAAATGATAAGGAGCGGTTATTACAGTAGTAATAACTTCCAAGACTCAAATAAAAGAAAATGAACGGAAAGTAAAACAATGGGTTATCTCCCAAGAGTGCTTTTCTTTAACGCCTTTGAGCTAGGCGCAGAAAGTGCAAATCAAGTAATATCAAGCGATGAAGCATCAAGTTCACAATTTGCTCTAAGAATAGAGTCAAAAAATAATTTCTTTCTCTTCCTAGGGAAGTGTTCCATACCTTTCTTGAGTGTAAAATGATATTTAATGGTGCCTTCATTCATATCAATGATGGCACCTACAGTTCGAAGAAAGGGTCTTCCCAAAATAATAGGACATGAAGCATTGCATTCAACATCCATAACAAGGAAATCAACGGGAACAAGGTTATTGTTAACCATAATAAGAACATCATTAATCCTTCCCAAAGGTTTCTTCTTAGCAACATCAGCAATAGGAACATCATAATAACACTTTTCAAGCGGTGGTAAATCAAGCATATCATAAATTTTTCTAGGCATAATAGAAATACTAGCACCTAAATCACATAAAGCACGGCAATCAAAACCATTAACATGCATATCAATGATGGGTTCCCAACCATCTTCTAACTTCTTGGGAATAGAAGCCTTTTGTTTTAACTTTTCATCCCTAATTTGCATGAGAGCATTTGTAATATGCTTAGTAAAAGCAACATTTATAGAACTATCATTGGGACTCAAAGCAAGCTTTTGAAAGAACAAAATAACTTCAGATATATTGCAGCCATCAACATCAAAATCATTAAAAAATAGAGCTATCATCTCCTACACTCCGAAAAATTTCAGCACTCTTTTGAGAAAAAGTTTTTGCAGTTTTGGGCTTTTTAGTACAAGGAGTGGGAGTTTTCTCTACACCAATCAAAGTAAGAGGATTGCTAGCACTTGGAACAACATCATTAGAGTTAGTAATAGTACATACCTTCATCTTTCTAGCCATCTCATCTTCTCTTTCCCACCTGGCATGAAATTCTGCTAACATTCTAACATGTTCATCAATTTTAACTTGGATAGCATTAGCAGTGGCAAAAGTATTGTTCTCCTTCACATCATTAGGCAACACTTTTAATTTCAGAAGTTCAACATCAAGAGCAAGGCTATCAACTTTAGAAGCAAGAATATTAATTTTGCCTAACTTTTCCTCAACAGACTTGTTAAAATCAGTTTGCTTACCGATGAAGTCCTTGAGCATGATTTCAAGCTCAGAGGGCGCACCCCTAGTGTTGTTGGTGGAATTACCATAAGAGTTACCATAACCATTACCATTGGTAGAAGGATACGGCCTATAATTGTTACTAGCAAAATTGTTCCTATAAGCATTGTTGTTAAAATTATTATTTCTAATGAATTTTACATCAACATGCTCTTCTTGAGCAACCAAAGAGGCTAAAGGAACATTATTAGGATCAATATGAGCTCTATCATTAGAAAGCATAAGCATAATAGCATCAATCTTATCACTCAAGGAGGAGGTTTCCTCAACAGAATTTACCTTCTTACCTCGTGGAGCTCTCTCGGTGTGCCATTCAGAATAATTTACCATCATATTGTCGAGAAGCTTTGTTGCAGCGCCCAAGGTAAGGGACATAAAAGTGCCTCCAGCAGCTGAATCCAATAGGTTCCTTGAAGAAAAATTCAGTCCTGCATAAAAAGTTTGGACAATCATCCAAGTAGTTAGTCCATGAGTGGGACAATTCTTTATCATAGATTTCATTCTTTCCCAAGACTGAGCAACATGTTCATTATCAAACTAGCTAAACTTCATAATATCACTATGCAAAGCTATAATCTTAGCAGGAGGATAGTATTTTCCAATAAAAGCATCCTTACACTTAGCCCATGAATCAATACTATTTTTAGGCAAAGATAGCAACCAATACTTAGCTTTTTCTCTTAAAGAGAAAGGAAACAACTTAAGCTTAATAATATCACCTTCTACATTCTTATATTTTTGCATCTCACATAGCTCAACAAAATTGTTGAGATGAGCTGCAGCATCATCAGTACTAGCACCAGAAAATTGCTCTTTCATAACAAGGTTCAATAAAGCAGGCTTAATCTCATAAAAATTTGCAGCAGGAGCAGGTGGTGCAATAGGAGTGCAGATAAAATCACTATTATTAGTGCTAGTAAAATCACATAACTTGGTGTTCTCATGAGTACCCATTCTAGCAAAGCTAAAAGTAGACAAGTAAAAATAACATCTATAAGGAAACTATTTTTTTGTATTCTTGATAAAACGATGCAAGCAAAAATAAAGTAAAGCAAAACAAAAACAAAGTAAAGATTGTGCGTGCGAGACTCCCCTTGTAGAAATCTTCTTTTTCCCCGGCAACGGTGCCAGAAAAAGTGCTTGATGCGGGCAGATAACCACCCAGTTGGGAACCCCAAGAGGAAGGTATAATGAGCACAGTAGCAAGTCTTCCCTCAGCAAGAAACCGAGGTTTATCAAACCAGTAGGAAAAAGTCAAACTTCAGAAGGTGATGCCTGCTAGCTTCGCGACAGCTCCGGACTCGTCCAGTGCTTTGCTTTGCGCCAGCAGCAACGTGAAACCTGCACACAACACAAACAAATACTTTGCTCCCAACTTACGATGAGGTTGTCAATCTCACCGGTTTGCTGTAAACAAAGGAATGAGCGTATCGAGTGGAAAGCAATAGTAATATGCGAGAAAGTAAACAGTGCGAGTAAAAGTAAACGGTAATAGCAATATAAAGGAAATTGGACTGGGGTCCACAGTTCACTAGTGGTGTCTCTCCATAAGATAAATAACGACATGCTGGGTAAACAAATTACAGTTGGGCAATTGATAGAATAAAGATAACGTGCATATGTCAAGAGGATCACTATAAGATTTACTCTAGGCATTACAACAAGATACATAGACCGCCATCCAACTGCATCTATGACTAATAATTCACTCGCGGGGAATCATCCGAGGACTCCTTGAGTATTAAGTTGCGAACAACAGATAACTGCATTAAGCAAAGTGTGTAATGTAAACAAAGTGAATGTCCTTAGATACAAGAATGTTGTTTTCTCCCTAGTGGCAACAGCACATCTACAACCTTAGAGATTTCTGTCACTCCCCCAGATTAAATAGAGGCATAAACCCAACTATCGAGCATAAATACCCCCTCTTGGAGTCACTAGTATCTACTTGGCCAAGATAGCTACTAACAACGGAGAGCATGCAAGATCATAAACAACATAGAGATAACATAAGATAAAATTCAGAACATCAACTTAATCATAACACCAATATTCATCGGATCCCAACAAACACAACATGTAAAATTACATAAAGATGATCTTGATCATGTAGGGCAGCTCACAAGATCTAAACATGAAGCACATGGTGGAGAAGACAACCGTCTAGCTACTGCTATGGACCCATAGTCCAAGATAGACTACTCACTCATCACGCCGGAGGCAAGCATGGCGATGAAGAAGACCTCCGGTGGTGATTCCCCTCTCCGGCAGGGTGCCGGGAAGAGCTTCTGGACCCTCCCGATCTCTGGTCGATGACGGCGGTGGATCGCGATGTGTTTCTAGAAAATTGATCGGGTATTTAGGTTTTTCCTGTCGGGGGGTCTTTATAGGCGAAGGGGCGGCGTCAGGAGTGGGCCAGGGCGGCCTCACCCATAGGGGGCGCGGGCCAGGGGCTGGCCGCGCCACCCTAGGGTGTGGCTGGCCCGTTGCCCCCCTCCGTCTTCTCTTCGGTCTTCTGGAAGCTTTGTTAAATATTAGGAGGTCCGGCTTTTGTTTTGTCCAATTCCGAGAATATTTCATGTGTAACTTTTCTGAAACACAAAAACAGCAGAAAACAGGGAACTGGCACCGTGGCATCTCGTTAATAGGTTAGTTTCAGAAAATGCATAAAAGTGCCACGAAGTGTAACAAAACACTAAGCAAATGGTGTAAGAACAAGCATGGAGCATCAAAAATTATAGATACGTTTGAGACGTATCACGTTGCTGCTCTTGCCGGCACATCAATCATGCTATCTAGGCCAAGCCAACATCATCTTCATGAAATTCTGGAAATCATGAGACCCCTATTGATGGAATTCCTGTTGCCTCAACATTGGATGCAGATCAAGTTTCTGTTAGATGGCGCGCCGCGTCCGTACGCGTCACCGCTCCTGACGCATCCTCCAGCGGTCCCTTGTTTTTCATGGGGAGGAGAACATGAGTACAGAGTATCCAGGTCACTGGTGCAGGCCGAGTTCCCGTACTTGCGCTGCATGTGTCCTTCTCTAGTCAGGTAGCCGCCGCCGCTCTGTGGTCTCCTAAATTGAATTGAATTTGACACATACACGCGTGCCTCCTCCTGATTTCTTCCTCACGCACGAGCTGCCCGCACTCTGCCGCCAGCCACCGGCGCTGGTAGGCAAGATCAATGGAGAGAAAACTAACGAAGGAGCTCTAGAGTCGACGGTCACGTCGTCGAGCTCACTCGTGAAAGTATACGTGAATCAGGTTTAGGTTTGTTTGGTGGACGGTGGAGCTGAGCGGCAATCGAATTGGAGTCTTCCGATTTGGACCTGGCCAAATTGGATCTACCATGTTGCTGGTATTACTTATGTAGGTAGAGAAGATACAGGAGGAATCGGGATATACGCACACAGCAAGCAAGCAAGCTCTATCCACACGATGGCAATCACACACGTATGCATAAACTATGTGCAGGTATGCGTTGAAATTTGTAATTGCTGCTACCCTTCCGTAGTAGTCTTTGAATTGTAGTACTTACATGCGTTTTATAGAGCAAGCTAGCATTATATTGGTATATTTAAGACATAGGACTGCTTTCTGATAAGCGCTAAATTACTTTCTGTATGAAGAAAACAGCTGATCATTGCCTCTAGGTACTTGGTCTAATGAGCTTTTGTTTTTTAAGCTGAACCTCGAGGGCGCGATGTCATCAGCATCGCCTAGACGGGCTCCGGCCTCCGGCAAGATCACCGCCTTCTTGCTCCCCATGATATCCTACGTCGCATATGCATGCCGCCGGTCATCAAGGAGGCAGATGCAGCCTCGGGATCATACATCCCCTCTGAATCTGCTTTGATCAATGTGAGAGCAAGCTGCTCCCCAAGGCAGGGTATAATCCGTCGTCATGAAACACTAGCTTTTCAAGTAATATCACATTGTTGTCGCCACACCTGAGCGTGAGCCATCGTCTGCAATGGTTGATGCATTGCTCAAGTAGATATATGTATTTCATATTGCTTACAACAGTTACAATGCTATCGAATATTTGTTTTACCTTAATTAAAAAATAACCATTATACTACTATGGATTAAGAAATATCAAGGCAATTCTTTATTTCTGAAATATTTTAGCATCAATTATTGATCTCTTCTATTGTTCTTAGCTCTGTCACCTACAAATTGCATGTACTTAAAATCATTGTTTGCTTAGTTTGATTAAATAGTACAAATGGTTAGTGAAATTTGATTGTAAGTGCAATTATTTTACTTTGTTGTTTTTGTTTAGTGAATTATTGGGGCCTTACTAGGTGGTTACTGAAGATGACAATGGTCAAGGCGTCAAGCGACAGTAGTTATGCACATGTGAAATTATAAATTTTGGCGGAATCAGAGATGTGAGTTTTCAGCATTTTATGTTTTCCTTAATTTTAGATGTCCTATATGCAAAAAATGGTGATTTTGTTGTAATGTTTCTCCTTATTTTCTTGAACTTGTTTGTAATACGAAGTAGCCTACTATGTTATGAAGTTGATGACTATGGTTGCAGTAAAGTTGCACACCAGTACTGTAAAATTGCACATAATTGGTGTGATGTTGCCTACTGTTGCTGTGAAATTGCTTACAACTACTACTAAATCGTCTAGGAAATTGCAGGCGTTGCCTTCCAAAATTGTCGCCACGTCGGTTGGGTCACCCGTGCCCTAACCCATGGCTAATAAACATGTTGCATCTTATCGTTCATCATGGAAATAAACGACGAACTATTATGTTTGCAGTACTCGATGCTTGAAGTTGCCTATTGTTGCAATAAAGTTGTCTATAACTATAGCGAAACTGCATGTAACAAAATTAAAGTTGCCTCATACTGCTGCGAAGTTGTATACTATTGATGTGTAGTTATATATGATGTAGTAAAGTTGCCTCGTGTTGCCTACCGCTACAACGAAGTTGCTTATAGCTACATTGAAGTTGCTTCATGCAGCTGTGAAATTATCTACCATTGATGTGAATTTGTGTACTGCTGTAATAAATTTGTCTATTGATGAACCGAAGTTGCCTACAGCTGCACTAAAATTGCCCGATGTGAAGGTGCGTACCGGTGTAGTAAAGTTGCTTACTGTAGAACTGAAGTTGCCTCGTTTTGCTGTCAAGTTGCATGTCGCTGCTGAAGTTGCCTCCCTCTGCAGGTAATCATGGCGAATGGATTCCCGGTGCAACTCTTGCGGTGAGGTCTGGACTTTCCCACGAGTGTCCTACTAGAGTTTCCGAGTGTGGCTTCTGGTGAAGCGTTGACCATCATCAATTGCGAAGATGTCTATCACTGTTGCGAAGTTGTCTATTATTATTGTTGTGAAGATGCTAAGTTGCTCTTAATTATTCTAAAGTTGTCTACCGTTATTCTGAAAATACCTAACACTGTTGTTGTACTAGTACAAAATACCATTATTCTGGTGAAACATCGACCATCACTGATATGGATGACAATGCAAATTCACAACATCCAAAGGCAATTTCATAACGCCCGGCAACTTCAAAATTAGATAACTACACTTAAGCTAGGACAAATAACAATCACACTAACTTTTTAGCCAACAATTATTATGTGATTTTAGGCAACAGACTAGCCTTTTTAGCATCTGACTTTAGACAAAAAATTGACACATATATGTGATTTTTAGGCAGCTACCGCTAGGCAAAAAATTACCATTATTTAGCAACTATTGTATGATTTTAGGCAACAAATAATATTACTGGGCAAGTATCTGTCACGTGGAACCCGCCACTCGTGCCTGCCCCTCTCTCGTTTATCTTCTTCCTAGCACACGCTTATCTCTCCATCCCTTCTCATTTTATCCAGTCAATGCTCCCCCTCCCCCTCTCCCTCTCCCACCCCCGCATCGTGGTCTCTATCCCAAGCTTGAGGCCGAGAGAGCGGTGCACCACAGTCGGAGGTCGGGTCTGACTAGAGGCCATGTGCTAGAGCGGGAGAATTCCGTCGAGAGGAGCGACATGACCGCCAGGCGTGCGTTCGTGTGGGGAAGTGGGCGGACGGATGGGAGGAAGACGGCAGTGGGGATCCAGGTGCCAAGCTCGTGCGGTGGGAGAGGGGAAACCTGGTCGGCGGACTGCGTGTGCTCAAGGGAAGCCGAGGGCGAGTGCGCGCGTCTGGATGCGAGCAGGGCGGCGGCGGCGCGGGTCTAGATGGGAGCAGGGCGGCGGGGGCTCGCATCTGGATGTGAGGCCGATGGCGGGGCAGGGGAGGGGGCGTCTGGAAGGGAGGCCATCGGTGGAGGCGCGTGTCTGGATTGTAGGCCGGCGGCAAGCATGCTTGTCCGGGGTAGTGTGAGGCCTATCCCACTGACCGGAGCGGGGAATCGACTGGGGAAGACGTCCTTTTTTCCTCTGGTCCCAACTCCTGACTGACCGAAACTTTCCTATTTTAGATGTGTGATGGATAATGCGGATTATCGCACGTGCGATGTCTCGACACGTCCTTCTTTATGATCCTTACGGCTGCTTGTGGTCATTCCATTGATATGACATGCACGCGTACATCATAGTTTCTGTACGTAGAACATTTCGTGGGAAAAACTGCTCTGCAAGGGATTTCCAAAAATCTTTTCTTGCGACTGTGGTGCATGGAGGCACATGCCGTCGTGTCATTCCTGCAAGGGATTTCCAAAATCTTTTCTTGCGACATGCTTGCGCGAACAAGGGATCTGAATCTGTGGCGCACGTTGACAAGTTGCAAAGGCACGCTTGGTCGTACGATGTAGTGCCGTCATTCATGTGCCCGTTACTTCCTGGAAACCGTAAGGTCTTCCGGCCTTCATCGTCAAAACATAGTGTATAGTTAAATAAACTTCCGATCGTACGTACAAGCATCGATGCGAGTATGCGACATGGTCGAGGGCAGCGTAGACCCTATACGCGTGATCCATATAGTTTAAGCAACACGGGGTTCTCATGCTGCTGCTATGTGTGGTTCAGTTTGTCTGTCCTGGCTTGTCTACTTTCCCCTTCCCCTCCCCCCCGAGAGCCCTCTACAGTAACCTCCGCCAGATCTTCAGAGTCCGGCCCGATCCCGAGCCCCTCCGGTGGCCATGGCGGCCGGAGGTGGCGGAGGAAAGGTGTCGGTGTAGATTAGGGTTAGGCTAGGGTAGGTTTTGCGGCATCTTTGTCGTCGTTGGCGCGTGAGAGGCAGTTTCTCTGGCCGGGATCCGCCTCTCTCCGGTGTGGATCTGGTTCTCCTCGGTGCTCTGGTGGTCGGAGCCGTAGGTCGAGGCCTGATCTGCTCTCGGAGCGCCCAATAAAGGGCCTAGGAGCTGGCTCTGGTGCTGGAGGTGGATGTCGGCGGATCTCCTCGGCCGGCCGTGGTGGCGGGGAAGGTGTCTTCGTCGTCTGTGGCTGTGTTCTCTCGGTTGCCCTGGCCGGCCGTGGTGGCGAGGGGGAAGCTGGGGGTGCGCATCTGCAACTTTCTCTAGTGTTGGAGCCGGTGCAGTTCTTGGTGTGGCTGCCACTCCTTCGAAGTTCTGCTGGCTGCCTTGGTGGCGGCGGCGGATGCTGCTGCTGGAGTCCGGCGACATCTGGTTCGATTTGAAGGGAGCTTTTCTCCGGTGTCTATCAGCGGCTTGTTCCGCCTCGCTCCGGACCAATAGGCTGGAAGTCAGTCGCTCCCGTCTGCTTCATCTTCCCGGCGCGGTTTTTCTCCTGCTGCTCTGGCCCAAGTGGTGCCGTCCCCAGCGCTGGTGCAGTGGCCGCCGTCGATCGCTCGTCGGTCGCTCGTCGGTTTTTCTCCTGGAGATGGAGGTCAAGGACCTGATCGCGTTCTGGAAGAGAACCAGGGTCTTTTGTGCTTATTTCAGGACTCTTTTGTAATTTTTCCTATCTTTTGGTCCTTCTTGTAATTTGTATGCCGACGGCGTTCTATGGAAGCAGTCTTTTCGGGTGCTTGCACCCGACCCTTGTTCAAAAAAAAAAAAACTTTGTCTGTCCTTGTGCTTAGCCTGTTAATTGCTCTGCTAACCACCAATGCTGCCATGCATTGGTCTCACTCTGACGCGGAGTCATGAGCTCGAACAAGTTTTTGATGGTTACTGTTGAAAATATACGGTATTAAGCTGTAGTTGGACTTGTAATTAATTATATGGGTAGATTACGGTTAGAAATCGAACTCTGTAACCTGGCTCTAATATATAAAGGCATCTGGGATAGCCAAACAGATAAGACGCAAGCTAGGTTAGACACAAGATCATTTTATGGGGATCGTCCCGCGCCCATGGCAAGGGCGCTGGATCGGCGTGGCGTTATGTCTGTATCATCATGGCGGGCTTGTCGACGACGGTACGATGACGAGTATCTGAGAAGAAGCGTTCGTAAAATATGTCTCGCAGATGTAGGTGTTGATCGCTGAACTGCGTTACCAAATCTCGGTGTCGGTTGCTACGATGTTTGCTTGATGGATTGATATTGCGCCTTCGATTAGTGATATTAGAGCAAGGTTTAAAGGCTGCAAGGTGCGATCTAGAGGAGACGGTTATTGCAAAGTCGAAGATTGATCGTGCAAACTTGTTGCAAGCTATGCATCTCAGCGTGCAAGGGTTAGACGCGTAAGGTGAGTAGTCTGTCCAGTATGACAGATTGGCAGGAGGTCGGTCAAACAGAAAAAATACTGATAAGATCGCGGCAACGATATAAGAGTCTGATGGTGTCCTGGTTGTGGCGTGTAGACACATGGCGTATGTCGGGGGGTGTGCGCTTCGACATGTAATGCGGGTCAATTCAAGACGGTGGACGTTGGAGAGCTTCAAGTCACTAGTAGAAAACATGCCTTTCGTCTGTTGCCCGCTTTAGTTCCGGTTGTTTTTGAACCCAAGACTAATGCACTCTTTAGTTCCGATTTGAGAGACTACAGGAGCCAGATAGTTTTAGTCTCGATTCAAATAGGACCTTTTGTCCGATTGGAGATACGAAACAGGACTAAAGAGTTAGTGACCTTTAGTCCCGGTTGGTATTACCAACCCGATCTAATGGGTAGACGCGTATTTTCCCACTCATGCCTACCCTCCCCCCCCCCCTCTCCCGTCGCGAAAAAATGTCTAAATAATTAAAACAAAATCCTTTGACATGCATGTACCTCACGCAACCAACTTTTAGGGATAACTTACAAATTTGAATTTTGATATTTTTTGCAAAAAAAGGTTGTTCCAAATTAAAACGGCAATAACTTTTGCGTACGGACTCGAAAAAAATGTGTAATATATAAAAAATATCTACGCAAAAAGGTACATCCGATTTCAACGGCCATAGGCCGTTTGCTTAAATTCTTGATTCTCATAATTCTAAAGGGAAATATGAAAGCAGGAAGATTTTAAATTTTGTCAAAAAAATAAGAAAAAAATGATTTTTTGAATTTTTTTAATTTCTTTTGTTGTTTATTTCTCTTTTCAATTATTTTGAATGTTTCAGAATATTTTGGAATTTCTGATATTTTTTTAAGTTTTTCGATTTTTTGAATATTTTGAGTTTTAAAATTAACTGAATTATGAAGATTATTGGTAATTCATTGATGCTTATTATTACTTAACCATTGTTGCTTATTTTTAAAATTATTTGGAATTCAAAAAAGTAAAATCATATGTTACCAAAGTGTATGGGTTAATAGAATTGATAACATACTATTATCAAGAAGTTATGAGCGTAGTCTTGGAAGCTAAGTGGGAAGCGTGCTGGGGGTGGAATAGTGTGAGCATGGGTGACTGACTAGAAAGTTTGACCATGAGTAGGCACTTTGACATGAGAATAGGGGTGATTAGAGATTAAACTGTCAAATAAAAAAATCAGAAAATGTGAAATTAAAAAATCCGAAAAAAAACCATAACTGTTTTTGAAAAAATTTAAAAATAGTAAAATAACCTTTAGTCCCGATTGGTGTTACTAAAGGGTACTCCAGCCCATAGCGCTCGCCCGCGGCCACATGGAGAGCCTTTAGTACCGGGTTGTGGCACAACCGGGACGAAAGGGGAGAACCTTTAGTCCCGATTGAGTAGTCCCGGTTAAAAAACTGGGACTAAAGGCCGTTAGCAACCGGGACTAAAAGCCGTTTTTCTACTAGTGAGTTGATGGGCGCGAGGTAGCCTAGCTAGCTATATGGAGTCATGTTGATGGTGGAGCTGGTTTCTGATGAAAGATTCCACTCGGCTAATGGAGGGGCTACGGCGTAAGAGCTTAGAGAGTCGAAGCCTAGTTCAGCAGGGAAAAAACGAGCAACATGTTGTTCGGGCTAATGCACAGTGATTCGAGGGATACGTGGACTCGTCATCGGTCACGAGTGACTGGTGTTGTTCTGAAGTGGGGCTGAGGTGGTGTGGGTTCGCGACCCATAAGCCTTGGTGGGACTGTAGATGAACACGACGAAGGATTATGACACTGGTGGTTAAACATGTGGTCAACCAAATGTGGAGGTGAGCTCAGTTGGCGAGTAACAGTTTCATGTTGGTGACTGTCTATCGAGACCAGGAGATGGACGAGGTTGGCCATGGAGAATCTGCGAAAGTGGTGGGCAAACTACGAATTTGACTGATTATGGCTTAAGCAACGGTGAAATTTCTTCAAGTTTTCAGACGAGCAGTAAATAATAGCGATAATGATGAGTTGAGGTAACTCTTATATATATATATATATCTAATATTTGAGTTGTTCACTTTCACATAGATCAGAAGAAGCTACCAAGATGATGATACAACGGTGTTGTTGCATAAAGTGACTTTATGATCAATGTGTGATGGTTTTGAACAGATACTCTGAAGAGTTGGGAACACAAAACAAGAGTATTGAACAGAGGGAGTCATGTGAAGAATTTGTTGAAAATATGTGTATGTATAAGGCTACAGTTAAACTTATAATTAATTATGCGGGTAGGTTATATGTTGGAGTCGAACTCTGTAACATGCGTCTAATATATAAAGGCATCTGAGATAGCCAAACAAATGAGACACAAGCTAGGTTAGACACAAGATCATTTTACGGGGATTATCCGGCGCCCGTGGCAAGAGCGCTGAACCGGCATGGCGTTTGTAGGTCTGGTGTGTTTGTATCACTGCGACGGGCTTATCGTTGATGTTACTATGATGAGTACATGAGGAGAAGCACCCGTAAAATATACCCCGCAGATGTAAGCGTTGATCGCTAAACTGCGTTACGAAATCTCAGTGTCTTTTGTTCTGATTGTTTGCCTCGATAGATGGATATTGCGCCCCCGATTATATAGTTACCCGTATGCTATTGCTTACCTATGGTACGGAGTATGGCCCTAGTACTGCACTTATTCCTGGAAGAGTGGCATTTTGGAGGCGCTGGTAAAGAAATTGCAAAATTCATCCAATCTACTACTCCCTCTGTTTCAAAATATAAGATGTTTTAGGTTTGTAAAATAAATGTATCTAGATACTTTTTGGTGTGTATATTTGAATGAACCTACACACTAAAAGTTATTTAGATACATTTGCTTCACAAAGCTAAAACATCTTATATTTTGAAACGGAAGGAGTATATAATAAAAGCATAATATGGGGTCTAAAATAAAGACACGAGGTTAATCTACATCATTTATCAGGCCAGAAACAAAAAATGGCAGCCCAGGCCTGGCCTAGCCCGACTGTCAGGCCAGAAATTTTAGCACAAGCCTGGCCCAAGTAAGTGTCGGGCCATGATTTTGTGGCCTAGGCCCGCCCATCGGGCCAAAAAATATGGCCCAAGCCGAGATTTTCGAGCCGGGCTGCCCGCGCCCAATGTAGATCACAGAACTCACAAAAATTTAGTACCATGTGACTGGCCAATGTCCATGTACATCACACAAAAATTGTGTTAGGACAAAAGCTGTTCACCTATCTGACACGATTACTAACACTAGTGCTGATACTTCTTACTAAAAAACAAATAAGTTATTAGAACAAGAAACTACTTTTAAACAATAACTCATTTTGAAAAACATATTTAAACGACAATATATAAAGTACGATACAGATTGCATAGAAATGTAAACATGCAAAAACAGATTATATACGATAAACAAATACTTTAAAGTCTAAGTAAAATATAATTGAGCATAAAAATAAATTATCCAAACAGGCCAGGCGAAAGATAATACAATTTTTTAATAATACACTTTTTTAATCAATATGGAAAATTATACTATTTTTTAGAAATTTCAGATCTAGCGGGGTGTTGTGTTCCTAGAACACGACCAAGACTAATCATGCTGTAGAAACGCAATCAGTCCTATCGGCTGGTCTGCAGTCGGTCAAACAGACTAATCGAGTTCTAGAAATAAGATAGGTACTAATCGAGTTCCCGACCAGATCCTTTCCGCCGCCTCTGCGCTTGCTGACGGATATCCAGCGGCTGTGCAGCACCGTGGGCTTGGCCTCGACGCCCTTGAGGTTGAGCGAGATGCTTGCCGAGGAGCCGTCCGGAGCTGATGCTGTAGGTGCTGCCCTTGCGGCCGGCGTAGACAGACACCTTGAGCGCGGCGGCCCCGTGCGAGGGATAGAAGAGCGAGGGCTTCAGGGCTAACAACTCCAAATCGTCCTTGGAGAGGTGGAATGCGGCGGCCAGGGCGCCGGCCGGGGACTACTCGTCACCGCTGCCGGCATCGGAGAGCACGAGCGGGGCGGAGGTCGTCGTGTTCCAGACACCGCGGTAGATCTGGAATTTCTGAAAAATAATATTATTTTTCGGATTAATTATTAAAAAATCATAGATAATGAAGGACCTTATTCCCTCCAATGAGCGGGGAATATGAAGTCCAACACCCTGGGCATGATCCAACTAGTTCATATTCAAGTAGGCCCAATAGAATGATAGCCTATATTAATATGGGCGCATGTACGCAATACATGGGCCTGATCTCTGGCTCACCGGCAATTGGGCTGAGCGAGTTTCTAAGATCCAACTCTCCAGGTGGCATCATAGATTGCCAGTAGAGCAGGAGGCCTTGTGCTAAAAAAAAGAACCAAGGTATTTTTTTCCGCTGAAAATGATGGCAAGCAATCAATCCTTGCAAGCAATTAACCCAGAGCTTTCATTTCAGCTGTTGATAACATAAAAGTACAAGCATCTCATCTGGAAGTGTTGTTTTGGCTCCATGTCCATACGCTCCTTTTATTTGAAATACATTTTAACCAATTTTTCAATGTTAATAAATTCTGAAATAAAAATCTGCACGTAGATCTCCACATTGTACATGCTCACAATGTTGTTTCATAAAGTTAGACTTTTCACGATGCATTTTTTCTATTTTTTACATAGCCTACAAAGAAGTATTAGTTTTTCGCGAAACTTTACATACACACATAGAATGGGCATATGTACGTGCAAAAAAAAATCGTATTTTTTTTTACATTTGGAAATGTGACTTTTTGGTGAAGGCAGTGTATGCACATGAGAGCCAAAATGAATATCCGCATCTCATTGCCTTGCACATGGGACCTTATGCATTTTTGTAAAAAAAATATTGATATAAAAATATATTAATTGTACGTGATCTCTGCATTAACATGATTATAAACTTGACGAGACATAGGATGCACACAACCAAAATAGATTAAAAAAAGACTCCGCCACAGTGATCAAGCACTAGCAGCACCTAGACCCAGACCATCACCAGTGGAAACACCCGAAGTTCAAAGAGGTTCTCCAATAGCAAAGTCTGCAGGAAGAAAACGGTGCACAAACATCATTATTGTCCAATCTAACAAATCAGAGCATGGGTTGGCATTCCGGAGAAAGTTCGAGCTCTCTATACAATGCCTTTAAGAAGGAAACAACAAGAAGTCCGCCAATACCAGGTATAGCATTTTCACCCTGTAAATCAAGACTCGGTACTCGAAGAGCACTACCAAAGAAAGTCACACAATGATGTGCCCCCACTTGCCAATGACCCTACCGGAATTCACCAATCCGTGCTAGGCTCACAGTTATCATGTGTACGGTTTTGACGTGGGCATGATCCTGCAGGTGAAACCGTACTCGCAGAACGGCCAATGAAGCATCGTCTTCATCACATCCAAAACTATGCCTCCACTAGTACTTAGCCTTCTGAAACTCAACATAAGCCAATGAGACCTTCTTGCTTTTTAATCTTAACTTTCTTGACATTTCCCGCATCTGCCATCACCATGGTGATTGAGTCAAATATGCCGATGTCGACGTGGTCGACCATTGGTGCCGATGAAAAGCAGGACTTCGCAATGCGCCTCCTTGAAGCCGCACGAGCTGACGTACATTTGCGGACACGCACGACCAAGTCCCATCTAGGTAAAATGTTGAATATATATTGCTTAGCCTTTTCATCTGTTCATACTTTTGTTTTGACTGGCTAGTGCATCATTCCTATTTGGTAAACCGACGCTGGACGTCAAAAAGAGAGGTCTTAAGATCAAATACTGATCTAAACCACCCGCACTGAAGTGGACTAATAGCATCAGTTTGATACAGGTCCGGATGTAAAGGCATGCATGTTTTATCCCAAGGAGGGTCGAGAGTGTCGCTGCTGTTCTGAAGGAAACATGAAACGATCTATAAAAAAAAAACCGCCGATTCTGTAACCACGAGAGAAATGACAAACTGGCAGACGCAAGCCATCATGGCCCCGGCCGGCCTTGGGGCCTTGGCTTAGCACACAGTTCGTTATGTGTCGTCTTCACCAATGTTTCAGCAAGAGGTATGGCTTTTTTTTTAATGGCTTTGATGCGTGGCTGGTGTATATCTCTCGTTTCATGGAAGGTAGATTGAGCTCCCTTTAGGTCTGCGGCGTGCTGCAGGACTAGCGAAAAAGACAGGCGGTTGTCGACTTTGACCACTGCTCCAGCAACGAGTCTATCCGATGTATCTATACTTTTGTACTGTCTGTATTCGTGCGTAGTATTATCTAGTACTGGAGTACAAAAGCAGGCAACCGAGTTAGTTTTTCTCTTCTTGTAATTAGTTGGCCGCATGTTCGTCACAAGATTGCATTACACTGCTGTCTGTTAAAATATATGCAGCATTGTACCTTCGCATGCTTTTCAAGGAATGAAGATGGTGTCCTATGGCAATAGATAATGGTCCATTCTTGGCTTCCAAGGTTCCAGTTTTCTGTATGCATTAAGCCATGGATGGATGGGCATGCGTGGATGGGTCCTAGGATTCTTTTGACATGGCTACTATTGCTGCACCACTCGATCGATCGCCGTGGATGCGTGTGTAGCAATCAAAGGCGAGGCATGCCTGCATATATGGGGCAGATAGAGAAGACAAAACTCAAAAGGAAATGTAGCTCTACCCTGCAATCTAAAACAAAAGGCAGGAGGCCCCTCTCTTAGATGGCCAAAAGGAAAAGGAGAAGAAGAATAATGTGTTGCGGGAAGGAAGAATTGGATTTTGTTTCCGGTTCTTGGAATGCAGTGCATCGGACATTCATGTAGCTAGCTAGGAAAAGCATGCATGAATGGTCTCTAGCGCTTAGGGCTTCCACTCGGTTCACAAAAAGGGGAGATGATCGTCAAAACAAAGGAACTGTTAATTGTTATATAGGTTGATTTTCTTAAAGAGGTGGAGTATCACATTGTGTGAATCAGACGTCAGAGACCAAATATGTCTAATATTAAAGTTCTGGTCCAAACTTGTGTCGCTTTAGAGTTTAGAGACCAAAATTCAGCAAAGTTGTCTTCGAGCTTTACATGTCCGCCCGCAGAAACACTTGGCAAAGGGACGCGGCGTTTTGGCTCTGTGGTGCATATGCTCCCTTTATTTCAAATGAATTTGAACATATTTTGGTTTACAAAAAAATGTTTCGTGAACATCTTCACAACCTATATGTGCACCAAGTTGTTTCACTAAAAACTGACTTTTTGTGTGGGCTCCGTAATGGTTAGGACATCCTGTCTTTAGAGATAAATAAGGACGTGAGCTTTTTGTATGTCGTATGCCTAATTTTTTGAAAAACATCCGGTTATTTTGGTAGATGAAGAGGGAATTGTGAGAGCAGAGACAAAATTTGGTGCTGAAGTAAGGGTTTACTAAGAGATTTTTTTAACTTTTTTTACACAGAGCACTAGAAATGTCGGTTTATGGTGAAACTTGGGGTACAAAGATAAAATGCCGAGGGGTATGCACAGACTTTTTATCCAGAATGTTTTCATATTTTAAAATATATTTTTTAGGTAAAGAGAGCATATGCATCCTAGATCAAATGTGCATTTTTGTTGGCAAAGGTGTCTTTGCCAAATAGTTTGCCGAGTGTAGTTTGTTCATTACCAAGTATCCTCGTGCGAGCCTTCCTTGCCGGTTGATGGCTTTGTTAATTCAAAGCAGTGCTCGTGTAAGCCTTTCATTTTTTTAAAGAAGTACCCTCTTCAACTCATATCACTCTTCGCTAATACGGATGTATCTAGACACATTTTAGTGGTAGATACATATCCATATTCTCTTTTGGTCTCCCTCCTCGTAACCTCTCTCCCTCGCGCGGCCGCGCCACGCCAGGGCGCCGTCGGCCACCTCCTCGAGCCCTCCCCTCCCCGCGTTCCCCCCTCCCGCCACCGCCGCCATAGGCATCACCGGGCAAAGCCCAGGCGGCGCGGGGGCGGGGCGGTCTCCCTCGGCCCTGCTTCGGCTGATGGCGGTGGTGCCCGCCACGGCTGCCTGCCGGCGGTGCAGCGGAGGGTGGCAGGCAGGCCACAGCGGACGGCGATGGCGGCCGGTGGTTGCGGCGGTGGTGGTGCGGGCGGGCCTGATCTGGGCCTAGATGCGCTTGGATGGGTCTCACCCGATCTGCCACCTCAGCATCTTCTTGGCTCCGACTATGTCCCCGGATCCTCTTGGGATCCTCCCACTGCACGAGGGCGTCTAGGGCTACTGTCCCGGACATGGTGGTGGTGGCCGTCTCCTCCGTCGGAGGTGGTCGGCCGGAGTTCTGTTGCTAGTTTGCTAGATTTTGCGATCCGACATCTAGTCCCCGCTAGCGAGGAGTGGCTGCTAGTGAAAACCGAGCCGGACTTCGGTCTTGGTGGATGATGACAGCGCTTGTGCGTCGCTACCTTGTTGAAGGTATCGTCAATGCATCCCTTTCCTCACTTGGGCTACTGCGAGGAAAACCCCAGATCTGGTTCTCCGGATCGGACGATGGCGACGCTTTGGCGCCGTTCTCCCTGAGGGCATAGTTTTGGAGTAGACACTCCTAGAGGTGGTATCGAGGTGGAGCAGTGTGACTCTGAGCGCATCGATGATGGCGAGTGATGAGGGTTAGCTCGACAAATGTGCAAGATGAAGGACTTAGGATCGGGGGAATAGGGCGTCGGATGAACTCGAAGGTAAAGATCAGTCAAACAAGGCATGTATCGAAAATAAGCGTGGTGCTGAACTTGGCTCAATCTCAATCTGTCCCTGGCCGGCCTCCCCTGGCCCCTATATATAGGTGGCCAGGTCTCAAGGATCCGGTCGGGTTCAATACAAATTACAGTGTCTGTATACGATATCAACTCATATTTCGACTATGTCTATGACTGGGCCTATCCTAACGGGCCTCAGGGGTACAAAGGTAATGGGCTCTATTAGCTATACCATTGTCAGTAGCCCCCGAGATTTTACCAGAATTGTAAATTCGGGTTGAATCTCAAATCTTCATATCTTCGACTTGATCAATCTTTAACTTCTTCTATTCCCTGTACTCATTTGAACAACTCATATTATTTTATTTCTCAAGGGGATTTTGGTTAACAAGCCTGGCTTCTCTAACAGATCAGGAAACCAGTTAACTACCGGAGCAGAAACTAGCTACCTACTTTAGACTTAAGCCCCTGGACTTGAGATTGGTACGTGGTCTAACCCAATCTTTTGCCGCATTTAGGACTTACCAAGAAAGGATTCCAGTAATTCTCAGGGTACCCAGTGCGTCCACCGGGATTTTTCTTCGCATCGTAGATACGGAAAATTGCTAGCAGAACGCATTCAGGTGCGTATACGAGGCCACAAAGGACGGATCCTGGGGTCTTACCTTCATGATCTGTTATAATCACGGCATTCAAATTTTGTCGCGATGACGCAACTCAAGAATCACAACTTTAATTACTTCAGCCTTGTTTGACTGTTTCAATGTCAAAAATTGTCGAGTTGTTTTTTCAACTAGTCGCAAATCTCTCCCGATGGTAGTGAAACCACTTTGAGTTATTCTTGTCAACAATGAAGTCGATGACTGTGCCAATCCGTAGTCGATGTTTTCTATTATCATCGGGTGCACGACAGTGCTCCCGATGGTAGTAGCCCCCGAGGCTATAGTGGAAAGGTTTTCAAGTATAGGCTCAAGTGTACTGTCATCCCAGCTTTGTCGTTCTTGTATTGATTACGTCGGGTGCGCGACTAGCGCTCCCGATGGTAGTAGCCCCTGATGATCCACAAGTATAGGGGATCGCAATAGTTTTCGAGGGAAGTAAAGCCCAAATTTATTGATTCGACACAGGGGGAGCCAAAGAATATATGTAAGCCTTAACAGATGAGTTGTCAATTCAGCTGCACCTGGAAACAGTCTTGCTCGCAGTGGTTTACCAGTAGCGACAGTTTTATAGTGGTGATAGTAGTGAAACAGTAACAGCAGTAGTAAAATAGCAGCGATAATAGTAACAGTAGTAAACAGTAGGAACAAATACTGTAGGCATAGGGATGGATGTACGGGCGTTGCATGTATAAGATAATTCATGAAATCAATGAGACATGGGCATTACAGATAAATAAAGATAAAGCATCCTAGTACAAACAATCATAGGCATGTGTTCCGTATATAGTCGTACGTGCTCACAAGGAGAAACTTGCACGACATCTTTTGTCCTACCAGCCTGTTGCAGCAGGGCCTCAAGGGAAACTACTGGTAATTAAGG
This sequence comes from Dactylis glomerata, assembly GCA_007115705.1. Classification (NCBI taxonomy): domain Eukaryota; kingdom Viridiplantae; phylum Streptophyta; class Magnoliopsida; order Poales; family Poaceae; genus Dactylis; species Dactylis glomerata. Next base: position 1,783,170 of record QXEO01000050.1, read on the forward strand.
TACTCCTTTTAATAAAGTACCGGAGCAAAGCATTAGCACTCGGTGAACACATGTGATCCTCACATCATAGCCATCCCCTCCGGTTATCCCAATTTCTGTCACTTTGGGGCCTCGGGTTCCGGACAACAATATGTGTATACAACTTGTAGGTAAGACCATAAACAACAAGTATCATCATAGAAATAATGACATGTTCAGATCTGAAATCATGGCACTCGGGCCCAAAGTGACAAGCATTAAGCACAACAAGTTGCAACAATGTCATATGCACTAAATAAAGATACTAGGCACTATGCCCTAACAATCTCATATCAAATTACATGAACGATCTCATCCAATCCCTACCATCCCCTCACCTACAGCGGGGGAATTACTCACACATGGATGGGGGAGTCATGGATGGTCGATGGAGGAGCGTCGGTGATGATGGTGATGAAGATCTCCTCCAAATCCCCGTCCCGGCAGGGTGCCAGAACGGAGTTTCTGGTTCTGAATTGCGGTTTCTGATGGCGGCGGCGCAGCGGAAGTCTATTTGGGAAAAACGCCGTCTCCCCGATATAATCGAGTCAGGGGGTATATGTAGGCGAAAGGAGAGGTCGAGGGGACGGCCGAGGTGTCCTCACACCAGGTGGGCGCGGCCAGGGCTGGGCCGTGCCCCCTGTGTGTGTGGGGCCCTCGAGCCTCCCCTCCGTCTCGTCTTCTGGCTCCGTGGGTCTTCTGGTGAAATAGGATTTTTGATGATTTTTTCCGAATTTTTACTGAAAGTTGGATTTCTGCACAAAAACGAGACACCAGAGCAATTCTGCTGAAAACAGCGTTAGTCCGTGTTAGTTGTATTCAAAACACACAAATTAGAGGAGAAACAATAGCAAAAGTGTTCGGGAAATTAGATACGTTTTGGACGTATCAACTCCCCCCAAGCTTAGCTATTTGCTTGTCCTCAAGCAATTCAGTTAACAACTGAGAGCGATAAAAGAAACTTTCACGAACACATTTGCTCATATGATGTATATATACTAACTATGTGATCAAGTACTCAGGCAATTCATAATAAGAAATATGCAACTAATGTCACCTCATAGTCAAGCAAGCTATGAAAGAGTGCCAATGCACTAATAACAAGTAACATGTACATAAGAAGCTACAAGATTGTAATATGCATAAATGATATGAAAGAGTGGTATCCAGCTTGCCTTTATTTGTGGAGCAAAACATAAATGCCGAGGCACCTCTGAAGTCCAAAGGAAGACTAGAAGTAAAAATATCAAAGATACAAGCATCAAAGTTATACCACAATTAACCGTGTTCTGGGACAAGCACATTACACTAAGAATAACAGCTATGCTCTCAAGAAGTGCTTAAAAGTTAGAAGATGATGACTCAACATAAAAGTAAAAGAAAGGCCCTTCGCAGAGGGAAGCATGGATTTAACATGTGCTAGAGCTTTTCATTTGTAAAACAGAGATAAAAAATTATTTTGAGAGGTGGTTGATTCATGTCAACGACTGGCAATGGGGACTTACTATCTTCCATAATAAACAAGTGAGAGCGGTTCCGAGTTCTTTGAAATTTTGGCACATTGGTGCTCTTTTTATAAAGCTTTGGCACTCCTCCCCACCTTTTTTCCTTTCTCAAACCATGGCTAGCCGATTCCATCGGGTGCCCACCAACTTTCACATTCCATGGAGGAGTGCCTTTTTTTCTTTTTTTTAGAATTAGATTATAATGGTCTGACCAGCTCCCTTGCAAAATTAATGACGAGCAAATGAAGCTGCCTAGTCGAGGGGTACTTAATTTAATATGGAAGATAGCAATTCCGACCACTACGTCCCCATGAGCTAAAAACAGTGGCACAAAATGAGAAGTAGTTGAAAGTTTTGAAAGGTAGCACATGAAAATTTACTTGGAATGGCTTACAAATACCATGCATAGGAATTTATAGTGGACTCTTTGGTAGACTTGGTTTTTGGTAATTGGATGCACGAGTAGAGCTCATACTCAGTACAAGTGAAGGCTAGCAAAAGACTGGGAAGCGACAATCAAGAGAGCAATAACTGTCATAATCATGCTTGCGACAAAACAAAATTAATATAGGCATAAAAATGATACAAGAACTCTGAGGCAAAGTAAATCATCGAGGCTTAATTGACTTTTTGTTCAGTCATATGCATGCTTGAGCATGTGCCAAGTCGATTCAAATGAAGCTTTCAGAGGAGGATACCACAATAACATATACCATATTATGAATAAAACAATGCATGCAAGCATCTACATGACATGCTACAAACTATTAGTAAATTGGAACTAATCATATGAAAGCAAGAACTACAAAGCATCCATTAGATAACATATACCTTACATGAACCGACTAAGCATGTCCACATAAGTGAGTATATGTACAAAAATAAAAACAAATAGAGCTCATACCAGCCTCTTACCACATCTCGGATTGTCGTATGTCATCATTATTGCTCTTCACTTGTGTGGCTTGAATAATATAAAGTAAATACCAAGCTCCAATGGAGTAACGGGGGACTGAACTCTGCAACAAACTTTACAAAACCGAAGAAGAACAACAAATATTTTTGGGGTTTTTCAAATAGCAAACCGAAAATAGCAAATAAAGCAAACCAAAGGTAGCAAACTAAAAAGACAAATGAAGAGAAACAATGGAAATATTTTTGGTCTTTTTGTGTTTTGGAAAAGTGGAAATAAGAACGAGAACACTAGAGAAAGCGAAACATGGATATACAAAGGACCAACAAAATATGATATGTAGATGAGTGAATCGTCGGCGTACCTCCCCCCAAGCTTAGGCTTTTGGCCTAAGTGGAGATCAATTCCGGCCCTGGTAGCTGCTCCAGGCTGGTGGGTCATCGTAGGTGTAATCGTACCCCGGCTCTCGTGAAGATGAAGCTGATGGCGCATAATCATAATAAGGTTGCTCGTATGGGAAATTCGCAATGTTGGAGGGCTGACCCGACTCCTCGGCACCTTCCTCATCGTGCACAGGCGGCGGGTGCTCCTCTACGTATGCGTCGAGCTCGTCCTCCGTGAGCGACCATCCATTCCTGCGATCAAGGTTAAACAAAAGAGGTGCAGACAAACGGACTAATCGATCAGTCTTTACTACCTTCCAGGTAGTCTTCTTGAAAAAAGGTTAGCTCAAATGTTAAATTAATCAAACTAGAAGGAGGAGAAATAAACTTATGATGAATCATAGAACTAAGATCAAGTTTCTCCTCGGGGAACTGCAAATCTAGAAAATGAGGCATTACACCATGCAAAGCTAACAGGCGTGAAGCTATAAGTCCCCCACAGATTCCCCTTTCTCACGATTAACATCAAGACGGAAAGCTATTAAGGCACCCAAATGGTAAGTCCTATCACGCCTCAAAGTAGCAGCAATAAAAGCTAGATCATGGAGAGATAATTTACTTGCAGATTTCCTAGCAAGAACACATTTGGTAATAAAGAATGCAAAATATCGAATGGATGGGAAATGAATATTTCGAGTTTTACCACCCTCTCCTGTGAAGCTTCTTCCTTGACAAATATCCTCGTATAGTTCCAACAACGGCCTAGGTTGGCCTCTTATCTTCTCGAGCGATCCCCACTGTGGAACTCTAATAGCTGTACAGAAAACATCAAGAGGCAAGTCCACAGATTTGTTATAAATTTTATAATGAACCATGGGGTTAGAAGTGGACCAACTAAATCTGAAATCCTACACCACAGACATTGTTAGTTTAACATATTGGGGAGGTTCACCCTCAGTAAAATGTTCCAATCCTGCATTAGAGAGTGAAGTTTGGAAATCTTGCAGAATTCCGGCAGCATTCATGAATTCTGAGCATGGATAGTGTGAGGGGAAGACCCTCTCTTCACGGTGAACTTTCATAACTTCATGCACTTCTAGTTCATGTTGAGAGAGTTGATATGCATTCTCCTCCATTTCGGAGAACAATTGCTCCAAATCTTAGCATAAATGTTGGGCTGAGCAAGGAGATCGAAAAATCGAGGTGAAGAACAGCAAGAACTCGAGTTTGAGCTGATGTATCGTTGTTTTCGGGAGAGAGAAAGAGCTGGGGAGGAAGAGATAAGTGAGAGGCCAGGTGGGGCCTCCTCACACCAGGTGGGCGCACCCCAGGCTGGGCCGCGCCCCCTGTGTGTGAGGTGGCGTGGCAGCCCCTCCTGGTGTCTCCCAGGTGCCTCTCTGCCCCACTTTTGACATAAAAAATTATAAAGAATTTTCTGGAATTTTTCGAGAAACTTTATTTTCGAGGATTTTTCAGAAATTGGCATATCGATAAAACTCAGAAAGATGAAGATGAAATGATTTCAAGCAAATCAAAACCAAGTATGCAACAGCTCTGAGATACTCTTAATCATGTAGCTAAACTAAAGGAATAAAATTGGTGAAAGTAAATATAAGTGAGGTGGAGCGGATGCGGTGAAAACGAAGTTTCATTCATATAAAATCATTTTGTTAACAAGGTTGATCAAGTCTTGTTCCCAAACTAACTTTATATGAGGCAAAACTTTGCACTTCACTTAATGGTTATGTTACCTCAACTTTGATAGGCATAGTCCCAATCATAACAATTTTATATTCTTCCTTGGGCTTTCGCTCTGAACAAATAATTTGACCAACTTTGATGGTCTCAACATTCTTGACGGAATTTAGAGCATTCTTCCTATCAATCTTCTTGGGAAAATAAACTGAGTATTCTTTATCATTGACATTGAAAGTTACTTTTCCTTGATTGCAATTAATAACAGCACCTGCGGTGTTTAGAAAAGGTCTCCCAAGAATAATAGACATATTATCATCTCCAGGCATTTCCAACACAACAAAGTCAGTTAATATTAAACAATTGTTAGCAACTTGAACATGAACATTTTCACATATACCAATAGGAATAGTAGTAGACTTATCAGCCATCTGCAAAGATATATCAGTTGATACTAATTTTTCTAGATCAAGTCTCTTATAAAGAGAAAAAGGCATGACACTAACTCCAGCTCCCAAATCACATAAAGCAGTTCTAACATAGTTATTTTTAATGGAGCAAGGAATAGTTGGTATACCTGGATCTCCAAGCTTCTCTGGTACTTTACCATCAAAAGAATAATTAGCAAGTAAAGTGGAAATTTCCTCATTAGGAATCTTCCTTTTGTTAGTGACAATATCTTTCATATACTTTGCATAAAGAGGCATTCTAATAGCATCAGTCAAAGGAATTTGCAAAAATAGAGGTCTCATCCATTCACAAAACCTGTTGTAGTGTTCTTCTTCCTTGGACTTGTGTTTCTTACCAGGAAAAGGCATTGGTTTCTGCACCCAAGGTTCTCTCTCATTACCATGCTTGTTGGCAATGAAGTCTTCTTTGGTGTACTTTGCATTCTTATCAATCTTTTCTGGTTCCTCTTCAACTTCTTCTTTATCGGAAGCATCTCCTGGTTCAGTTTCAGCATCAGAAATAGAAACACTGTTAGGTTCTTTACCTACATCAGAGGATTCTGCAGTTGTTTTATGCTTCTTCTTCTTCTTAGAAGGAATATCATCACTTGAAGTACGTTGAGAATCTTGCTCGACCCTCTTAGGATGTCCTTCAGGATATAATGGATCTTGAGTAGCAGCGCCACTTCTTGTGCGTATTTCACATGCTTGCTTCTCTCTTGCGGCATTAACTAGCAAGTCTTTTTGCACCTTGGTAAGCTGATCAATTTGTGTTTGAACCATTTGAAAATGTTTAACAAGTATCTTCACATCATTAGCGGTTCTCTCCACAATATCCTGCAACTTGTTAATAGCTCTAGAATTTTCCAACAAATGATTGTGCACCATTCTATTAAAATTTTCTTGCTTAACAATAAAATTATCAAATTCATCTAGGCATTGATCAGGAGGTTTAGTATAAGGAATATCTCTTTCATCAAAGCGTTGGAGAGAGTGTACCTCAATAGTTGATGAGTGAGGGATTGGCTTACATAATTCTTCTATAGGAGGTAAATTCTTCACATCCTCAGCCTTAATACCTTTCTCCTTAAGAGATTTCTTAGCTTCCTTCATAACTTCATCATTTAATTCAATCATCCCTCTCTTCTTTGGTGTAGGCTCTGTAGATGGCGCAGGGGTTGGTGCTGGTATTGGCTCAACTAAAGTCCAATCATCATGATTCCGGCTTATTTTAGCCATTAATTCTTCAGCATCAGCCGGAGTTCTTTCCCTGAAAACACAACCAGCAAAACTATCCAGATATGACTTAGATTCATCAGTTAGTCCATTATAAAATATATCAAGGAGTTCATTTTTAGGCAATGGTTCTTTAGGCAAAGCTCTAATTAAAGAACAAAACCTTGTCCAAGATTCAGGCAATATCTCTCCTTTTCCCTGTTCAAAATCAAAAAAAATCTGCATAGCAGCATGTTGAGCACTAGCAGGAAAATATTTCTAAAAGAAAGCATTAACCAAAGCAATAGGACTAGTAAGAGATCCAGGAGACAAGCTATTAAACCAAGTTTTAGCTGCATCTTTCAATGAGAAAGGAAAAATCTTAGCAACAAAGTAAGTGCGGAGCTTAATATCATCAGAAAACAAATTACTCAAAGTAGAAAGCTCATTCATGTGCCCCATAGCACTCTCATCTTTAGTACCACAAAAAGGAGTTTTCTCAACAATAGATATGTAAGATAAATCCAAAGAGAAATCATAATCCTTGTCTCTAATATTTATGGGAGAAGCAGCAACCTTAGGATCAGGAGACAAATTATATCTAACAGAACGTCTTGCAAGAAGTTCTCTAAGATTACCAGCATTACGAGCAGCACGTGCTTCAGCAATAAAATCATCATTAAGCTCAATATAAGCATCATCATCAAAATCATCACTAGGACATTCCCTAGACTCAGGTGAACTAACAGGTGTAACAGTGGTGTTTCTCAACTTAGCTCTAGCAATAGTAGCATCTAAAAAGGAACCTAGTGAACCACTCTCATCAAGCACAGTAGAAGCATCATCTAAATTATCAGTGGCATTTTCAAACTCAGCAGAAGTAGTAGCAGTAGTGTGTGGGTGTGGTGGTGTAAGCAACTTACTCATAACAGATGGTGAATCAAGAGCAACAGAAGTGTTCAAAGTCGTACATCTTCTTGTAGTGGATGGCAATATAGGAACTTTTCCATCACGAGGTTTACCCATGATGAAAGGATTGCAGCGAACAATATGAATACCAAGTGAACTTACAAATAAAGCTATGCTCCCCGGCAATGGCGCCAGAAAATAGTCTTGATGACCCACAAGTATAGGGGATCGCAACAGTCTTCGAGGGAAGTAAAGCCCAAATTTATTGATTCGAAACAAGGGGAGCCAAAGAATATATGTAAGCCTTAACAGATGAGTTGTCAATTCAGCTGCACCTGGAAATAGTCTTGCTCGCAGTGGTGTATCAGTAGCAACAGTTTTATAGTGGTGATAGTAGTGAAACAGTAACAGCAGTACTAAAATAGCAGCGATAATAGTAACAGTAGTAAACAGTAGGAACAAATACTGTAGGCATAGGGATGGATGTACGGGCGTTGCATGGATAAGATAATTCATGAAATCAATGAGACATGGGCATTGCAGATAAATAAAGATAAAGCATCCTAGTACAAACAATCATAGGAATGTGTTCCGTATATAGTCGTACGTGCTCACAAGGAGAAACTTGCACGACATCTTTTGTCCTACCAGCCTGTTGCAGCAGGGCCTCAAGGGAAACTACTGGTAATTAAGGTACTCCTTTTAATAAAGTACCGGAGCAAAGCATTAGCACTCGGTGAACACATGTGATCCTCACATCATAGCCATCCCCTCCGGTTATCCCAATTTCTGTCACTTTGGGGCCTCGGGTTCCGGACAATAATATGTGTATACAACTTGTAGGTAAGACCATAAACAACAAGTATCATTATAGAAATAATAACATGTTCAGATCTGAAATCATGGCACTCGGGCCCAAAGTGACAAGCATTAAGCACAACAAGTTGCAACAATGTCATAGGCACTAAATAAAGATACTAGGCACTATGCCCTAACAATCTCATATCAAATTACATGAACGATCTCATCCAATCCCTACCATCCCCTCACCTACAGCGGGGGAATTACTCACACATGGATGGGGGAGTCATGGATGGTCGATGGAGGAGCGTCGGTGATGATGGTGATGAAGATCTCCTCCAAATCCCCGTCCCGGCAGGGTGCCAGAATGGAGTTTCTGGTTCCGAATCGCGGTTTCTGATGGCAGCGGCGCAGCGGAAGTCTATCTGGGAAAAACGCCGTCTTCTCGATATAATCGAGTCAGGGGGTATATGTAGGCGAAAGGAGAGGTCGAGGGGACGGCCGAGGTGTCCTCACACCAGGTGGGCGCGGCCAGGGCTGGGCCGCGCCCCTGTGTGTGTGGGGCCCTCAAGCCTCCCCTCCATCTCATCTTCTGGCTCCGTGGGTCTTCTGGTGAAATAGGATTTTTGATGATTTTTCCCGAATTTTTACTGAAAGTTGGATTTCTGCACAAAAATGAGACACCAGAGCAATTCTGCTAAAAACAGCGTTAGTCCGTGTTAGTTGTATTCAAAACACACAAATTAGAGGAGAAACAATAGCAAAAGTGTTCGGGAAAGTAGATACGTTTTGGACGTATCAGCCCCCGAGGCTATAATGGGATGCTTGCAGCCTGTTATAGACTCAAAAATATTTACTCCTTGCTATTCTTGCATCGTTATATCCTGCAAAAAAATTCTATTTCTTTTTGTTTCGTCGAGTAGGCGATCTATGCTTCTGATAAGAGTAGCCCCCGAGGCTATAGGTGGTGAAAAGGATCTCACGGGCGACTAGAGGGGGTGAATAGGCGCTACACAAAATTTTTATCTTTTTCAAGTTTTAGGCTTGACACAAAGTAAATTCTCTAGATGTGCAACTAGGTGAATTTCCTAAGTGGCAAGCAAGCAAGTGAACAAGTAAACAAGTAAGCAAGTAAGCGAGTTCAGGCAAGAAATAACCGAGGAGCAGAGACCGGAGACACAAGGATGTATTCCCGTAGTTCCTTCCTTTTGAGGGGAAGTACGTCTACGTTGGAGAGGTGTGGTGACACGGAGTCGACCAACGCCACGGAGGCTCACCTTGTTCTCCGGTGAGCAAGCCACGGAGGCTAACTCGTTCCACTAAGCGGTGGTATTGGGGGAACTCACAGAATCCCTTACACGGAGATTGGGGCACACATCCACAACTGAATTGGAGGCTCCCAAAAAAGCCACGGAGGCTAGAATCCACAAAGACTAGAGAAATCTCGAATCAAACCACCTAGTGTTTCCAAAGAACCACTAGGAGCAAATCCCTCAAGCAAAAGGAGGGGAAAAAGAAATTCCTTTGGTGGAGATGTAGATCGGGATCTCCTCCTTCGATCCTCCAAAGATCTAAGACTTTGGGTGGTTGAGGGTGGAGATCTTGCAGTGAGGTTGGCTCCAAATAGTGTCTTGTTCTTGATGAGGACGAGCAAGCTGGGGAGGAAGAGAGGAAGGGGTATAAATACCCCTTCCCGAAATGTGTCCGTTGCAGCCGCCAGGGGCCGGATTATCCGGCCCAAACTTGCACCGGATAATCCGGCCCACTTCTGGAATAATCCGGCCGAAAAATCCGTCCAGGAATCTGGGTGACGCGCATCAGCTGTTCTTCTGGTCCTTAGTCATTTCACCGGGGGGCGGATTATTCGGCCCAGATCTGGAAAAATCCGGCCCAAAAATCCGCCCCAAGATCTGGGTGACGCGCATCCTGGAGCTTCTGGTCCTTAGTCGTTTTCACGGGGGGGGGGATTATTCGGCCCAGATTTGGAAAAATCCGGCCGAAATATCCGCCCCAAAATCTGGGTGACGCGCATCTTGGTGCTTCTGGTCCTTAGCCATTTTCACGGGGGAGGGGGGCGGATTATCCGGCCCAGATTTGGAAAAATCCGGCCGAAATATCCGCCCCAAAATCTGGGTGACGCGCATCTCGTTGCTTCTGGTCCTTAGCCGTTTTCAGGGGTGGCCGAATTATCCGGCCCAGTTTTGGAAATATCCGGCCGAAAAATCCGGCCAATCTTTCTGCACAAAAGCATTGGTAAAATGTCCTGATGTTGTCAACTAACACACAAAACTAGGGAGGCTAGAAAATGCCCTAACAATCTCCCCCTTTTTGGTGTTAGATGACAACACTAGGATTTACAATAGTAAGATCAATTAAGCAAGGGAGCTCCCCCTGAAGATTTGCATAAGTTCAAATGAAGCTCCCTCTAGAGATAAGCAATATAACTAAAACAAGTTTCACAATAACAACTCTAAAGAAAGTTCACCAAGCACACGATAACAATAAGTTCGACGATAAGTTCATAAGCAAGAAAACTGAAAAGCAGCTCCCATACCAAACCAAATCCCATACCAAAGCAAATCCCAACGAGAAATCCTACTAGAACAACTTCTCCCCCTTTGGCATCAAGACACCAAAAAGGGATAAGAGCGTACTACACGCCCCAAGAAGTCACTCAAAGTCGTCGTCGTCCTCGTCCTCCTCATAGTCCTCCTCCTCTTCATCATCTTCTTCAAACTCTCCTTCCTCATCCTCTTCCATATCCTCTTCCTCTTCATCTTCATCTTCATCATCATCACCAACACGAGTGGTGCGACCAACATAGAGAGCCTTCTCCAACGCGCCCCAATCATAGGTCTCGGAATGCCACTTGTTGTAGGCATTGGGAGGAGGAGTAGGAGAAAGAGCAGCCTGGTCCCCACTGAGCTTATGAAGAATCTCTCGCTGAGTATCAAGAATGGCCTTGCGCTCACAATAAGCTTCAGAGTTCTCACAATGTATCTCCACTTTCATGCAAAGAACATGCTTCTGAAACCAGCTCAACTTCTTCATTCTCTTGGGCACATCTTTGGACACAAAGTTGCCACTTGGCACACTAGAACGAGCATCTCTCATGAAGGAATCGGGACCAATGGGACCATCAGGAGCTGGAGTTGACTTGTTCTGCTTCACATAGAGCTTCTTGACCTTGTGAGACACACACTGACTGCTGAAATCCTGACCTTTGCAAGTGTCAATGATAAGCTTCATAATGAAAGGAGCGTACGGAAGAGAACCCCTGCTGACCATAGCATCGTACATCTCGTTGAAGATAAAGTCCATCACATCAAGAGAGAAATCTGCATCCGGGTCGGTAGACGTGGCACAAGCATGAGAAAAGATAAGGAGATCCACCAAGGAGCTCCTAATAGCATCATTGTTCCCTCCACTTGGAGCAATGTTCTCCCTGAAGATACGCACAAGAAGATCATACGGAGACCTCAGACCAGGAACTCCACCAGGTTCATATAGGTCACAAAGCAGATTCTTGTCGACTGGAAGCGGAGTGTGAACCCGGTGACCAACAGGATTCGTCGGGCCATTAAAAGGGAAGCCCAACAGAGAAGCAAACCGAGTGAAGGAAGACTGACAGAAACGAGTCCCGGTCATCCACTTGAAAGTCCTGTCATCATCAGCTTCAAAAGCCAAGGTAGCATAAAACTGCACTATGAGCTGAGGATCATAATCACACTGACAAGTCAACAAACCAGTGAGGCCTAGCCTCTCCACAACCTGGACAGCTGGAACAAAGTACTCCTTCGACTTCAGGAAAGTGAGATCAATGGGATGCATCGGACGAATAGGCTTACTCATGGGAGCAAAGATATCCTGAAAGATGTACAGCTGCTCTGGACACCAGAAACGACGGTCTTCAATGTGAGTTGCCCTCTGCTTATTGGCGTACCAATCTTGCTGCCTCAGGGCTGAGTAGGAAATCTGACTCATTTGCTTGTAGTTGACTCGTGGTTCCTTTCCCTTCTTGGCTTGAGCAGCCCTCTTAGCAGCTCTCTCAGCTGCCTTAGCATCCTTGGCTGCCTTGACTTTCCGGACGGCTGCACGCTGTTTTGTCCGGAGCGAAACCTCATCTTCCAGAATACCGTCTTCATTGTAACGGAGGTAGCGAGGACGACTCCTCTTAGCCGGACCACCACCTGTGAAGAGAATAAGTGGGGGAGCATGGTGATGAGAATGCACACAAGTACCAGGAATGTATACAAGAGTGATGAGCATAGCGGAGGAATGCCTGACATTGATGGTCAAGAAGGGAGAAAGGAAGCACCAGGCAGGCCGGATTATCCAGTCCAAAAGTGGGCCGGATAATCCGCCCCTTGGCGAAAATTTCTCAGATCTTACCCAATCAAGTCAAATGCATAGATCGGCTAGGTGAATCACAAGGGTATACAACAAGGCCTAAGGAGAGAACCACGGGAACAACTAGACTCCAAGAACTAAGCAAATAAATCTCACAAAAACTTCACCACTAGGGCTAGGAGATGCAAAATTTACCCTCATCCATTGGAGGAACTGCTTGGAGGAACTTGTTCCTGAGAAGAAGGAGAGCACGAGCCTTGAAGATCGGCCGGATCCGGCGGCCGGGAAGGCGCCGGCGAGCAAGAGGAGGAGCAGGCGGCGGCGGTGGAGAGAGAGGGGGTCGGGGGTGGAAGAACTGCCAAAGTGGGCAGTTCACCCCGACGCCCTCTATTTATATGGACAAACCGCAGGGGCGGATTATCCGGCCCATACTTGGACCGGATATTCCGGCCCCCGGATAATCCGGCCCAAAAGAGGCCCGGATAATCCGGCCTGGAACTCCTTTGCTCAGGAAATTTGTGGCAGAAAAACTGGACTTGTGTGCATGGAGAGAATGTTTAGGGATGAGATGGGCTTAGGTTAGAAGGCAAACATGGAGTGGTTCTCGGCACTTAGAGTTGCAAGAACGCAAGAAATCATCGAAAGACCAACTCAAGTGCCTTCCCATACCAAGAGATAAACAAAACCAAGAAAAACTTAAACCAAACTCAAAAGATTTTCAAGGAATGAACTCTTCAAAAGAAGAGGTCGGTGGCCGAAGCCACCATATATGAGTGTTTTGGCATTGAACCGCGAAGATATATCTTGGGTCCATAACCAATACTCATCATTGAAGCTCACATATCACAAAATGATATTAAGAGAATGATTGCATTACTATCGTCATAATGGGGGGAGGGATAGCCCAATGAATTAGGACCGCACTCCCCCTATGTCCATGCCCACATCTAGAGTAGAACACGTGCTATCATATGGGAATGAGTGCACACTAACAAGCCACATTGCAAGAATCAATGATATTCAATTCATGCCTCAACTCTCGGAATCTTGCTTCATCAAGGGGCTTCGTGAAGATGTCGGCGAGTTGATCATTTGTACCTACATAAGACAGGTTAATATCACCTCGATTGACGTGGTCCCGGATGAAGTGATGCCGGATCTCAATGTGCTTTGTCTTGTTGTGTTGAACCGGATTATGAGCGATCTTGATGGCACTCTCGTTGTCACATAAGAGTGGAACCTTGTCGCAATGAACTCCATAGTCCTTCAACGTTTGCCGCATCCAAAGGAGTTGAGCACAACCACTTGCCGCGGACACATACTCGGCTTCGGCGGTGGAGAGAGACACACAATTTTGCTTCTTGGAGGACCAACTAACCAAGGACCTACCAAGGAGTTGGCAAGTCCTGGAAGTTGACTTCCTGTCCACTTTGTCTCCCGCCCAATCCGAGTCTATGTACCCAACAAGCTCGAAGCTTGATCCCTTCGGGTACCAAAGGCCGAAAGTTGGAGTATGAATCAAATATCGGAAGATTCTTTTCACGGCCATTAAATGGCTTTCCATTGGGGCGGCTTGATAACGTGCACAAATTCCCACACTAAGCATGATATCGAGTCTAGATGCGCAAAGATAAAGGAGCGAGCCAATCATCGAACGGTAAAGCTTTTGATCCACTTCCTTACCACTAGGATCGAGATCAAGAGTAACCTTTGTCGGCATGGGGGTTTTGGCTCCTTTAACTCCGAATCCATGTTGAATTTCTTGAGCATGTCTTGGATGTACTTGGCTTGATTGATGAATGTCCCTCCTCGCAATTGCCGAATCTCAAAGCCAAGAAAGAATTTCAACTCTCCCATCATGGACATCTCGAATTTGTCTGTCATTAGCTTTGCAAATTCATCATTGAAGAGCTTGTTAGAAGAGCCAAAAATAATATCGTCTACATAAATTTGGCATATGAAAAGCTCCCCGTTGACTTTCTTAGTACAAAGAGTTGGGTCGATGAGCCCAATTTCAAACCCACGGTCTAACAACAACTCCTTAAGGTGCTCGTACCACGCGCGTGGGGCTTGTTTAAGGCCATAAAGCGCCTTATCAAGTTTGTAGACATGGGTCGGGAAATGGGGATCTTCAAACCCCGGGGGTTGCTTCACATAGACCAATTCATGTAGAGGACCGTTGAGAAAGGCACTCTTCACATCCATTTGATATAACTTAAAGTTGAAGTGAGAAGCATAAGCAAGAAGGATACTGATTGACTCGAGACGAGCCACGGGAGCGTAGGTCTCCCCATAGTCGATTCCTTCCACTTGAGAGTATCCTTGAGCAACCAACCGTGTCTTGTTCCTCACGACAATCCCATTGGCATCTTGTTTGTTCTTGAACACCCACTTGGTTCCAATGACATTGCGGCACTCCTTGGGCTTCTCCACCAAACTCCAAACTTCATTGCGCTTGAAGTTGTTGAGTTCTTCGTGCATAGCTTCCACCCAATCCGGGTCTTCAAGTGCCTCAAACACCTTTTGAGGTTCCACACAAGAGACGAAGGCATGATGGATGCTAAAGTTGGCTAATTGTCTCCTTGTGGAAACCCCTTTTCTCACACTCCCAATCACACTGTCCAAGGTATGACTCCCTTTGCGAAGAGCTTCTTCCACTTTCCTTGCACGGCGAGCTTGAGCTTCTTCAAAAGACTCTTGAGAAGCCACTTGGTCATCACCACTATTTTTGGTCCTCGCCTTGACCTTCAACTTGAGCTTGATCAACATCATGAGCATGCTCAACATCTTGAGCTTGGCCTTGATCTACCATTGGTGAGGAATCACCATCGTCCTCTCGGTCTTGATCTTGGCCTTGCTCGCTTGAATGAGGGTCTAATGCTTGTCTTTGGTTAGCATCAATCGGTCCTTGAGGAGCTTGTGGAGCTTGTGAAGATGAAGGCTCCACTTGAGTAGAGCATAGTCCTTCTCCTTCCGCCAAAAGGTGTCCCTCAATGGGTATGAGATGACCCACACCCATTCTTCTTATGGCTTGAGGAGGTATTTCGTCACCTACATCACAAACACCACTTTGCTCCACACGAGAGCCGTCATTCTCGTCGAATCTCACGTTAGAAACTTCAACAACACGAGCGGACTCTTTGTCAAAGATTCTAAAAGCATGAGATTCGGCGGCATAACCAACAAAGATACCCTCAAGAGCTTTAGAATCAAACTTGGACAAATGAACACCCTTTCTAAGATAGAAGCACTTACAACCGAATACTCGAAAGTATTTGATGTTAGGCTTGTTGCCGGTGAGGATCTCATAAGGAGTCTTGCTCAAGCCCTTGCGAAGATATAGCCGGTTAGAAGCATGACAAGCGGTATTGATAGCTTCGGCCCAAAAGTTATACGGAGACTTAAACTCCGCTAACATTGTCCTTGCCATGTCCATCAAGGTTCGGTTCTTCCGCTCGGCTACACCATTTTGTTGAGGAGTGTAGGGAGAGGAGTATTGATGTTGAATTCCCTCATCACTCAAGAATTCGTTGACGGTGTAGTTCTTGAACTCCGTCCCATTATCACTCCGAATCATAAAGATATCTTGGCCACATTGACGTTCCACTTCCTTGATGAAGTCCATGACGGTTTGTTGGGTCTCGTATTTGTGCTTGAAGAAGTAGACCCAAGTATATCTTGAGTAGTCATCAACAATCACCAAGCAATACTTCTTCCCTCCTAGACTTGCATGAGATGGAGGGCCAAAGAGGTCCATGTGAAGGAGCTCCAAGACCCTCTTAGAAGAAATGATCGTCTTGCTAGGATGAGGAAGTTCATGCATCTTTCCTTCAATGCAAGCTCTACACACACGATCTTTGGCAAAGGTTAGATCGGTTAGTCCTAGGATGTGATTACCTTTGTGGAGTCTTTGCAAAGTTCTCATATTGACGTGGCCTAGCCGGCGATGCCATAGCCATCCCACGTCAACTTTAGCCATTAGGCAAGTCGCGGCTTTAGTGACCTTCTCCGAGAAGTCAATCACATATAAGCCATTTTCAACATGCCCAACAAAGGCTACTTTAAGAGACTTGCTCCACAAAAGAACCACAATCCCAACATCAAAGAAAGTTGCAAAGCCCATATCGGCAAGTTGAGCTACGGAAAGTAAATTGTAAGAGAGAGACTCAACAAGCATGAGATTCTCCATGGAAACATCTTGAGATATAACAACTTTACCAAGACCCAATACCTTTGACCTTGAGGAATCTCCATAGGTGACGTAGCCCGCACTAGATGAACCGGTGCAAAGCTCCTTCACCAACTCTTTGCTTCCGGACATATGATTGGTAGCACCGCTATCAATTATCCATTGTCCCGCACCGAAAGCAAAGCCCTACAAAAAGTCAAGCTTTGTTTTTAGGTACCCATTTTTCAATGGGTCCTCTTTTGTTAGTGACAAGGGTCTTAGGAACCCAAATAGACCAAGCAATGCGTTCATTAGGTGAGCCAACAAATTTAGCATAAATATGTCCATCATAAGCACGTCAAAGAACATAAGAGGGGTTATATTTTCCCGCAAAGTCGTTGTGATTGGGCATTGCCCTCTTGGCATTCCCAACCACCTCCCTCACGAGCTCCCCCTCCTCCTCATAAAAATTGCCATCCTCGTCAAAGCATATGTCATTTGGGATGTGCTTCTTAGGAGGAGGAGTGGGCACAAGAAATTGCGTCTTCTTGTTGTTCTTCTTCTTGTTCTTTTTCTTGTTCCTCTTCTTTTTAGACTTGGGAGTGAAACCAAGCCCGGTCTTGTCACCATGTTGCTTTTGAGCACTCAAAAGCTCATCAAGCCTTGTGTCACCTTTGGGGGCATCTTTCTCATAAAGAGGGTTAGTATAACAAGTACTTGCAACAAAGGTGCTAGAAGATAACTTGGTTGCTTCTTTAGCAATCATAAGATTTAGATTCTCATTTTCCAACCTAAGTTCATTAGCAACTGATTGAGCAATATCACGATCATTCTTAAGCCTAGCAATGTCCAAGTTATAGGACTCTTCAAGACCTAACTTGGATGCCTCAAGTGCCATCCTTAGATCTTGCTCAACCTCAAGAGATTGATTGAGGGTTGCAATTTCATCGGCATACTCACGAGCATGCCCTTCTTGCTCAAAGATGCGTTCCTCATTTTTATCATTAACTTGAAGAGACTCATTATATTGATTTAGGAGAATCTCAAATTGAGCTTTGGTCTCCCCATGCAAGGTTGACATGAAGGTGTCAAATTCATTAGGCTCATCCTTATCACTACTAGTATCAACACAATCCATCAAAGATAAGCTTCTAGGTATGATGGGTGTGAAAGTCGGTGATACCTTTGTAGCGTGAGCCATTAGACATGTTCCCTTGGAGTTGGAGCGCTTGGACTCGTTTGCGGAAGCGAAGAGGGATGGTGAAGAGATAGGCTTGGCGATGGCGATGGCGGCCCTTCCTACTTCTTCATCATCACTTGCATCATCACCGGATGGGTATTCTTCTTGAGTCGTCAAGGCATGTATTGGAACGGCTTTCTTCTTATCAAAGTTCCTTGGTGGGTAAGACTTGGCCTTCATCTCCTTGCGAATGAGTCTTTCATTGTGATCTTCCACTCTTTCATAGGGACAATCCGCGATGAAGTGGTGTTGATTACCACAATTGTAGCATGTTCTCACTCTACTTGTGGCCTTAGGTTTGGAGGGACTTGATGACTTCCACTTCTTCATGAAAGCCCGTTGAGCAAGAGCCATGTGTTCGGCATGAGCATACTTCATGTCTTCGGGACTTCCACTCATAGACTCTTCCTCTTCCATCAAACTTGCTTCTTCATGAAGAGAGACTTTTGCCTTCAAAGCAAGGTTGGGTGCACGCACACCACGTGCACGAGCTAGAGCATCATCCGCATTCTTCTCGGAGATCTTCCTTGCCACAATCTCTTGCAAGATGTCATGAGCGGTCATCTTCCTAAAGTTGGCATCTCCCTTGATTGAGTTCATCGTATCCTTGAAGAAGGGCAAGAGGGCTTGGACAAATTTCCTCTTCATCCATCTCCCATCACATTGAGTGGAGCCGAGGTCGACTAGCTTCACTTGGAGTGCCGAGAGACGCCGATGAAGTTCTTCGGGAGATTCACCATCAAGCATAGCAAAGTTGTCCGCTTCATTAGATGCCTCATCAAACTTGGACTCTTGAATGCTCTCATTGCCGATGAAGAGGTTGGTGAGAGCATCCCAAGCTTCCTTGGCGGAAGAGATGTTGCGGACGAACGCCTTGTCCTTCTCGGTGAGAGACATGTGAATGAGATGCAAGGCGGAGGCATTGAGCTGCTTGTCGATTTGCTCCCAAGGTAGCAAGTTGGTCAAGTCCTTGGAAGTTGGATGATAACCCTGCTCAATGATCCTCCAAAGCTCAATAGACACGAAATTTATGTGAGAGCGCATGTTATCTTGCCAATTGGCAAAGCTAGAAGCATCAAGTTGTGGCGGTGGGCCGCATGAGGCAAGGTGTGGCATTTGAAGGTGCCTTCCGGAGACATAGCTCGTAGGATGTGGAACCTCCGTGCTATGTCCCCGAGAGGTGTCATCTTTCTTGGGGGGATCCTCGTTGTTCTCATTTCCATCCTTCTCCGGATCTTCCTCGTTTAAGGATGGCTTATCCTTACCCGAGGTGTCAACCGGAGATGGTGGAGTGGTACTTGATGTTCCACTAGTGAGAGCATCAAGTTGAGATTTTTGGCTTTCCATGGCTGCCATCATAGCATCCATGCGAGTCATTATGTTGTTAAAATCCGCCTTAGTGGCGGGTTCCTCTTCGCCCATGATCTCTTAGGCGGTTAAGCCCAATCAAAGAGCACTAGGCTCTGATACCAATTGTAAAGGATCTCACGGGCGACTAGAGGGGGGTGAATAGGCGCTACACAATTTTTTTATCTTTTTCAAGTTTTAGGCTTGACACAAAGTAAATTCTCTAGATGTGCAACTAGGTGAATTTCCTAAGTGGCAAGCAAGCAAGTGAACAAGTAAACAAGTAAGCAAGTAAGCGAGTTCGGGCAAGAAATAACCGAGGAGCGGAGACCGGAGACACAAGGATGTATTCCCGTAGTTCCTTCCTTTTGAGGGGAAGTACGTCTACGTTGGATAGGTGTGGTGACACGGAGTCGACCAACGCCACGGAGGCTCACCTTGTTCTCCGGTGAGCAAGCCACGGAGGCTAACTCGTTCCACTAAGCGGTGGTATTGGGGGAACTCACCGAATCCCTTACACAGAGATTTGGGCACACATCCACAACTGAATTGGAGGCTCCCAAGAAAGCCACGGAGGCTAGAATCCACAAAGACTAGAGAAATCTCGAATCAAACCACCTAGTGTTTCCAAAGAACCACTAGGAGCAAATCCCTCAAGCAAAAGGAGGGGAAAAAGAAATTCCTTCGGTGGAGATGTAGATCGGGATCTCCTCCTTTGATCCTCCAAAGATCTAAGACTTTGGGTGGTTGAGGGTGGAGATCTTGCAGTGAGGTTGGCTCCAAATAGTGTCTTGTTCTTGATGAGGACGAGCAAGCTGGGGAGGAAGAGAGGAAGGGGTATAAATACCCCTTCCCGAAATGTATCCGTTGCAGCCGCCAGGGGCTGGATTATCCGGCCCAAACTTGCACCGGATAATCCGGCGGCCGGATAATCCGGCGGCCGGATAATCCGGCCCACTTCTGGAATAATCCGGCCGAAAAATCCGGCCAGGAATCTGGGTGACGCGCATGAGCTCTTCTTCTGGTCCTTAGTCATTTTACCGGGGGGGGCGGATTATCCGGCCCAGATCTGGAAAAATCCGGCCCAAAAATCCGCCCCAAGATCTGGGTGATGCGCATCCTGGAGCTTCTGGTCCTTAGTCGTTTTCACGGGGGGGGGGGGGGCGGATTATCCGGCCCAGATTTGGAAAAATCCGGCTGAAATATCCGCCCCAAAATCTGGGTGACGCGCATCTTGGTGCTTCTGGTCCTTAGCCATTTTCATGGGGGGGGGATTATCCGGCCCAGATTTGGAAAAATCCGGCCGAAATATCCGCCCCAAAATCTGGGTGACGCGCATCTCGTTGCTTCTGGTCCTTAGCCATTTTCAGGGGTGGCCGGATTATCCGGCCCAGTTTTGGAAATATCTGGCCGAAAAATCCGGCCAATCTTTCTGCACAAAAGCATTGGTAAAATGTCCTGATGTTGTCAACTAACACACAAAACTAGGGAGGCTAGAAAATGCCCTAACAGGTGGGTTCCTTGTAAATAATGATAGTCTCCGATCCTTTCTTGGACTTATAATTTTGTCAACTTTGCTTGATATTTATGACGTCATTGATAGAGTCATTTTTTGTGATGATTTGACTGGACGCTGACAGTTGCACATGGGCAGCGCAGTAATTTTCCAAATTTTCTGCCCGTTAGTGGGCTTGCCACTTCCGCTTCGCATGCCACGTCGTGGCCCACATTCCTTCTTCAGAAGCTTTATATACGGAGGGACTTATGTTTTTACTATTTACCAGTTTGCTATTCCTTTGCCGTCGCCGCTGCTTCTTCCTCCTTGCGCTTGCTTTCTCCTTGCAGCCCCCGAGCGTTACTCCCTCGCATGCCCATCAAGAAGGTTGCGCACAGAGCGACAATGGTGAAGAAAGGTGGCAACAAGATGTCTCTCAAGTGGGTTCCTTCGTCGTTTTAGGAGGCCGATCTGAAGAAGGTGAAAAAGGATGGCTTTCTCCGAGAAGCGGCGCCAATCATCTTCCCCGGCGACGAGCGCGTTCCCTCGCTGCCGAAAGGATATCGGGTTATGTTCCTTGCTTTTCTTCTCTGTGGCCTTTCTCTCCCTACCCACGAGTTTCTTTGTGGGCTTCTCTTTGTCTATGGCGTGTAGCTACATCAGCTCACGCCGAATTCTATTCTGCACATCGCTTGTTTCATCACTCTTTGTGAGTCTTTTCTTCGAATCGACTCACATTGGGTTCTTTGGAAATTTCTTTTCCGCCTCCGCCCAAGCGTTTCTTTAGATAAAAAACTTGAGCTGGGCGGGGCTGTTGTATCTGTGTGGTCTAAATCGCACTACTTGGAGTTCAACATGGCTGCTTCGGTGCAAGGCTGGAGGCAAAAATGGTTTTATATCAAGGACCAGAAAGCCACTGCCTCTGATCAGTATGGTCTTCCTTCTTTTGATGCCAACCAAAATCTGACCAAGCTGACGATGTGGGATGTTCCTCCTTCAGAAGCCGAAGTTGAAGTAATGAAGCCATTGTTGACTCGTATTCAGAGACTCAAGAGCGCTGCGGGGGGCAGACTGATAGGGACGTAGCTTATTGCATTCTTCCTTCAGAGACGCATCCAACCCCTTCAGGCTTGAGTTGCTAAGTTGTGGTCTTACTCTGGTTCGACCGATCCTTCTCGAGTGGCTGATCAAGACCCACAGAAAAAGGATCTCAACAAATGGGTGAGATCGTTGACTACTCTGACCGTGCAGATGGAGATCCCAGCTTGCACAGCTGCTTTTTTCGACTCCGAGCACCCCTTGCCCGCGGTATGTATAGCTCAAAATTTTTGACTTCTATTGTTTCGTCTTCCTGTATTGTGCATTGCTTACTGATATTGTATTTTGAATGCTCTTTGTAGGACCACCATTTTCTGGTTTCTCGCCCTCATCTACCCGAAGAAGGGCCAATCGAGGCTGATCCTGCTCCTGTTAGTTCTGAAGCCCCCAAAGATGATGAAAACCAGAAAGGGGATGAAGCCAAAGGATCTCTAGAGGAAAGCGGCTCTACTACGTCACCTCCCCCTGCTGACTCCAAAGATAAACGGCTGGAAAAAAGAGGAAGCGCGTAGGAGAATTGGCTTCTTCGAGTACCTCCGTTCAAAAAGATGCATCAGGGGAGACTGCTGCTGCCAGGGACTCTGAGCCTGACATGTTTGAGTTACTGGACTCGTGAGTTTACCTCCTTTTGTTTTCCAAGTTTTTCTAGTCTTGACTCTTCTTCTTCTTCTTCTTGATGTCGAGTGATTTCCTCTTAGTGACGACGATAAGCCAAAGAAGGATGCTGCTGGAGTTCCTCCTTTCGGCTTTTCGGCTACTCTAAAGGGACACTCTCAGGAGGAGACTGCGGTGATTAAGCCATCGCCAGCCCCTTCCAAGAAGAAACCTACTGCACCTCCTTCAAAACGCCAGAAAAGGGGAGCAGCGGTGACTGCATATCTTGAGGTTCGTCAGCCATCTGCTTCTTCTGACAATGTGAGTATTGTCGCGTGCACTTGACTCTATTTATTCTTGAACTCTTAGATTCTCATACAACTTGTACTCTGCAGCATTTGATGCAGAGATTTCTTTCTCTTGGCGCTGAATGCGTTAAGATTCAGGAGACTGCCAATGCATCTCAAGGTATTTCTTCTGTACTTTTGACTCCTTCTTTTTAGTTTTATTTACTTGTCCCCATTTTCGACATGTTACTGTGTCTTTTTCCCTTGCTCGCAGTTGCCTTGGTCACGGCTCGTGCTCGTATATCGGCTTTGGAGGCCGAGGTAAAGGCTTCTATAGAGGCTTGGGAGAGTGCCAATGCTTCCAAGGTTTCTGCTAAGAAGGCTGCCAAGTCAGCAGAAACCAGAGCTAAAAAAGCTGAAAAAGCACACGAGGATGCTGATCAGAAGCGAGCCAAGCGGGAGCAGTCCGTAGCTGAGCGGCTTGACAAGATCTTCGTCTCTATTGGAAGTAAGTGTCGCATCACTCCTTTTGGATACTTACTTAGACTTTCACTTGCTAACATGTGTTTGCTTATTTTGTGTGTGTCTCTGTGGTACAGCAGATAAAATTGTAGAATCTTGGAGGCTTCGTCAACCAAATTCTGAAGATCCCCTACTGGCTGCAGTGGATGTGCTGGAATCCAACTGGAAACTTGTTCAGAATGTCCTCCAGCTGACTCGCCACGTATTGATCTGTATGTTTGTCGGGTTCTGGCCCAAGAAAATAAAAGAGATCTTCGGAAGCTACTCGCAGCCTTCGACACCACCGAAGATCCTGTCCTTGCAATGAAGCGCATGTCGGTGAAATGAGGTGTTGAAGGGGCGATCGCCTTGGCCCAATCACATGGCGAAGAAGTGGACTGGGAAAAGGTTGGTTCTTCCCATGCTCGCCCCCTTTTGGAGATGGAGGAATTCTTCAAGAAGGCAAAGTAGTATGCGCCCAAAATTGTGTCTCTTATTTCCCCTTCGGCAGCTTCTTCGACTTCTGCGTCTGAGTCTTCGACGCCTCCTTCCAGCACCCCTGCTGCTGATGCTTCTGCGCCTTCTACCGCCATGGATCCTGCTGCTGAGGTGGCGTAGATTTTTAGCCTTCTTCCGTAGTTTTTATTCTTCAAGTTGATGTAGTAGACTTTTGTGTCTTTTGTCGATGCCTGATCGGGAAACTCTATACTTTGTAAATATTTCGCTCTATGAAATGCTTGTTCCTAGCATCCCTTGTGTTTGAGTTGTTTTCCCTTGTTCTTTTGTCTTCCAGCATGGATATGATGGTGGATCGCCAAACTTTGATCGTAGCTCGCCTCCTGCGAATATATTCCGTTAGCTTTCCACTCTCCTTGCCACTGTGCTGAGTACTTGTCGAGAATTTCTGATCTCGAAAATCGATTGTCGCTGTTAAAGCGCCAGGCGAAGAATGCTGTAGAGCAAGCTGGGAAATCTTTCGGCTTGATGAAACAAGTGTCTTCACTTGAGAGTCATATGTCTGATCTGATGGCCAAGATTGTTCATCTTGAAGAGTGTGATTCTTTCCTTATT
Source organism: Dactylis glomerata (assembly GCA_007115705.1). Lineage (NCBI taxonomy): Eukaryota > Viridiplantae > Streptophyta > Magnoliopsida > Poales > Poaceae > Dactylis > Dactylis glomerata. The sequence goes on from QXEO01000050.1 coordinate 1,807,209, forward strand.
GAGGTTATCGAATCAGCTTGCGAGCAACTTCAATGTGAGTTCCTTGAAGCCCCCTTGTGCTTTTTCATGTGTTCTTACAATTTTTTGTGTTATAACTTCTTTCTTTCTAGGTTCTTGCTTAAACCCCGTCGATGAGGAACGTTGGATTTCTGAGCGAATTGAGGCTCTTGAGAGGGCATCATCTGACACCAACACCTTTTGGGTTGATCCGCGGCGTCATATGATACGTCCATTTTGCATCACTATTTGGTATCATAATTTACTGTTATTCATTGATATATTTCACATTTAGAGATGATACTTATGTTGTTTCCTCTGTTTTTACATGTTTGATGATCATTGGAGGATTTGCTGCCGGAGTCAGGATTCTGCTAGAAAAAGGACCGTCAAGACACCATGTTTCGGAAGATCAGGAAATTCCAGAAAAATACCAAAAAATTAAATTTCGCCAGAAGACTGAAGGAGCCAGAAGGAGGAGGCGAGAGGAGCCATAGGGTGGGCTCACCCACAGGGGGCGCGGGCCCACCCCTGGCCGCGTCGGCCTGTGGTGTGGCCACCCTGGCCCACTACTGCCATCGCCCCTTCGCGTATATCATCATCCCCAAAAACCTAAGTGAGGGGGGGCTGAGAGATTGACACCACCGCCTCTGCGGGGCGGAAAACACCAGAGAGAGAAAAGCTCTCCGGCAGGCAAAAATCTGCCGGGGAAATTCCTTCTCGGAGAGGGGAGATCGTCATCATCATCGCGCTGGACTTCATTAGGATCATCATCACCATCATCCTCATCACCAACACCTTCATCTCCACCATCACCACGCCATCCCGCTATAACATCTTGAGTTGAATCTTGTCAAATTCTTAGGGGAAACTTTCCCGGTGTTGATTACTTTTGTGGTTAATGCTATTGAGTGGAACCGTTGAATTAAGGTTTATGTTCAGATTGTTATTTACCATTATTTCACCTCTGATCATGATCCATGTGATGTCTTGTGAGTAGTTCTTTTAGTTCTTGAAGACATGGGAGAAGTCGAGATGTTAGTAGTGGAATTATGTTAAGTAATATTTAATGGTTTGATAGTTATTTGTTGTGGTGCTATTTCACTAGTGGTGTCATGTGAACGTCGACTACATGATACTTCACCATTTATGGGCCTAGTGGAATGCATTGTGTATTTGGCTACCAATTGTGGGGTTGCTGGAGTGACAGAAACCTAAACCTCCGTTGGGAAACCATTGCACTAGGGAGCGTAGGATCTTAGAGTTTAAAGCTGCGGTTAGATTTATCTTAATTACTTTCTTGTAGTAGCGGATGCTTGCAAGGGGTATAATCACAAGTGTGTATTTATCCTAGTAAGGGTAGTGCGCTAGCACAGGTTCACCCCCATAACACTTATCAAACCAATAAAGATTATTTAGCGGCATGAAGTGAAAGCACTTGACAGAAACTCCCGTGTGTCCTCGAGAACTTTTGGTCATCATAAGTTACACAACCATCTTGTCCTTTGCTCTAGAAAGGATTGGGCCACTCGCTGCAATTATTATTATTGTCTTTTATTTATTCGTACTTTATTTACTTGCATTACCAAATACCCCTGAAAACCCGTTTGCTCGTATTTACAGTGAATCCTTGATCAAAACCACTTGTCAATACCTTCTGCTCCTCGTTGGGTTCGACACTCTTATTTATCGAAAATACCTATGAAAATGGTTGAACGTGTTATGAATAACTGCTATTCAGGAGATGGAACTGTCCATCCGGGTGATCATTTACTCTTTTTACATGAATTATGCGAGTTGTTCAAGTGTGCAGGTATTTCATCAAGTCAGGTTAAGAGGAAGCTATTCTCTTTATCACTGAAAGGCAGAGCTGAGGAGTGGTATCGGCTGCTAAAAGATGGTCCATCTATTGCTTGGGAGGAAATTGTACCTCTCTTTTATTCCAAATTTTATCCCCCAAGTGAAATTCATAAAGATCGTAATCGAATATATAACTTTTGGCCTCATGATGGAGAGAGTATTGCCCAAGCGTGGGGGAGATTGAAGTTACTAATGCTCAAATGTCACATTCATGAGCTCCCCAGTAATATTGTTATTGACAACTTTTATGCGAGGCTTGCTCTTCATAACACGGATTTATAGGATGCTTCCTGTTTTGGATCATTTACCCATATGAAAGGAGAAGATAAATGGGATCTTCTTGACCGTACTCAAGAAAATGCTGAAGGATGGGAGAACGACAAAGGTAGGAGGTCCGGTATAAATTATGATTATGAATGCATTAAAACTTTTATGGGAACCGATGACTTTCATAATGTTAGCACTGTTTATGGTCTTGATTCTCAGATACTTGCTAACTGTTTTAAGGCCTTTGCCTCTTATCTTGATGTTCCAAAGAAAGATTGGAACAAGTATCATGCGCCTTATAAAGATTTTGTTAGTCATATTTCTGCTAAAACTACTAAAGTTTGTACTGTTGATCGCATTTTGCCTGAACCTTATTTTGAGAAAACACCTTTCCCTGCTAAGGTGAAGGAGCATTCTACTTTGATAAGCGTGCTTAATAAAAGTACCAAGAAAGCTGTAGAACCTGATGAGCAAATTACTATTAAGTCTCCTGTGGCTATAGTGAAGGACCTTGTTACTAAAAATGTAGGAGATGAACATATTGTCTTTTGTGAAGATGCTTCTAACATTGTTTCACATCCTAGTAGGCCTAGGAAAGCAAGTGTTCATGTTATTTCTGTCAGGATTGGCGATCATTGCTATTATGGTTTATGTGACATCGGTGCAAGTTCAAGTGCTATTCCTTATGAGCTTTACAGAGAAATCATGCATGAAATTGCCCCTTGTGAACTTGAAGATATTGATGTGGTTATTCAGTTGGCTAACAGAGAGACTGCCCTGCCAATTAGTATTGTTCGAGATGTGGAAGTTCTATGTGGTAAGACTAAATATCCTACCAATTTTCTAGCACTTGGTAAGGAAGCTAGTGAAACTTGTCCTATTATTTTTGGTAGACCCTTTTTGAATACTTGTAGTGCTGTGATAGATTGTAAGAAAGAGAAAGTTGTGACTAAGTTTGATGGAGAGTCTTATGAGTTTAATTTTTCTAAGTTCGCTAAAGCTCCTTATGAAAATGAATTGCCTAATTAAATTTTTTGAGTTGAACAGCTTGCCTCTATTGCTCTTGCTCCTAATAATGCTTTGCAGCAATTTATGGAGAACCATGAAAGTGATGTCTTCAGGGAAGAAAGAGAAGAGATTGACGATATTCTTCTTCGTCAACCACCGTTGATTAAGCACAATTTACATGTGGAGGATCTTGGTACCACTTTGCCACCTAAGGAAGATCCTATTTTTGAATTAAAACCTTTACCTGATGATCTTAAGTATGCTTATATAGATGATAAGAAAATATATCCTGTTATTATCAGTTCTAAACTTTCAGGAAAGAAAGAACAAAGGTTATTGGAAATATTGAGGAAACACCGACGAGCAATGGGATATACTCTTGATAATTTGAAAGGGATTTCTCCTACTATATGTCAGCATGCTATTAACATGGAGCCAGATGCAAAGCCATTTGTTGAACACCAACGCCGCTTAATTCCCAAGATGAAGGAAGTGGTAAGAAATGAGGTATTGAAGCTCCTTGATGCTGGTATTATTTATCCTATTGCTGATAGTAGATGGGTTAATCTTGTTCATTGTGTTCCTAAGAAAGGAGGTATCACTGTTGTGCCTAATGAGAATAACGAGCTTATTCCTCAAAGGGTAGTAGTTGGTTATAGGATGTGCATTGATTTTAGAAAGTTTAACAAAGTTACTAAAAATGATCATTATCCTTTACCGTTTATAGATCAAATGCTAGAGAGGTTATCTAATAAAACTCATTTTTGTTTTCTTGATGGTTATTCTGGTTTCTCTCAGATTGATGTTAAATCGCAAGATCAAGAGAAAACCACTTTTACTTGTCCTTATGGAACTTATGCTTATAGACGCATGCCATTTGGTTTGTGTAATGCTCCTGCTACTTTTCAAATATGCATGTCTGCTATTTTTCATGGTTTTTGTGAAGAAATTGTGGAGGTTTTCATGGACGATTTCTCCGTCTATGAAACTTCTGTCATCGTGGTGAACGAGCATATGCCACAGGGTGGCTTAAGTTGGGGCCGACTGTACACTGGCGGATCCAGAGGAGGGAAGGCGCGGTGAAGACCGCGCACAGAACACACTGCTAACACACCGATCTACCCAGGTTCGGGGCCCTCGTGTGGAGGTAACACCCCTACTCCTGCATGTCTGGTCTATATGAGCTACACATGAGAGTTACAATGGTGCTCCTTGAGCTGTATATCTTGCCTATCTAAGGCTGCACTGAGGAGGAGCTAAACAGCTAGTGCTACTGAGGAAGGAGAGCTCCCATGGAGCGAGAAAGAAGTGAGCCTCCTCTGAAGGCTGGGGTGATCGATCCCCCTGGTGCCCCTTATATAGGGTGCCCAGGGGACAAGGGATGCCCCACAATACAATGTACATGTACACTATTGCTGAGTTGACTACCGGGGTCTTGTCACCACTGCAGCCTGCATCATCATAGTACTATCCTTGGTACTGTGGCTGGTGTCATGGTCATGGGCATGTCCCATCTTGACTGTCCTTGGAGTACTTGGTCTTCGTCTTCTAGCATCTGTCTCCATGTCATCAGTCTTATCCTCCTCCTGAGGATAAGACTGACTGCAACATATACCGGTCTGAGCCAGGGGCGTCCCAAGACCGGTATATGGCATCATGGAGGAAGAGGCTGGTTAGATCGATCCCACCTGGACCGATCCAGCTAGAGAAGTAGCGCTGCGGAGCTCCTGAGTGTCGGCCCAGGGCAAATTGGTCGATGGCGCTGCCTCCTAGACGGTGGAGTGCCGGCCAGGGGCGACCTGGGCGCTGGCGTCATCGGGGCATGGAGGCGCTGGACGATCTCGGCCTGGCCTACTGGAGTGGCGGCCCGGATTTGGCGGCCTGGGGGCGAGGAAGCCGGCCTGGGAGGCGCCGGTCAGGGGAGTCCCGGCCCACGGGCCGTTAAGTCAGGATGGGCCGGTGGAGGACACCGCGAGGCCCAGCCGGGGAAGAGAGCTCTGGCCCAGAGGAGGAGCGATGTCCCGGCCCAGAGGAGGAGCGCTGTCCTGGCCTAGCCGGGTTAACGGGGCGAGATACCGGCCCAGCCGGGGAGAGAGATAATCCGGCCCAGCCGGGGAAGGAGGTGCCAGCCCAGCCGGGGAGAGAGATAATCCGGCCCAGCCGGGGAAGGAGGTGCCGGCCCAGCCGGGGAGAGAGATAATCTGGCCCAGCCGGGGAAGGAGGCTGCTATGCCATCCTGGACCTGGCTATCCCGGCCTAGCTTGCCCTATTCCGGCCTGAGCTGCTGAGTTCCGGCCCAGGGAGACATATTCCGGCCTGGGCTTCTCTATGCCGGCCCGGGAAGGTATATTCCGGCCTGGGCTTGCTCTTTAACCGCTTTTTAATATCCTGCACATATAAATCACTCATATAACATATATAAGTCATATAGACAAGGGTACTTTGGTATACCCAGGGTTATATCCCCGACATTAGCCCCCGAGGCTGTGGGGGACTCGCAGAGTCGCGCACAGGCTCCAACAAAATATACCAAAGTCCCAAACTCATATACTCATAAAACTGATATGCTGGCCTGCACAGGTCAATTTTATCTCATGCCATCATAGGCAATGTCTTTCTTTGACATGAACTCATATACGTAATATGCTAGCCTTCGTGGGCTATCTCAGAATACTATTGTGCCCTCTTTGGCTATATCAACACTTTGCCTCTTGCGCTATTTGCCTCTTGGGCTACTCTGCCTCTTGGGCTTGCCTCTTGGGCTTCTTTGCCTCTTGGGCTTGCCTCTTGGGCTACTTTGGGCTTGCCTCTTGGGCTACTTTGCCTCTTGGGCCATGTCTCATCGACATCGTCTGCTTTGACAATGCCGGTATACTGATATGCCTCTTGGGCTGTGCCATCACTGGGCACTTGTTAGTATGCAAAATGATAAGTTATGTTAACATGTCAAACCGGGATACTCTATGAAACCGGATATGATAAGAGATATGGTATTTGTTAGCTTTGAGATCAATATCTCGATATATTACTGAGCCAGAATTGGCGATGACTGAAGGGATTATAGAATGCCGTGATATGCTGGCATACCGAAATAAACGGCGATATGAGTTACTGACTGATGCCTTGATATGCTGGCGAACCGAAATAAATGGTGATTGGAGATTTTGGTCGATGACATGATATGTTGGCATACTGAAATACATGTGACTCAAGTTATTATTTGACACCCTGATATGCTGACAAACTGAAATACCTGCGACTCGAGATACAAATTGAAGCCATAGTGGTATAAGTAATCTCTTCTCTGTAACGGCAATATGGAGAGTCATAGCCGGGTAATAGATATACATATATATAATGAGATGTCCAACCTGTTCTGTAGTCATACTAAAAGACATAGCAATGGTCATAGGCATATAGCAATTTATCATATGGAGTTTAGCATATAGCATATAGCATTTGGCATATAGCATATGAGATAAAGCACTTGGCATATAAACTGAGATTTGACATATAAGCTAACTTGACAACTCATAGGAAATACTTGGCACTCATGTGCCGGCATATAAACGCAGGTATACTATAACTGGCATGCGAGATTTGACATAGAGCACATAGCAACTGGTACTGAGATTGGCATATAAACTGATATGACTGTAAACTCATAGTAGCTAGCACATGGTACTCAATATATAAAAACTAGCATATGAGACTTGGCATATAACAGCCGGCATACAACACATAGCAGATAACCAAAATAGAATACTAGACTTGACATAGCATACATCAACAGTAGTTTCTATGCAAGGTGGTAGTCATAGCATTTTGCATATAAATAGATATACTAAACTTAACATAGCAACAGGCATACTGATTCTAGCACGGTAGCAGATATACAGATTGACATATGCGAAGATATATAACTTGACAAAGCAACTTGCTTACAGTAATAAATACTAAGTCTAAGGTTTCTTCTAAGGTCTAAAACTTGACATGCTAGTGTTGGCATATGAAGCCGGCCTATAATAAGACAAGATAAAACTTTGCACAAGACTGTAGACATATACACTGATACTAATGATACTATTGCAGCAGACATATGTAGCGATTGGCAAAGAACCAGACATATAGAAGTAAACTGGAAAGCTGGTATGCAAGCATGTAGACTAGTTTAAACAGGAACAGTAATAGCATAGTATTGCCTAGCTAGGCTCATACCTAGCCCTCGAGATATATTTTTTATACTAAGGAGATACTAGATTTTTGGTAAGCTGGCTAGTCCCCGGATCAACACACTCAATCTCGGAGAGATAATAATTTTTACTAACAGGTGCTAGCTTCCGATCACTATTCTGAAACTAAAACACACTTAAAGTACTTCACGTTATACTTACCTGGAATAAAGTTGAAGCAATTCCCGTCGCTGGTCCATCTGGCCGGAGCGCCACCCGACGGCCCGATGCTTTGACTGCCGGCGGCCTGGACACCGGCTGAGCCAGGCTAAAGCCCAACTGGATCACCTCTCCCGGCCCAGCCCAGCTGGCTGCGCGGTCGGATTAACACGCCGCGGCGCCAGGGCGACGGCCCAGCCGGGGCTGGAGGAAAGGCCGGCCCAGCCGCGCTGGGGTAGAGGCCCAGCTGGGGCTGGAGGAAAGGCTGGCCCGGCCGGGATCCGCAACGCGCTGGCCTAGCCGGGGTTGCTGGCCGTCGGCCCAAGCCGGGATTCAGGGCATCGGCCCAGGCCGGAATTGGCCCAGCTCCTACCTTTGCCGGCCGGGATTGGCCAAGATCAGCCCAAAAACTTCGTATGTCGGCCAGGAGAGGCCGAATTTGCTGTATGCCGGCCCACGAATGTGAATTCCGGCCAGGAAAAATTATATGCCGGCCGGGGGAGTTATATGCCGGCCCGAGGAGTGCCGAAGTCAACCTCAGACCCACTAATGTCGGTCGGGACATAAATATGCCGGCCCGGAAATGTTGATGTCGATCCGGGACAGCCGAATGCCGGCCCAGGCGAGTTGATGTCAGCCCAGGAAGCTAAAGAAGACCTGAAGTGCTCGGAGGCGATGCTGATGTCAAGCCCCCGAGCAGATGAAGAAGATCCTGTCCGGATGTAGTCCTACCAGCGCCTTGATCTGCCCCCACGGTGGGCGCCAAATGTCCTCGTGGTGAACGAGCATATGCCACAGGGTGGCTTAAGTTGGGGCCGACTGTACACTGGCGGATCCGCAGGAGGGAAGGCGCGGTGAAGACCGCACACAGAACACACTGCTAACACACCGATCTACCCAGGTTTGGGGCCCTTGTGAGGAGGTAACACCCCTACTCCTGCATGTCTGATCTATATGAGCTACACATGAGAGTTACAATGGTGCTCCTTGAGCTATATATCTTGCCTATCTAAGGCTGCACTGGGCAGGAGCTAAACATCTAGTGCTACTGAGGAAGGAGAGCTCCCATGGAGCGAGAAAGAAGTGAGCCTCCTCCGAAGGCTGGGGTGATCGATCCCCTTGGTGCCCCTTATATAGGGCGCCCAGGGGACAAGGGATGCCCCACAATACACTATAAAGGTACACTATTACTGAGTTGACTACTAGGGTCTTGTCACCACTGTAGCCTGCATCATCATAGTACTGTCCTTGGTACTGTGGCTCATGGTCATGGGCATGTCCCATATTGACTATCCTTGGAGTACTTGGTCTTCGTCTTCTAGCGTCTGTCTCCATGTCATCAGTCTTATCCTCCTCCTGAGGATAAGACTGACTGCAACGTATACCGGTCTGAGCCAGGGGCGTCCCAAGACCGGTATATGGCATCGTGGAGGAAGAGGCTGGTTAGATCGATCCCGCCTGGACCGATCCAGCTAGAGAAGTAGCGCTGCGGAGCTCCTGAGTGTCGGCCCGGGGCAACGTGGTCGATGGCGCTGCCTCCTGGACGCTGGAGTGCCGGCCAGGGGCGACCTGGGCGCGGGCGTCGTTGGGGCGTGGAGGCGCTGGACGATCCCGGCCTGGCCTGCTGGAGTGGCGGCCCGGATGTGGCAGCCTGGGGGCGAGGAAGCCGGCCTGGGAGGCGCCGGTCAGGGGAGTCCCGGCCCGCTGGCCGTTAAGCCGGGATGGGCCGATGGAGGACGCCGTGAGGCCCAGTCGGAGAAGAGAGCTTCGGCCTAGAGGAGGAGCATTGTCCTGGCCCAAAGGAGGAGCGCTGTCCTGGCCTAGCCGGGTTAACGGGGCGGGATACCGGCCCAGCCGGGGAGAGAGGTAATCTAGCCCAGCCGAGGAAGGAGGTGCCGGCCCAGCCGGGGAGAGAGATAATCCGGCCCAGCCGGGGAAGGAGGTGCCGGCCTAGCCGGGGAGAGAGATAATCTGGCCCAGCCGGGGAAGGAGGCTGCTATGCCAGCCCAGACCTGGCTATCCCAGCCCAGCTTGCCCTATTCTGGCCTGAGCTGCTGAGTTCCGGCCCAGGGAGACATATTCCGGCCTGGGCTTCGCTATGTTGGCCCGGGAAGGTATATTCTGCCCTGGGCTTGCTCTTTAACCGCTTTTTAATATCCTGCACATATAAATCACTCGTATAACATATATAAGTCATATAGACAAGGGTACTTTGGTATACCCGGGGTTATATCCCCGACAACTTCTTTTGATAATTGTTTGCACAATCTTGATAAAGTTTTGCAGAGGTGTGAAGAAACTAATCTTGTTCTAAATTGGGAGAAATGCCACTTTATGGTGAATGAAGGAATTGTTCTTGGACATAAAATCTCTAAAAGGGGTATCGAAGTTGACAAAGCAAAGGTTGAAGCAATTGAGAAAATGCCCTGTCCCAGGGATATTAAAGGTATTTGTAGTATTCTTGGTCATGCTGGTTTCTATAGGAGGTTTATTAAAGATTTCTCTAAGATTTCAAAGCCTCTTAATAATCTTCTTCAAAAAGATGTACCATTTGTTTTTGATGATGATTGTAAGGAAGCTTTTGAAACTCTTAAGAAGGCTTTAACTACTGCTCCTATTGTTCAACCACCTGATTGGAATTTACCCTTTGAAATTATGTGCGATGCTAGTGATTTTGTTGTCGGTGCTGTTCTTGGACAGCGCATAGATAAGAAGTTGAATGTTATTCATTATGCTAGTAAGACTCTTGATGCTTCTCAGAAGAATTATGCTACTACTGAAAAGGAGTTTGTTGTTGATGTTTTTGCATGTGATAAGTTTAGACCTTACATTGTTGATTCTAAAGTTACTATTCATATAGATCACGCTGCTATTAGATATCTTATGTCAAAGAAGGATGCTAAGCCTAGGCTTATTAGATGGGTGTTGCTTTTACAAGAGTTTGATTTGCATATTGTAGATAGGAAAGGTGCTGAAAATCATGTTGCTGACAATTTGCCTAGATTGGAAAGCGTTTCTTTTGATCCTATTCCTATTAATGATAGTTTTCCAAATGAACAGTTGGCTTCAATAAATGTAACTTTGCGAGACCTCCCATGGTATGCTGATTATGCTAACTTCATTGTTTCCAAGTATTTGCCTCCAACCTTTACAGCTCAGCAAAGAAGAAAATTCTTTTATGACTTGAGGCATTATTTTTGGGATGACCCACACTTATATAAAGAAGGAGTTGATGGTATTATGCGAAGATGTGTTCGAGAATATGAGCAACATGAAATATTGAGAAAGTGCCATGGTAGTGCTTATGGAGGACATCATGCTGGAGATAGAACTGCATAAAAGGTTCTACAATCAGGTTTTTATTGGCCAACTCTTTTTAAAGATGCTAGAAAGTATGTTTTATCTTGTGATGAATGTCAAAGAGTTGGTAATGTTTCTAGATGTAATGAAATGCCTATGAGTTACACTCTTGTTATTGAACCATTTGATTGTTGGGGATTTGACTTTATGGGTCCTTTTCCTCCTTCAGAAGGTTATACTCATATACTTGTTGCTGTTGATTATGTTACTAATTGGGTAGAAGCCATACCTACAAAGAGTGCCGATGGTGAGACCTCGTTAAAAATGCTTAAGGATATTATTTTTCCTAGGTTTGGTGTACATAGATATCTTATGACTGGCGGAGGTTCTCATTTTATTCACGGAGGTTTTAGAAAATCTCTTGCTAGATATGACGTTAATCATAGAATTGCTTCTGCTTATCATCCCCAAACTACTGGGCAGGTAGAGCTTTCGAATAGAGAGATCAAGTCTATCTTGTAGAAGACTGTAAATAGATCTAGGAAAAACTGGGCTAGCAAGTTAAATGATGCTTTATGGGCTTATAGAACTGCTTATAAGAACCCCATGGGCATGTCTCCTTACAAGATGGTTTACGGAAAAGCGTGTCACTTGCCCTTAGAATTAGAACACAAAGCTTTTTGGGCAGTGAAAGCGCTTAATAGGGATTTTAAACTTGTCGGTAAGAAAAGGTTGCTTGATTTGAGTTCTTTAGATGAGTGGAGAAACGAAGCTTACGAGAATGCCATGCTTTTCAAAGAGAAAGTCAAGCAATGGCATGATAAGAGAATTCTTAAGAGAGATTTTTATGTTGGTGAGAAAGTTCTATTGTATAGGTCCCGTCTCAGATTTTTTGCAGGAAAATGACTCTCAAAATGGGAAGGACCCTTTGTTATTGAAGAGGTGTACCACTCAGGTGCGATAAAGATTGCTTCATTAAAAGATAACACTACACAAGTAGTGAATGGGCAAAGACTCAAACATTATATTGCTGGAGATTCTTAAAATGAAGATGTTGATGTTATTCAAACGATGACTCCAGAAAAATTCATCCAGGACAATATGCAGGAACCTGCAGAGTTCGTTTTTGAATAGGTAACAGTTCTAGTCAGAAAAGGTTCGCATTAAACTTTTCCATTAATATTTTTGTTGTTTTTATTAAATATGAAAAATCAGGAGACGAAAACGGGCAGGAGACGGAGTACGGTGGATCCTCACCACCAGGGGGCGCGGGCCCACTTTAGGCCACGCCGCCCTGTGGTGAGAGCACCCCGGAGCTCGTTTTCGTCCCGGTTTCCTCCTGTGATTACGTTTCGATGTTTAATTTTCGCCTATATAACCCTCCGGATTGCCCGAGGTCTGTATATCGTTTTCTCGTCGTGTTTTTGTTTCGACCAGCTTTTGTCAGGAGTTGATCTCAGTTTTAGGATCATCATGGACTCTGCAAGCAATGACAAGGAGAACTCTCTTGCGTACATCATTAATCCGTACATGAGGGAGCTGAAGATGCATCTGAAGGAGTTGTCACTCAAGGATGGGAAGTTGTAGATAGAAGATGTCCAAGGGCCTACAGGAGAAGGGAGTCTCGAAGCCAGGATGGAAGCACTGGAGCAAGAAGTTTTTAAGTACAAAAAGATGGCGGAACACGAGGTGGACATCATCCATAGGATAAATCAAGAACTCATCGCCAAGCACAAGAAGGAGACCGCAGGACTCTGGGATGACATCTTGTCACTCCATGAGACCACCAACAAATTACAAGCACAACTCTACGATTTGCAGAACCAAAACTATGAGTATGACGTTAGGTTTAAACAAATGAGTGCTGCTGCCAGTTTCAGGATATTGGAGACCAAGACATCTTTCCTTGATGGGGAACCTCTGCCTTGGAAGTCTGATGATGATAAAGACTCGCCACCACCGCCGAAGGAGTAATTCATCATTGGTATAGGCATCCCCTTGGCTTGTTCCAAGCTTGGGGGAGTGCCGCGGTATCACATCATTATCTTTTACTCATTTACTTTTCAAGTAGAGTCATATCATGAATAGAGAAGTTATCTTATAGAATAGTTTGCAGTGTGGAAGTACCCTTCTTAGTTGGCTATCTATGTATCCCTTGCTGTGAGTTGCGGTAATGAAATATTAATGAGAAGTTTTATCGTTTACTTTCCGCACACTTTATTTTAGTTTGCAATTTTTCTTATATGATTAGTCTTATTGATTAGTATTGGTATCACTTTGGGAGCATGAGTAAATTTAGTTGGTTTTGGCAAACTTAGCTTGGTCAGTAGCAACATTACCTTGAGGTTTGAGTAGAAAAGAATAAAGAAGTGTTGGTAGTTACATCATTTCAGCTTTCCTTCATGTTTTGCTCATAAGCAATAGTATTCTCAAATTAAATCTTTTGTACTTTCAAGGAAGTTTGCATGATTGTTCCTATTATATGTATGTTTGTTTGTTTCATGCAACTCTTATGCTTGCTACCCAGCCTTGCTAGCCAAAAACCTGTACTGAGAGGGAATACTTCTCGTGCATCCAATTCCCAAAAACCAAGTTACCACCAAAGAGTCCACTATAAATCCCTATGCATGGTATTTCAAGCCATTCCAAGTAAATTTTCATGTGCTACCTTTCAAAAACCTTCAAATACTTCTCATTTTGTGCCACTATTTTTAGCTCATGAGGACGTAGTGATTGGGTTTGTTATCTTCCATACTAAATTAAGTACCCCTCGACTAGGCAGCTTCATCTACTCGTCATTAATTTGCAAGGGAGCTGGTCAGACCATTGTAATCTAAAAAAGAGAACGAAAAGAAAAAGGCACTCCTCCATGGTATGTGAAAGTTGGTGGACACCCGATGGAATCGGTTAGCCATGGTTTGAGAAAGGAAAAAGTGGGGAGGAGTGCCAAGCTATAAAAGAGCACCAATGTGCCAATTAATCAACATCTCGGAACCGCTCTCACTTGTTTAGTATGGAAGATATCAAGAACTCCGTTGCTAGTCGTTGACGAAAGCAACCACCTCTCAAAACAAATTTTATCTCTGTTTTACAAATGAAAAGCTCTAGAACATGTTTAATCCCTGCTTCCCTCTGCGAAGGGCCTGTCTTTTACTTTTATGTTGAGTCAACCTATTCCCTTCTATCTCAAGCAAGCATTTGAGTTGTTATGTTTCACTCATCCATATGTTGATCCATTCAATCATGTTTACTATCTTCCTTTGTTTAGTATAATGCTTTTATCTGAAGGAATATATCTTTGAAAGCTCTCTATGATTGCTAAGAGTTTGTTTCGTTGAGCATATGTTTTTGCTATATTAGCTCTGTTATAAATGGCTCCGTTCAAAAGTAAGTATAGCTTATTCATTGTTCTCTGACCAAGAACTAAGGTTTGTCATCACCAATTATAATTTACCTTGTGAATCTTTATTTTGATTCCCTTTTACTTATTGCAAGTCTATATTATATGTAGGGAAGTTGCTGTCTATTATAAATTGTGCCTTAGTGAATGTGATGCTTTTTGTCCGTATTTTGATTATCGACACTTCACTCTATAAACCTGTGGTCATGTTTACCGAGTTCAGTTTTCGCTTAGGGACAAGCGAGGTCTAAGCTTGGGGGGTTGATACGTCCATTTTGCATCACTATTTTGTATCATAATTTACTGTTATTCATTGATATATTTCACATTTAGAGATGATACTTATGTTGTTTCCTCTGTTTTTACATGTTTGATGATCATTGGAGGATTTGCTGTCGGAGTCAGGATTCTGCTGGAAAAAGGACTGTCAAGACACCATGTTTCGGAAGATCAGGAAATTCCAGAAAAGTACCAGAAAATTATATTTCGCCAGAAGACTGAAGGAGCCAGGAGGAGGAGGCGAGAGGAGCCACAGGGTGGGCTCACCCACAGGGGACGCGGGCCCACCCCTGGCCACACCGGCCTGTGGTGTGGCCACCCTGGCCCACTACTGCCATCGCCCCTTCGCGTATATCATCGTCCCCGAAAACCTAAGTGAGGGGGGCTGAGAGATAGACACCGCTGAAGGAAATGTGCCCTAGAGGCAATAATAATATTGTTATTATCATATTTCTTGTTCATGATAATGTTTATATTCCATGCTAGAATTGTATTAAGCGGAAACATTAATACTTGTGTGGTTTATGAACAACACCGTGTCCCTAGTATGCCTCTACTAGACTAGCTCATTGATTAATGATGGTTAAGGTTTCCTAGCCATAGACATGAGTTGTCAATTAATAATGAGGTCATGTCATTAGAAGAATGATGTGATGGATAGACCCAAATTAAGCACAGCAATTAGATCGTGTCATTGTGTTCACAATTGCGTAGCTTTTCCTATGCCAGTATCATATTCCTTAGACCATGAGATAATGCCACTCCCTGGTACCGGAAGAGAGCTTTGAGGTCATCAAACGTCATCCTATGAGAGAGTGATCATAAAGGTGTCTCTCTGGTAATCGGAAAGTACTTGTTGGGTTGTATGTATCGAGATGGGATTTGTCCCTCCCGTGATGGAGAGATATACTCTGGGCCCACTCGGTAATCAATATCATACACCGTTTGCAAACACGTGATTAATGAGTTTAATCACAGGGTGATATTGGATTGCGGAACGAGGAAAGAGTACTTGCTATGAACGAGATTGAACTAGGTATGGTGATACCGACGATCGAATCTCGGGCGAGTAAAAATATCGCGAGACAAAGGAATTTGTATACGGGATTAATTGAATCCTGACATCGTGGTTCACCGATAATGATCTCGTTGAATGTGTGGGAGTCAATATAGATTTTTAGATCCCGCTATTGATTATTGATGGCGATCATGTCCACATATTCTCGAACCCGTAGGGTCACACACTTAACGCTCATCGACGCTAGGGCAGTTTCGGGATTTATGGAAATTGTTTCGGAGAGTTACGGAATTGTTCCGGGAAGAAGATTAATGATTTATTAATTAATTGAATTAATAAATATTAATATATATATTTATTTATTGGAAATAAATATGGGCTAAAAAGTAGTTCACGGAAAGTTTTGCTAATGGCCTAATTTTGTAGCCCATTTAGATAAAGTGCAAAAAGAAAAAAGGCAAAGAAAGAAAAAAAAGTGGACACCCAGTTGGGCCGGCTGGGCCGGCCGGCTGCGCTGCCCCGCGCCCCGTGCGTTGCTCTCTGGCTGCTCGCTAGGCCGCTGGGCTGGCCCAGGCCGAGCCAGGCCGGTTGCCCGCCAGCGTCGCTGCCTGGAGCGGTCGCTCGATCCCGGCAATTCCTATGCTCCACCCTGGTCGGCGTGGACGAAACGCCGCACACTCTTTTGGGCCGGCCGGTTAGTATCTATCGAGATGAGATCGAGGAAAGACCGCCTGAGGTGAGGACGAGGCAGCCACCGGAGATGAGGAAGAACGCCGCGCCGCCCCCACCCGGAGACGGAGACGACGCGCCAGGACCTCGCCGGAGACGATGACGACGCGGCTGGCCGCGACATCGCCGGCGGAGGCGAGGAAGAGAGCCTTAGGGGGACGGGTGCAGGTCTTAGGGTTCCGGCGGTGCAAGAGGAGCTTAGAGGGGAGGTCGACTGGCCGGAACCTCACCGGAGACGGGGACGACGCGGCTGGCCGCGGCGTCGCCGGTGGAGGAGAGGAAGAAATCTTAGGGTTTAGGGTTCCGGCGGGCGGAGGAGGAAGGAGCTGCCGGCGTTTTAGAGTTTCAGCGGTGGAGGATGTAGGAGCTGCCGGCGGGGAGGGAGGAGCTGTCTGCGGTCGTCGGAATCGTCGAGAAGAAGATACCACCTGATATGGAAGAAGGCAGGTAGTCAATGGGCCGCGGCCCATGTTGCTGCCAGGGTGAGCGGCGCCCCGTCCGCTCCACCTAGGTTGGAGTATAGGAGATCCCCTCGACCCCGGCTTCCATCGATCGCGAGGCAAAGTCTGGAGTGCTCATGCCTCACGCGGCCACGGGCCAGGCTCGATCAGCCAGGAGCCCACGTGCGGGATGCACTCCAGGAGCGCCTCGATCGCCAGGACGAGGCCGCACTGCAGCGATCGATAGGATCGAAAGCTTACCGCTCGACCAAGTAAAGGGCATCTTGACGTGTAAGTTTGACTTGCCTTATTCGATGTGATACGCCTATAAAAGGAGGCCACAAGCAGGTCGCGAGGAATGAAGTTTTGTTCAGCCGTCGCCGCCTGTGTCTAATAGCCCTAGTTTGACTGTTCTTTTGCGTATCTTCTTCCACCTCGCGCGCGTAGGTGAAGCCCTGCCCGCAAATACTCTCTACCATAAGCACCACGCCGTCGTGTTGCTGATCCCATCTACCACTTCACCGCACCTTGCTGGACCAAGGATGAGGAGTCATCGCTGCGCTGTACATGTGCAACGCTTGGAGGCGCCGCCCGTTGTGGCGCTTGGATCAGATCGGATCGCGAGGAGGAGACGCTAGTACGACTACGCCGACCACGTTCATCTGAACGTTTCCGCTGTGCGAGCTACAAGGGTATGTAGATCTAATCTCTCACTCATTGTTTTGCATCTCGTAGATCAGATCTTGGCTTGTTCTTGTTCGTCTTCGTAGGAAAATTTTTGTTTTCTATGCTGCGAAACCCTTCAGTGGTATCAGAGCGAGATCTATGCGTAGATGTTTTACACGAGTAAAACGCAACATGCTTGTTGCGGGCGTTGATGTTTTCTGTTGCAAACCTCTATTTTGTGTACTTATTATGGCGTGGTATAGTGAGATCGAAGCGGTCCAGGCCAACTTTACGCGACCTCGTTCGCGAGACCGGCTCCGCACTTGACATGTGGCTTGTTCCACACATGCGGCTGGTGGATGCCAGTTTCTCTCACTATAGTAGTCATGGGATTTACAACGGATGTTAGCAACCATAATATCACCGTTGTGGCTTTGCGTAGGTAAGAACCGTTCTTATGCGTAGCTTCCATAAGCCACGTAAAACATGCAATCAACAAATTAGAGGTGTCTAACTTGTTTTTGCAGGGAGTGTTTGTGATATGGTATTGCCACAAGATGTGATGTGTATGATATATGTGATGTATGCGATGATCATGTTTTGTAATATTTCACGACTTGCATGTCGATGAGTTCACAACCGGCAGGAGCCATATGGTTGTCTTTATAATTTTGTATGACCTACGTGTCAACTTCTTATACGCCATGTAATAGCTTTACTTTATCGCTAAGTAGTTAACAATAGTCGTAGTTGCTATTCGTGGTGGAGGCAATCATGGTGGAGTGATGGAGATCATGCCGGCGCGCACGAGATGGAGATCATGCCGGCGCGCACGAGATGGAGATCAATGCGTGAAGATTGGCTATACCATGTCACATATTGTATATGCATGTGATGTTTATCCTTTATGTTGCATCTTATTCTGCTTTGATCGTGACGGTAGCATTATAAGATGATCCCTCACACTTAATTTCAAGATAAAATGTGTTCTCCCCTCGTATGCGCCGTTGCGAAAGATCGTCGTTTTGAAGCATCACGTGATGATCAGGTGCTATAAACTCTACGTTCACATACAACGGGTGCAAGCCAGTTTTTGCACACGCCAAAATACTTGGGTTAAACTTGACGAGCCTAGCATGTACAGACATGGCCTCGGAACACACGGACCGAAAGGTTAGGCATGAGTCATATGGATGATATGATCAACATCTTGATGTTCACCATTAAAGCTACATCATCTCACGTGATGATCGGTCTTGGTGTAGTGAATTTGGATCATGCTTCACTAAACAACTTCGAGGGATGTTGAATTTAGTGGGAGTTCATTAGTAATTCGATTAACTTGAACTAATTATCATGAACTAAATCTTAGTGTATTTGCATAAGTCGTTGTAGTCTTTGGCAACCGTTTTCCATCGACACTTAGTTTTAATTGAGTTAATAGAACTATAGAATTCTGGATAATCACTTTACGGACTAGTACCGTTTAGTTAGAATGTCAAGACTAAAGATTAAGTCCTATTGCAAACTTCAGCAAACCTCGCTTGCTCCATACGAATTAATAAGTTGTATTAATCAAAGATCAATGATTCAAGTTTAGTATCTAAAGATCATGCATTTGCCTTCATGAGAAATTGATCTTCAAAATTGTTTGAGAATCAAAGTGATCTTGGAGCTGAAAGAATTGTTTCAGAAACAAACAAGAGTTAAAAGATGTTTGATGTCTAAAACTTTGATTGTTTGCAAAATAATTAAGTATAATTTAGTAAAAGAACATATGCTCATATTGTATGAATATATTCGAGGATTGAAGAAGCTAGGCGTACCGATCACCCAAAAGTTTGGGAAACTAATATTATACTTGCACTCGTCCTAGTAACTATAGTAGTTTCATCATGAAGTTGTCATGATAGGATGAATGAAAAGGTATCAGCTAATTTTTTGTTTTCTATGCTGCGAAACCCTTCAACCGCCGCCTCTGCGGGGCGGAAAACACCAGAGAGAGAAAAGCTCTCCGGCAGGCAAAAATCTGCCGGGGAAATTCCTTCCCGGAGAGGGGTGATCATCGCCATCATCATCATCGCGCCGGACTTAATCGGGATCATCATCACCATCATCCTCATCACCAACACCTTCATCTCCACCATCACCACGCCATCCCGCTGTAACATCTTGAGTTAAATCTTATCAAATTCTTAGGGGAAACTTTCTCGGTGTTCATTACTCTTATGGTTAATGCTATTGAGTGGAACCATTGAATTAAGGTTTATGTTTAGATTGTTATTTACCATTATTTCACCTCTGATCATGATCCATATGATGTCTTGTGAGTAGTTCGTTTAGTTCTTGAGGACATGGGAGAAGTCGAGATGTTAGTAGTGGAATATGTTAAGTAATATTTAATGGTTTGATATTTATTTGCTGTGGTGCTATTTCACTAGTGGTGTCATGTGAACGTCGACTACATGATACTTCACCATTTATGGGCCTAGTGGAATGCATTGTGTATTTGGCTACCAATTGTGGGGTTGCTGGAGTGACAGAAACCTAAACCTCCATTGGGAAACCATTGCACCAGGGAGCGTAGGATCTTAGAGTTTAAAGCTGTAGTTAGATTTATCTTAATTACTTTCTTGTAGTTGCGGATGCTTGCAAGGGGTATAATCACAAGTGTGTATTTATCCTAGTAAGGGTAGTGCACTAGCACAGGTTCACCCCCATAACACTTATCAAACCAATAAAGATTATTTAGCGGCATGAAGCGAAAGCACTTGACAGAAACTCCCGTGTGTCCTCGAGAACGTTTGGTCATCATAAGTTACACAACCGGCTTGTCCTTTGCTCTAGAATGGATTGGGCCACTCGCTGCAATTATTATTATTGTCTTTTATTTATTCGTACTTTATTTACTTGCATTACCAAATACCCCTGAAAACCCGTTTGCTAGTATTTACAGTGAATCCTTGATCAAAACCACTTGTCAATACCTTCTGCTCCTCGTTGGGTTTGACACTCTTATTTATTGAAAGTACTACGATACACCCCCCTATACTTGTGGGTCATCATCGTAGCGCTATTGTTCTTCTGCAGGATCGTGCTCAACATATCGAAGAGTTGGTTGATCATTGTCAGGAATCTTTGACAACCATATTTTCTGTTATGCTTCCCCGGAATCCTCCGCCAGAGAAATTCGGGTAGCTACTCGACGTTTTCAGGACGAGCCATCATGTTCATCGCCTGATAGAGCTCAATTTGGTGGCTAGCGCCAATTTTGCTCTTGGCTGGATACGTAAGTGGCATCCGAGACTCAATTATAGTACCATGTCTCTGAATTTGCCTCCTTCCCAAGGATCTGCGGCTCTGCGAGTACATATGGACGCCACTCTTCAACCAGCGAGAAGGATTATTGGTAGGTTACTAGAAGCTGATGCTAGCTTTTTCCATGAATTCCACTACTTGAACCCGCTCTGCGTTGATGATTCAGATCAGGCGGAGTTGTAATATATGGCTGTAATATATGTTTTTTTGAACGCGAGAATTTATTTGTTCTGATGTTGTTGTCAGAAACTTGTGCTCAAGGCGTTATTTATATTTGTGCATTTACCGCAATTCTATAGTGTAGCACTTGTGATTTGTCTTTTTGAATTCACACAAAGACTCGTAAACTCAAAAAGGAGGAACTTGTCTTTTTATTATGCTGAATGTAAAGATACATGGGATATCCCAAGAGACCCAGCCAGTGACCTGTGTTCTGGGTCTAGAGGGCATTGCCCTGTTATAACTCATGGCTTAGTAGCCTTATTTTTTCCTATTCTATTTTCCTAATAGCCTATTGTATACTTGTTGTCTATATTGTAGAGGTCTTCTCCTCCTCTGTTGTAGCTTCCTTTAGATCCGATGACTGAACTCGCAGTTTCTTTGCCTCTGGCTCTGCTAGATGTTCTTTGAGTTGTTTTGTAGTGCAGGTAGTCGCACTTCCTATTTTATCCTTACGTTGTCCGTAGGTGGCTGTCATGCCGAAGTTTTGCGCCATCTTGTGGAACTCCTTGTCGCATAGATCTGAAAGTTTGAAGCTCCCCTTTACTGTGATGATTCCCCTTGGTCCTGGCATCTTGAGTACCAGGTAGGTGTAGTGAGATACTGCCATGAATCGCAAAAACGCGGGTCGCCCGAGGATCGCGTGATACTGAGAAGGCCAATCCATGACTTCGAAGTCGAGCTTCACTCTTCTATAGTTCTGGCGATTGCCGAAGCAAACGTCGAGTGCTATTTGACCCAATGGGTAGTTGGCGCTTCCTGGTACGATTCCATGGAAAGAGCAGTCTATTGGTTTTAGGAACTCCATTGATATGTGCATTGCTCGAAGTGTTTTTGCGTAGATCAGGTTTATTCCACTTCATGCATCCATGAATACCCTTTCTATGTCATATCCTCCAATCTGAGCTTTAAGTACTAGAGCCGCGTTTCCTGGCCGAGGTACTATTATGGGGTGATCTTCTCGGTTGAATTCTATGGGTTGCTCAGACCAGTGCAAATATTGTGTAGTCACTAGAGGCGATGTTACTGCTAAGTTGACTTGGCGAGATATGCTTTTCTCCTCTTTATCAGACTTTGAGATGGGTTGTATCATTGCTGCGATGTGCCCTTTAGATGGGATATACCCTCCTTCATTGTTGTTTACTTGATTTGTCTGGTTTTGGCCTTGCGCTGCTCCGTTGTTTGCTTGCTGGCTTGATGACGGTGTGTTGTTTGTGTTGCCCTCATAACCCTGTCTTCTTGCTTCGGCTTGCTTATTTCATGCTGCCTCCTAAAGTTTCAGGAACGTTTTGCAGTCTTTCATTGCGTGTCTGGACACTCTTTTCCCACCAACGAATACGAAGTGTATATGGCACGGTCCGTTTAGCATATCGTCTGGTGATGGATTGTATTCCCTGGGCCCCTTGGACTGGAATCTTTTGTTGTTGCTGGAGTATTCTCTATCGTAACTGCGGTATTCTGAGTTCCTGCGGTCATCTCCTTGATAATTATTATCTTTGTATCCTGCGGCTACTTGACTGTGGGAGCCGGGTGATCGCGTCCTTGATGGCTTGTAAGTAACAGCCCATTGGGAACCCCAAGAGGAAGGTATGATGAGCACAACAGCAAGTTTTTCCTCAGTTGTGAAACCAAGGTTTATCGAACCAGTAGGAGAAAGCCAAACTTCAGAAGGTGATGCTTGCTAGCTTCGCGACACTCCGGACAATGGCGCCAACAAAATTGCTGGTGTGTTGTTGACGTAGGAGCTTCTTCACCTAACAGCAACGTGGAACCTGCACACAACATAACCAAGTACTTTGCTCCCAACTTACGATGAGGTTGTCAATCTCACCGGTTTGCTGTAAATAAAGGATTGAGCATATCGAGTGGTAAAAGGGTAATAGTATGCAAGAAAGTAAACAGTGCGAGTAAAAGTAGAACGGTATAGCAATGTAAAGGAAATTGGACCGGCGTCCACAGTTCACTAGTGGTGTCTCTCCATAAGATAAATAACAACATGCTGGGTAAAAAAATTATAGTTGGGCAATTGATAGAATAAAGATAACGTACATATGTCATGAGGATAACTATGAGATTCACTCTGGGCATTATGACAAAATACATAGACCGTAATCCAACTGCATCTATGACTAATAATCCACCCTCCGAATGTCGTCCGAGCAAATATTGGGTATTAAGTTGCATACAATGGATAACTGCATTAAGCAAAGTGCGTAAAGTAAACAAAGCAAATGTCCTTGGACACAAGAATGTTGTTTTCTCCCTAGTGGCAATAGCACATCTACAACCTTAGAGGTTTCTGTCACTCCCCCAGATTACTAGAGGTATGAACCCAACTATTGAGCATAAATACTCCCTCTTGGAGTCACTAGCATCTACTCGGCCAAGATATCTACTAGAAACGAAGAGCATGCAAGATCATAAACAACATAGAGATAACATAAAGATATATGATTCAGCACATCAACTTGACATAGTACCAATACTCATCGGATCCCAATAAACGCAATATGTAGAATTACATAAAGATGATATTGATCATGTAGGGCAGCTCACAAGATCTAAACATGAAGCACATGGTGGAGGAGACAACCATCTAGCTACTGCTATGGACCCGTAGTCCAAGGTAGACTACTCACACATCACTCCGGAGGCGACCATGGTGGTGGAGAAGGCCTCCGGCAGGGATTCCCCTCTCCGGCAGGGTACCGGGAAGAGCTCCTGGATCCTCCCGATCTCGCTTCGACGACGGCAGTGGCTTGCAGTATGTTTCGAGGAGAAGCGATCTGTCCTTTAGGTTTTTCCCGTCGAGGGGAATTTATAGGCGAAAGGGCAGCGTCAGGAGGTGGGCTAGCTGGCCTCACCATGTGGTGGCGCGGCCAGGGGCTGGGCCGCGCCACCCCATGGTGAGCCTGGCCCCTGCCCCCCCCCCACCGTCTCATCTTTGGTCTTTGCAAAGCTTCAGTAAAAATAGGAGGTTCGGCTTTTGTTTCATCCAATTCCGAGAATATTTCCTGTGTAGCTTTTCTGAAACACAAAAATAGCAGAAAACATGGAACTGGCACTGTGGCATCTTGTTAATAGGTTAGTTCTGGAAAATGCATAAAAACGCCACGAAGTGTAACAAAACACAAAGCAAATGGTGTATAAACAAGCATGGAGCATAAAAAATTATAGATACGTTTGAGACATATCAGTCCTCTTGTTATTACACGCGTCTTCGCCATCTGCGAATCTATTTGCTATGTCCATTAGCTCCGAAACTGTCCTTGGTTTAATTCTGCCCATTTCTTCGACTAGGTCTCCTCGTTGTAACCCAAGTGTAAAGGTGTCGATTGCTCGCTCGTCTGAAACTTTGACTGCGGAATTCTTCATGATGCTCCACCTTTGAATGTATGACCTAAGTGTCTCATTGCGCTACTGTATACAGGCTTTGACTTCTTCTATTGATGCTGGTCGTTTGTACGTTGACTTGAAGTTGCTTGTAAATTGCTTTGTGAGCTCTTCCCAGCTTCCGATTGTCTCTCTTTCCAGCTTACTCAACGATGACCGAGCTGCGCCGGCGAGGTGGAGTTGTAGACTTTGCATTGTTATTTCCTTTGATCCTCCAAGTATTCTGACTGCTTGCAAATAATCTGAGAGCCATGGTGACGGCTCCTGGGATCCATCGTATTTTTGCTGATCATGGGGTAGTTTGAAACCTTTGGGTACTGGTGTGGTGCGAACTTTGCGAGTAAAGCACGATGCGCCCATCTCTTTTTCATCGTCTTCATAGTCATATGCCCTGGTGGGAGTCCTGGACCTTCGGGTTCCTCCATGCCTTGGGATTTTGTGGTATTTTGGCGATGCTGACCTAGATCGCCGGCTACTACTCCTATGCCGAGGACTATTGTGATGGCGTGGTGATCTAGGCTTGTGTGTACCTTTGTTGCGGGTATGCTTCTTCATCTTTGGCTGTTAACTTGTTACCTACCATTCTCAATCCTTGTAATGCTGCTCGATGCAAATGCTCTCTTGGATCCCCTGGGCTTGGCCGCGTGGTGTATAGATATGTTTGTGCTGCCACAAGCGCTGCTTCAGGTGTTTTTGGTATGATATTGCCTTGCTTATCGACCGATAGGAAAGATGAGTCGAGGTTTCAAGAGAGGTTTCGCCTTTCTGAGTGCTTGAGGTTTTCAACTCTTGATCCGTGCCTATGGTGCCTTTTGCTATTCGTATATGATGCGTTGCTACGCTCTGTGTGAAAGGCTGCGCTTGCTGCAATTGCTAAGTCCCTCCTTTTTCGTATTTCACTTCTTTCTTTTTCTAGTTGTCTTGATTGCTTTCGCAGGGCATAATGATACCCTAAGAGTACATTTTGGCTTGCATCTATCGGTATAGCTGAGCCGTGCTAGATGGCTGCTTTGATTGTGTTCCACTCCTCTACTGATAATCAAATTTTTGCTCTGTTTACCAGAGAGTCTGCGGTGTCTCCTTCCGCCCGATGATTTGCCCCTCTTGCTATGTTTGCTGGGTTTAGTACTAGGTTATTGTTGTCGTCGAATTCTTTTGAGTTGTCTCCTCCGATTGCGAGTACTTGATGTTGATTGTCAAATTTGCTACTATAGCTTGAGAGACTAGTTTGATTATCCTCATGAAGCTCCAATCCTGTTTTCCATGTATCCGTGGACTTATCTGAGATGTCGTCGCAGCAGATCATGAAGTCTTCTGATTGATTTTCTAAGTCAAGGTTATCCATGGTTTTGTCGAGTTCCTTGATTTCTTCTCCTGTATTTTCCGTTGTTGCGAAGCTGACCGGCGAGTTTACCTCACTGGAGGAGCCTACCGATGATTTTGACATTGCGATTGTCGCGGTTTTGCTTGCCGACGGGTCCGATTTTGTCAAATCTGAAAGGCGAATCGAACCCAAAGATCCGACGCAAAAGTTTAGGCTTCCGATCGTCAGATCCATTTGATCCAGGCTTGCGAAAACTGGAGTAAGGGTTGGTGGATGAAGTTGAAAATCTACGGTCCCGAAGGATATTTGGTTTCCGTCGACTTTCGAGTTGCTGTTGGCTGAAAGCGAAAAAGCCGTCGAATTCATGATTCCAACGCCCAGAGTCGCCACGGTCGGCGCCAATTGATGAGGGTTAACTCGACAAATGTCCTAGATGAAGGACTTAGGATCGGGGGAATAGGACGTCGGATGAACTCGAAGGTAAAGATCAGTCAAACAAGGCATGTATCCAAAATAAGTGTGGTGCTGAACTTGGCTCAATCTCAATCTGTCCCTGGCCGGCCTCTCCTGGCGCCTATATATAGGTGGCCAGGTCTCAAGGATCCGGTCGGGTTCAATACAAATTATAGTATTCGTATACGATATCAACTCGTATTTCGACTATGTCTATGACTGGGCCTATTCTAACGGGCCTCAGGGGTACAAAGATAACGGGCTCTATTAGCTATACCCTTATCAGCGAGTCTCAGCGGCGTGGAGCAGCAGGGTCTCAATGACGGTCGCGTGATGATTTACAGGTGCAGGGCGGAGGAACTGTCTCGCGTCGTGGTGGCTGATAGTAGGCCGGTCAAGGTCGGCACATTGATCTCTCCTGAAGATGGGTTTGCGGAAGTTGGCGGCGGCAATAGAGTTTGCTGAATCGATAGTGCTACTAGCTAGTCATGGGACAGCTAGTTCAAGCCTTTGGTTATCTTGATGAGGCGCGTCGGTGTGTTGTCAGGGCAAAAGGCCTTGTTCATAGGCACCCTCTTTATCGTTTTGTGTAGGTTTAGCGATCTATCGCTAGGATGGTGGCTTCGGTTTGATCATTGTATTTCTCTTGTAAGGATTTTGTGGTTTTTTATTAAATAATAAAAAAACTGATGCAGAGGCTAGAGGTACGCCTCCATTTCGAAAAAGAAAAAAAGTAATATGGGTCGGAGGAAGTATCTTCGATGCTCGGTAAGGAAAAAGTTGATTCCGATAGTGACCAATCACTATCCAAATATAACGTACATTTACTTGTTTCATTGAAACAATGTACCACTACCAATATACGATATTGTTTTACTCTAAAAAGTGGATTTCTGCACGCGATATATACATATCTAAGCGAATTTGATTTAGGATTCCAGGAAATGCGTCACATTCAAGGCCGGTTAGGGACACCATGCAATGCAATATGCATGGACGGTCACGGTAGGACGCAGCTTCAGTGACTTTATCTAATAAAGTCTCCCAGCGCCTTACCTTCTATATCTACCTTTCATTGTAGATCCAACATACCACATTGTCTCAAATTTTGAACTCAAAACTAAAACTACTTCAAAAAAATTAAAAAAATTCCAGTAAATCATACATGTTCTGATATGTATTCTGGTGAAGTTTCACTATATTTTGATTGACGGTTTGTGATTAAATAGGTTTTTAAGTTAAACTAGTGCTCGATACGTAAATAGCTATTTAATCACAAACTACTGATCCGAATTGGATGAAACTTTCTCAGGGTTCAAAACGAGGCATTTATAGTTTATTGGAATTTTTTCAATTTTTTCCGGATAGTTTTAATTTTAAGTTTAAAATTTAGACCAATGTGGTACGTTGGATATAAGATAGACGGTGGATATTAGAGGTAAGACGCTGGGAGACTTTGTTACGTGAAGTCACTGAAGCTGCATCCGTCACGGTAGGGGTCCAACAAGTACCATTTGTCATGCCCGGACCATGCATGACTTAAACGCATTGATGTTGAAGCTTGAAGGTGATCAACGTGGCCATATGCTGACAGCATATATAGGTACGCACTACAATGCGTGAACCCTGCCAAGATCTGGGTGTATGTCCAATAGATTTGTGGGGGCTGCAATGCAACGTACAATTTTGTCCTTGCCTTGCTATAAACCGCTGCAGCTTACAATTTGATCTAGTAGCATCGGAAGTTTGTTTGGTAAATACTCTGATGCTACTTGATCTAGTAGCAAGTTAAAGAGATCAATGGTCATGTGTGGCCACACCACATTCATGGTTAGGAGCCTAAAAAAGCTGAAAGCGAACACCACTTGATCTTTGAATACTACTACAGTAGTAGTAGTTCATGTCCCTCATGGGCCCGGCTTAGCAAAATATATACTGATTATATATAGTTTAATTTTACTTTGATTGAAAGGACTGAAAGAAACTACCTTTGAAGACATGCTGAGATTTGAGGGGTAGAGGGCCCCTCCTGGAGGATTGATAACTCAAAGCATGGACGAACAGAAACTTGGAAAACATCAAAGGAAGCATGAAGGGGCCTACAGTGTTGGGTGATTTTACTTGCATATGGATCCGTCGATCTTTTCCTTTTTCTTTCTTTCAAGAACTGTGAGTTAGACCAACTTTGATCGAGCAAGTCGAGCTATAAATCACATGGTCGGCGTACGGAGACGCGCCGAAGCTGCCGATCAGATCGTCGGCATGTAAAGCTAGCGCCCTGGCGATAGCATCGTCGATCGTCCTGGTCGGGCTCGACGGGTCACATGTTCTCCGTTTGTAACTCCTTTTGGTTTTTTTCCTCTTCCTCGCAAATTCAGAAAAGGCAAAACCAATAAACCATGGCTCGTTGAGAAACTCGAACTCGTACACAATGCATGCATCCTCGGCCGAGGAAGAAGATGGAAGAAAATCGTGCGTAATAGTTAGCGAATGACCCTGTGTTTGGGATCGACAATGGCGTGAAAGGGGATAACATGGAGGCTGGCAGGGGAATGTTTTTGTGCGAAGACAGACATTCAGAGGGGGTCCAAGAGCAAAGATAGGTTAGACATGACACGGCCTGATCCCCTTTTCTTGGCTCCAACTGCAACCGGGTGCTGGCGATGGCTAACTACCACCCCGGTCGCTTTCCTCTTAATCTTGCCGGCCTCGTGTCCATTTGTAACCTCGGTGCGTATACGTGAGTAACTGTTTCTTTTTCTGTAGCGGCTTCTCTTTTAGGAGATCGATCGACAGATGAGAGCAAAGCAGCCGCGATCCCGTAGACCAGGGATTAACAAGTCGGACCCACGCTCGTGTGCGAACCATCTTATTACTCTAGTCACTGCGTCGATGGTTAATTAACGTACTGCTAATACCATGCTCTCCAGTCCAGCCACGTGAGGCAGGCATCGCCTCCTTTTCTGGCGTGGCTACAATGGGAGACACCATGAGATAAGATAGTACCCTGGCTGGCCCATCACCAGCATGCATGCTCTCCATATTCTCTCTCTGAATGCATCGACATGCTGGTTGTTCAGTTCTTCTACATGCTTCGCTCTGCTATTTTGGCCTTGGACATGGGAGGAGATCGATCATGTCGTTCAGCTCAGGACATTGGAGGTTTATGACAGCATTGCGGAATGGTCAATGTTGATCGATATTAGTAAAAAGTAAGAGGTACAAGTAATGTTAAGTAGTTCCTTCATTATACAATTCTTGTCGTGATTATAATTTAAATTGAAACTAAAACAATCACAAGAAATATTAGCAAACGGAGAGAGTAACGGGTAACCGCTTAGATGTAGATTAACTAAACATGGCTGCCAAGTGTCAACTCGGTCGGGCTGGTGCCGCCGACAGACATGCATCCGCCAAAGGAAGGGAAGGAGATCAGATCAAAGCGAAAAAACAAGCCGCTCAGCTAGCTTTGCTGTTGCAAGTCTATACACCGCATACTCTTTCTTCCCTGCGTCGATCTTCTTATCCTTTTCACCTTTTCTTCTTCTTCTTCTTCGCTGCTAGGCTCCTAGCCAGTAGTTTTTCATGCATTGCTTCTACTTTACTCCTCCAAGTGGCATGGACGGCCGGGAGAACCGCCCGCCCCCTGGCCCACCTCGTAGTACTACTACAAGACACTCACTCGTTTTTCACGTTAATTCGAAACCCAAACACAATTCCAGCTAAATTTACAGGTTCCAAATATAATGTGTGCAGTGCCGGCCAGACCCGGCGACCTAGCGCAAACAGTGACATGGCCCGGGGTGTAGCAACGGTGCAACAGTTGTCCTGTTGAATACTGTTAAAACGGTTGACGTTTCTCCGCTGCTGCTGTTGACCATGTCTGACCTATTTGTCTACTAATAATTGTGAGCTTAGGATTTTCACTAAGGTTAGATCATTTATAGTACAAGAGGTTATTATAAGAGCTCCCTTAGCACACCTCATTTTATTTCATTTGGTAGAATGAAATGAAATGAAAGGACATTGATGCCATCATTTCATTTGTCAATTTTCAGATTCCAAGCTAAATAATCCCGCAAGGATTTATGAAGTAAAATGATTTTCAAAAGAATACAGAGTTATAGATGGGAATTGACTTAACACACCGCGCCCATTCGTTGGAATTCCAGTCAAAATGGAATCTCGAATGAAGGGACTTCACGTCCCCAACACAAAATAAAGGCTGCCAAACGAGCTCTAAGTTTGTTCTTCCAACGCAATCCACATTTATGTTAGGACGACACATCCTAGAGGGGCTCCTCGTCATGCATGATACAACCCATTAACTCCATAGCGGGAAACTTTATGGATAATTTTCAATGTAGACTTCTAGAAAGCCTACAAGAAAGTTGAATGGATGTTCTTACAACAAACCTGCAGATAAACAATTTTGCAGCATTATTGAGTGGGTATATTTCTTAATTTGTGCAGGAAGAAAGTGTCCATGTTAAATTTTCAAACACAAAAAGGTTGAATACAAGGTAATCATATGTCTCCATTTATTCTTATAATATTGTTGCTCACATATAACGTATTGGTTATCTTCATTGCTAAGCGAGGGAGGACAGGCAAGTGCGTGGTCTTATCCAATATTTTGTGGATGATGGTGTGTCCATTGGATAATTTCATCTTTCTCACACGTCATGACTTTGAACATGTTAACATGAAGCTCATATTTTTAGTATTTTCAGAACACCTGACGACTATATGAGTGAGATATCCTATCTTGGGATGGTTAAAGAGACGGTGGAACAGTACAAGCAACTGTTACTACAAACATGATTCTTTTCTATTCTGGTATTTTGCTAGTCATATTCATTACCGCAAGCTCCAAAACAAGGAGCGGAAGGGGGTTAAAGACCGGTTCAAAAAGAAATAAAGTACCTATGGGGTGTTTGACTTGTAATTATAAATGTTGTTCTCAGTAGTTTGTTGATGTTTACACTATCTTTCTTTAAAATACTTTAAGATGTACAAAAATACTAGATCATCAAACTAGATTTTTTTTTGACAAAGTGATGAACTAAACATAAATTTCAACTAAGTGGAACATTACATGTTGGCAAAAACATTAGAGGGCATGGGAATGCAGGTATTAGATACAAAAGCAAGTGCCTACTTTGAAAATAGTTGTATAAGTTCTTGATAGAGGAAGGTGTATGGAGGTAGTTACTTCTAAGAAATATCTTCACTTCAAAACTTTGTCAGAAGTAGAAGTCAAACCTATGGATTCTCCTTATTTTTTTAATGATCCCTTTGGGGCTAAAGATCAAGTTTTTTCGGGTCTCCCTTTTTTGGTTAGGAATAGAAATGAGACATGACTTAGACATTGACCAATACAAATGACTTGATCCACTATTGGTACCCTTAAAGGAGGTCACTAAAATTTTATAAGTTGTACGGAGTTTCTTCACAACTTGATTGGAGGCCCCCAAACTTGCGTGAAGCCCTCTCAACCAAGGATTGACTCCGTGACACACCAACTGTCTAGGGTTCCAAGAAACCAAAGGGTAACAAACTCATGTACTTTCACTTGAATAAATCCTCACGGTGGACTCATGTTGCACCATATACAATTCAAGACACACAACAAATGCTCAAGTCCTTCTGTCATAAACCTCACCAAAGCAGTACATGTGCTTACTCACAAGCTTATATATGTATTCTTATAGTTTAATTTACCAATGTTCTTGCATACTGATACGTCTCAAACGTATCTATAATTTTTGATGCTCCATGCTTGTTTTTACACCATTTGCCTATTGTTTCGTTACACTTAGTGGCATTTTTATGCATTTTCCGGAACTAACCTATTAACAAGTTGCCACAGTGCCAGTTTCCTGTTTTCTGCTGTTTTTGTGTTTCAGAAGTGATACACAGGAAATATTCTCGGAATTGGACGAAACAAGTTCCTGAAGTCTTATTTTACCCGGAAGCTTCCAGAGATCCAAAGAGGAGTAGGAGGTGGGCCACCAGGGGCCCACACACAGGGGTGGCGCGGCCAGCCCCTGGCCCGCGCCACCACCGTGTGAGGGAGCCTGGCCCCTCCTCTGACATCGCTCTTTCGCCTATAAAGACCCCCCGACGGAAAAAACCTAAGTACCCGATCAGATTTCTAGAACACATCGCGATCCACCGCCACCGTCGACCCGAAGATCGGGAGGGTCCAGAAGCTCTTCCCGGCACCCTGCCGGAGAGGGGAATCGCCACCAGAGGTCTTCTTCATCTCCATGCTTGCCTCCGGAGCGATGAGTGAGTAGTCTACCTTGGACTATGGGTCCATAGCAGTAGCTAGATGGTTGTCTTCTCCACCATGCGCTTCATGTTTAGATCTCATGAGCTGCCCTACATGATTGAGATCACCGTTATGTAATTCTACATGTTTGGTTTGTTGGGATCCGATGAATATTGGTGTTTATGATTAAGTTGTTGTACTAAATATTATCTTTTGTTATCTCTATGTTGTTTATGATCTTGCATGCTCTCCGTTGTTAGTAGCTATCTTGGCCGAGTAGTTGCTAGTGACTCCAAGAGGGGGTATTTATGCTCGATAGTGGGTTCATGCCTCTATTTCACCTGGGGGAGTGACAGAAACCTCTAATGTGGTAGATGTGCTGTTGCTACTAGGGAGAAAACAACATTCATATGCTCAAGGGCATATGCTTTGTTTACATTACACACTTTGCTTAATGCAATTATCTGTTGTTCGCAACTTAATACTTTTGGGGTGTTCGGATTGATATCCCCGGGGGTGGATTATTAGTCATAGATGCAGTTGGATGGCGGTCTATGTATTTTGTTGTAATGCCCAGAGTAAATCTCATAGTGATCTTCTTGACATATCACATTATCTTTATTCTATCAATTGCCCAACTGTAATTTGTTTACCCAGCATGTGTTATTTTATCTATGGAGAGACACCACTAGTGAACTGTGGACCCCGGTCCTATTTCCATCATATTGCTATCACCTGTTTACTTTACTCGTACTGTTTACTTTATTCGCATACTTTTACTGTTTTCCACTCGATACACTCATAACCTTTGTTTCAAGAAAACCGGTGAGATTGACAACCTCATCGTAAGTTGGGAGCAAAGTATTTGTTTGTGTGTGTGCAGGTTCCACGTTGCAGCTAGCAAGCAAAGCTTGGACGAGGCGCCAGTTGTCCGCTGCTGTCGCAAACTAGCAAGCATCACCTTCAGTCGTCATTGTCTCTCCTCTCCTGACCGACATTAAACCTTGGTTTCATAATTGAGGGAAAACCAGCTGCTATACTCATCACACCTTCCTCTTGGGGTTCCCAACGGGCTGGTCATTCACCACGCACAAGGATTGCTGCTGGGGGACGAAGAAGAATAATCTCCTTCATCAACTAGCCATCAGCTGTTTTTCTGGCACCGTTGCCGGGGAGGAAGAGAAGACTTCTGCGAGGGGAGTTTTTCGCACACACGTCCTTTACTTTGTTATTGTTTTGCTTTACTTTATTTATTTTACCTGCATTGTTTTTTATCAAAAACCCAAAAAAAATTAGAATCCTTGGTAGTTGTTTTTACTTGTTTACTTTCGTTTTGCTGAAATGGCCAATCCTGAAAACACCAAGTTGTGTGACTTTACTAGCACAAACAATGGTGATTTTATCTGCACACCTATTGCACCACCTATTCCTGCTGCAAAATTTTATGAGATTAAGCCTGCTTTATTGAACCTTGTTATGAAAGAGCAATTTTCTGGTGCTAGTACTGAAGATGCTGCAGCTCATCTCAACAATTTTGTTGAGCTATGTGAGATGCAGAAATATAAGGATGTTGATAGTGATATTATTAAGCTCAAGTTGTTTCCTTTTTCTTTGAGAGGAAAAGCTAAAGATTGGTTGCTGTCTTTGACTAAGAATAGTATTGATTCATGGGCTAAGTGTAAGGATGCTTTTATTGGTAGATACTATCCTCCTGCTAAGATTATAGCTTTGCGTAGCAATATTATGAAGTTTACTCAGTTTGATAATGAACATGTTGCTCAAGCTTGGGAAAGAATGAAATCTATGATAAAGAATTGCCCCACTCATGGACTGACTACTTGGATGATTATCCAAACTTTTTATGCAGGACTGAATTTTTCTTCAAGGAACCTACTTGATTCAGCTGCTGGAGGCACTTTTATGTCCCTTACCTTGGGCGCCGCATCGAAGCTACTCGACAACATGATGGTAAATTATTCTGAATGGCACACCGAGAGAGCTCCACAAGGTAAGAAGGTAAATTCTGTTGAGGAAACCTCTTCCTTGAATGATAAGATTGATACAATTATGGCTATGCTTGCTAATGATAGGACTCATGTTGATCCTAATAATGTTCCTTTGGCCTCTCTGGTTGCTCAAGAAGAGCAAGTTGATGTGAATTTCATTAGAAACAATAATTTTAACAACAATGCTTATAGGAACAATTTTGCTAGTAACAATTATAGGCCGTATCCTTCTACCAATGGTAATGGTTATGGTAACTCCTATGGTAATTCCTACAACAACACTAGGGCCATGCCCTCCGAGCTTGAGGTAATGCTCAAGGACTTCATCGGTAAGCAAACTACTTTTAACAAGTCTGTTGAGGAAAAGTTAGGCAAAATTGATATTCTTGCTTCTAAAGTTGATAGCCTTGCTCATGATGTTGAAATTCTGAAATTAAAAGTGTTGCCTAATGATGTGAAAGAGAACAATGTTTTTGCTACCGCTAATGCTATTCAAGTTGGAATTGATGAAAATATTAGATTGTTAGCGGAATTGCATGCCAGGTGGGAAAGAGAAGATGAGATGGCTAGAGAGATGAAGGTATGTACCATTACTACCTCTAATGATGTTGCTCCTACTGGTAGCAATCCTCTTACTTTGATTGGTGTAGACAAAACTCCCACTCCTTGTGTTAAGAAGCCTAAAACTGCCAAAACTTTTTCTCAAAAGAGTGCTGAAATTTTTCGGAGTGTAGGAGATGATAGCTCTATTTATTTTAATGATTTTGATGTTGATGGCTGCAATATATCTGAAGTTATTTTGTTCTTGCAAAAGCTTGCTTTGACTCCCAATGCTAGTTCTCTAAATATTGCTTTTACTAAGCATATTACCAATGCTCTCATAAAAATTAGGGATGAAAAGTTGAAGCAAAAAGCTTCTGTTCCCAAGAAGTTAGAAGATGGTTGGGAACCCATCATTGATATGCATGTTAATGGTTATGATTGCCATGCTTTATGTGATCTAGGTGCTAGTATTTCTATCATGCCTAGAAAGATTTATGACATGCTTGATTTACCACCGCTTGAAAAGTGTTATTTTGATGTTCCTATTGCTGATGTTGCTAAGAAGAAACCTTTGGGAAGAATTAATGATGTTCTTATTGTGGTTAACAATAACCTTGTTCCCGTTGATTTTCTTGTTATGGATGTTGAATGCCATGCTTCATGTCCTATTATTTTGGGAAGACCCTTTCTTCTAACTGTAGGTGCCATCATTGATATGAGGGAAGGCACTATCAAGTATCAATTCCCACTAAAGAAAGGTATGGAACACTTCCCTAGGAAAATAAAGAAATTACTTTTTGACTCTATTCTTAGAGAAAATTATGATCTTGATGCTTCATCACTTGATATTACTTGATTCGCAATTTTCTGCGCCTAGCTCAAAGGCGTTAAAGAAAAGCACTCTTGGGAGATAACCCAATGTTTTCTTTTCAGTACTTTTTCTTTTATTTGAGTCTTGGAAGTCATTACTACTGTAATGACCGCTCCTTATCTTGTTTATTTCGTTTTTTGTGCCAAGAGAAGCCTCTAATTTGAGTGAGGTAAAGATTTGGGGATGTTGCTGTCCTGAAACTGTTTTCGGTGCTGCACCGTAAAAAATCATGAAAATTATTTGTTTATCTTTTGGACCTGCGATCTCTTGTGCATATGCCCCAGGTTATATCCAAACTTTTCTTAGTTGAACACTTTTTGATATGAGCAACATAAAATCCCTCAAAAATTCGACCTTTGTCAGCTGTTCAGTTTTGACAGATTTCTGCCAATATTTGTGTTTGCCACTTTATCGCTTTCTTTTGAGTTCTTTTGATCATGGAACTTTTGGGGAAGTTGCTACAGTAGTATTTGCTATATATGTGGTGGTTTTGAGTTGAAACCTGAAGCAAATAGAGATTGATTATATGTTATGCTTGTACTAATGTTGCTAATAGATTTGTGTTTAGTTTTGTATGAAGGAAGTTTTCAAGTGTAGGGATTGGAGAATGATGAGATGAGTTGAAGAATGGACAAAAGCTCAAGCTTGGGGATGCCCATGCATCACCCCAAGAAATTTCCAAGAAGTACAAGCGTCAAAGCTTGGGGATGCCCCCGAGGCACCCCTTCTTCATCGGCAAAAATCAGGTCACCTTTCAAAACACTATATTTTTATTGCTTCATGCACTATGTGTTTTTCTTGGAGCGTCAGTTGTTTTAGTTTTCTTAGTTAGTTTAGTTTGTTTGTTTGCTGCAATAAATGGTTGGACCCCAACAAATTTCTTTTGGAGGAGATGTACTCATTTTCATTTGCAAAGAACACTCCGTTTTTCATTCTTACAATTTCACCGGGTGTTCTTCTTTTTCTGCTACTGCTTTTGGTTTTCATTTTCGCCTTGATTTGCATTCAGATCTTGTCATATCTTTTCATCAAGGTGTATTTTTGCCTCTGATCTTTATTGGTTTTCATCAAAAGAGGTGTTTATAAAAATTTCAAATGGTGTTGGAAAAGAGAAAAAGCTTTGTGCAAAATAGTGGTACAAGAAGGAGCTTGTGTAGAGTGCGGCTTAGGCTTTTTTATGTCATGCTTGATGTCTTTTTGATAGTATGCTTAGTGGTTTTGCTGTAGCATGACTTGTCTCAAATAACTGAGATTGCTTAATGAGCCTTTGAAAAAATCATGCGTTGTTTTTATTGTATGGAAGCATTATTTTGGTTTTCTCCTTGATGCTTTATTTGGGTTGACTTGGCGCATGCTCACACATGTTAGACTTTTACAAAGTCGCCAATAGCCTTCATGATCATTTAGTTTTTGACTTTTGATGCCATCGTATGCTTCTTTTAATGTCGCTTTGTCGCTTTGCATGATTATGGCCATTACTGCTCTCTTAGTTGGTCGCTCCCAGTCTTTTGCTAGCCCTCACCTTGTACTAAGTATGAGCTCTACTCGTGCATCCAACTCCTAAAAGCCAAAGTTTTCCATTGTGTCCACTATAAACTCCTATGCATGGTATTTGTAAGCCATTCCAAAGTAAATTTTCATGTGCTACCTTTCAAAAACCTTCAAAACACTTCTCGTTTTGTGACACTGTTTTCAGCTCATGGGGACGTAGTGGTCGGATTTGCTATCTTCCATATTGCTTATTCCAAAAAAAAAGAAAAAAGAAAGAAAAAAAGGCACTCCTCCATGGAAAGTGAATGTTGGTGGGCACCCGATGGAATCGGTTAGCCATGGTTTGTGAAAGGAAAAAAAAGGTGGGGAGGAGTGCCAAGCTTTATAAAAGAGCACAAAAGTGCCAATCTCTCTCTCAAAAACTTGCTTCATTTTTGTATGGAAGATAGTAAGAACCCCATTGCTAGTCGTTGACAAAGACAACCACCTCTCAAAACCAATTTTTATCTCTCTGTTTTACAAATGAAAAGCTCTAGCACATGTTTAATCACTGCTTCCCTCTGCGAAGGGCCTTTCTTTTACTTTTATGTTGAGCCACCACCTTCTTTCTTTATGCACCATTAAGAGAGCATAGTTGTCATTATTAGTGTGATATGCATTGTCCCAAAGTTCATTGATTGATTCATATTGTTGGTTTCACTTGTTCTTAAATTATTTGTATCTAGTCGCCCTCTTAAACTTTAAGGTGTCCTATGCATTTATGTTTTGCTCTCTTTGAAGGACAAGCTGAAAACCTTTTGTATGTTTTTCCTTATGATTTGAACACACGTTTGACTTTCATTGTTTCATTTTCATGA
Organism: Dactylis glomerata; assembly: GCA_007115705.1. Classification (NCBI taxonomy): domain Eukaryota; kingdom Viridiplantae; phylum Streptophyta; class Magnoliopsida; order Poales; family Poaceae; genus Dactylis; species Dactylis glomerata. The sequence goes on from QXEO01000050.1 coordinate 1,845,316, forward strand.
TCTTTTGTTTGTGTTCATTTCCATGTTTACAACATGGTTGCTAAGTTCTTATTATCATGATTATATCTTCATGCCCATGTTTTAAGTTCTTATGATCCCAGCTCAGAAATGCTTACATATATGATCAAGATTGTGTAGGTGCATGTCACCTCAAAAATTATTCTTTTGTTATCACTTACCTACTCGAGGACGAGCAGGAGTTAAGCTTGGGGATGCTTGATACGTCTCAAACGTATCTATAATTTTTGATGCTCCATGCTTGTTTTTACACCATTTGCCTATTGTTTCGTTACACTTAGTGGCACTTTTATGCATTTTCCGGAACTAACCTATTAACAAGTTGCCACAGTGCCAGTTTCCTGTTTTCTGCTGTTTTTGTGTTTCAGAAGTGATACACAGGAAATATTCTCGGAATTGGACGAAACAAGTTCCTGAAGTCTTATTTTACCCGGAAGCTTCCAGAGATCCGAAGAGGAGTAGGAGGTGGGCCACCAGGGGCCCACACACAGGGGTGGCGCGGCCAGCCCCTGGCCCGCGCCACCACCGTGTGAGGGAGCCTGGCCCCTCCTCTGACATCGCCCTTTCGCCTATAAAGACCCCCCGACGGAAAAAACCTAAGTACCCAATCAGATTTCCAGAACACATCGCGATCCGCCGCCACCATCGACCCGAAGATCGGGAGGGTCCAGAAGCTCTTCCCGGCACCCTGCCGGAGAGGGGAATCGCCACCGGAGGTCTTCTTCATCGCCATGCTTGCCTCCGGAGCGATGAGTGAGTAGTCTACCTTGTACTATGGGTCCATAGCAGTAGCTAGATGGTTGTCTTCTCCACCATGCGCTTCATGTTTAGATCTCATGAGCTGCCCTACATGATTGAGATCACCGTTATGTAATTCTACATGTTTGGTTTGTAGGGATCCAATGAATATTGGTGTTTATGATTAAGTTGCTGTACTGAATATTATCTTTTGTTATCTCTATGTTGTTTATGATCTTGCATGCTCTCCGTTGTTAGTAGCTATCTTGGCCGAGTAGTTGCTAGTGACTCCAAGAGGGGGTATTTATGCTCGATAGTGGGTTCATGCCTCTATTTCACCTGGGGAAGTGACAGAAACCTCTAAGGTGGTAGATGTGCTGTTGCTACTAGGGAGAAAACAACATTCATATGCTCAAGGGCATATGCTTTGTTTACATTACACACTTTGCTTAATGCAATTATCTGTTGTTCGCAACTTAATACTTTTGGGGTGTTCGAATTGATATCCCCGGGGGTGGATTATTAGTCATAGATGCAGTTGGATGGCGGTCTATGTATTTTGTTGTAATGCCCAGAGTAAATCTCATAGTGATCTTCTTGACATATCACGTTATCTTTATTCTATCAATTGCCCAACTGTAATTTGTTTACCTAGCATGTGTTATTTTATCTATGGAGAGACACCACTAGTGAACTGTGGACCCCGGTCCTATTTCCATCATATTGCTATCACCTGTTTACTTTACTCGTACTGTTTACTTTATTCGCATATTTTACTGTTTTCCACTCGATACACTCATAACCTTTGTTTCAAGCAAACCGGTGAGATTGACAACCTCATCGTAAGTTGAGAGCAAAGTATTTGTTTGTGTGTGTGCAGGTTCCACGTTGCAGCTAGCAAGCAAAGCTTGGACGAGGCGCCAGTTGTCCACTGTTGTCGCAAACTAGCAAGCATCACCTTCAGTCGTCATTGTCTCTCCTCTCCTGACCGACATTAAACCTTGGTTTCATAATTGAGGGAAAACCAGCTGCTATACTCATCACACCTTCCTCTTGGGGTTCCCAACGGGCTGGTCATTCACCACGCATAAGGATTGCTGCTGGGGGACAAAGAAGAATAATCTCCTTCATCAACTAGCCATCACATACAGCTGTGACACATGCTATAGTTAATGTTTTAGTTATTGTATTATGTTATTGAGTGATTTTAAGATTTATAGTTGGTTACCGGCTATGTCTAGTGATTATCTAGTTCATAGGTTTAACACAGGGTTGTGCATAGGTGCTTTCTAGCTACTTGCTAATCAAGTTGTGGTGCCTAAGTTGAGTGTGCACTATTGATTAGTGGTTTAACTGTGCCAGTGCTTGCCTCCCAATGTTGTGTTCATAGCAAAGTATGAACTGTTGGTGTTACAAGTCTAGTTTGATCCTTTGGATCAAATTCCCCATTTCATTTTTATTTATATTTCTTATCAAGAGTTTAATTTCAACCTATATAAAGAGCTATCCAACTGGTGGAGTTGTTCTTGTTGGTCTTATCCACCTCCTCTGGTTCTTGCTCCAGTTCTTCATTTGGTTCCCTCTCAGATCTCTCTCAACTCAGTGTTTGTGAGTTTTTGATCTAAGACCAAAAGGTGTGTTATGAGGCTTGGGGTCTGCGTTGGTCAGCTATTTATAGTGTTCGTCTAGCTCTGTGGTGTTGGCACCTCATCACATGCATTTGATGTGACTAAGGTGTATGCATGTGTGTGTCACAACCCTTGGTGCCAAGTTTTTCGGTGGTCAATTGATTGGGATTTTAAATTTATTATATACAAAAAAAGGCATGTCTGTTCAGAACTAGATATTTTTCCTGTCCAAGTTGTGGACAATGACAAGTGGATATCCAATTATGGTTTCATTCTTTGATTCATATTTTGATTCTGGTTCAATTAAATTCTATTAGGGGTTATTTCTGTGATCTATATGAGATTGTTTATCACTTGTTTTTAGGTTTGTTAGTCATTCATTCCTATGATCTTATTAGCTCATTTATGTTAACTGAAATTAGTTTGATTCCTTTTAAAGAATCCAATGATCTTGGGAATGTTTTTATTTGTGACATAATGCCTCTTATTCTCTGTTGCTTGATACGTCTCAAATGTATCTATAATTTTTGATGCTCCATGCTTGTTTATACACCATTTGCTTTGTGTTTTGTTACACTTCGTGGCATTTTTATGCATTTTTTGGAACTAACCGACTAACGAGATGCCACAGTGCCAGTTCCCTGTTTTCTGCTATTTTTGTGTTTCAGAAAAGCTACATAGGAAATATTCTCGGAATTGCACGAAACAAAAGCCAAACCTCCTATTTTTACCAAAGCTTCGCGAAGACCGAAGATGAGACGGAGGGGGGCCAGGGGCCAGCCACACCATGGGGTGGCGCAGCCCCGCCCCTGGCTATGCCACCAGGTGGTGAGGCCACCTGGCCCACCTCCTGACGCTGCCCTTTCGCCTATAAATTCCCCTCGACGGGAAAAACCTAAAGGACAGATCGCTTTTCCTCGAAACATACTGCAAGCCGCCGCCATCGTCGAAGCGAGATCGGGAGGATCCAGGAGCTCTTCCTGGCACCCTGCCGGAGGCCTTCTCCACCACCATGGTCGCCTCCGGAGTGATGTGTGAGTAGTCTACCTTGAACTACGGGTCCATAGCATTAGCTAGATGGTTGTCTCCTCCACCATGTGCTTCATGTTTAGATCTTGTGAGCTGCCCTACATGATCAAGATCATCTTTGTGTAATTCTACATGTTGTGTTTGTTGGGATCCGATGAGTATTGGTACTATGTCAAGTTGATGTGCTGAATATATATCTTTATGTTATCTCTATGTTGTTTATGATCTTGCATGCTCTTTGTTGCTAGTAGATATCTTGGCGAGTAGATGCTAGTGACTCTAAGAGGGAGTATTTATGGTCGATAGTTGGGTTCATGCCTCTAGTAATCTGGGGGAGTGACTGATACGTCCATTTTGCATCACTATTTTGTATCATAATTTACTGTTATTCATTGATATATTTCACATTTAGAGATGATAGTTATGTTGTTTCCTCTATTTTTACATGTTTGATGATCATTGGAGGATTTGCTGCCGGAGTCAGGATTCTGCTGGAAAAAGGACCATCAAGACACCATGTTTCAGAAGATCAGGAAATTCTAGAAAATTACCAGAAAATTATATTTTGTCAGAAGACTGAAGAAGCCAGAAGGAGGAGGCGAGAGGAGCCACAGGGCAGGCTCACACACAGAGGGCATGGGCCCACCCCTGGCTGCGCCGGCCTGTTGTGTGGCCGCCCTAGCCCACTTCTGCCATCGCCCCTTCGCGTATTTCATCGTCCCCAAAAACCTAAGTCAAAGGGAGGGCTCAGAGGTAGACACCACTGCCTCTGCGGGGCGGAAAACACGAGAGAGAGAAAAGCTCTCCGGCAGGCAGAAATCTGTCGGGGAAATTCCTTCCCGGAGAGGGGAGATCGTCGCCATCGGCATCATCATCGCACCGAACTTCATCGGGATCATCATCATCATCTCCATCACCAGCACCTTCATCTTCACCATCACCACGCCATCCCGCTGTAACATCTTGGGTTGAATCTTGTCAAATTCTTAGGGGAAACTTTCCCGGTGTTGATTACTCTTGTGGTTGATGCTATTGAGTGGAACCGTTGAATTAAGGTTTATGTTCAGATTGTTATTTACCATTATTTCACCTCTAATCATGATCCATATGATGTCTTGTGAGTAGTTCGTTTAGTTCTTGAGGACATGGGAGAAGTCAAGATGTTAGTAGTGGAATTATGTTAAGTAATATTTAATGGTTTGATATTTATTTGTTGTGGTGCTATTTCACTAGTGGTGTCATGTGAACGTCGACTACATGATACTTCACCATTTATGGGCCTAATGAGATGCATTGTGTATTTGGCTACCAATTGTGGGGTTGCTGGAGTGACAGAAACCTAAACCTCCGTTGGGAAACCATTGCACTAGGGAGCGTAGGATCTTAGAGTTTAAGGCTGTGGTTAGATTTATCTTAATTACTTTCTTGTAGTTGTGGATGCTTGCAAGGGGTATAATCACAAGTGTGTATTTATCCTAGTAAGGGTAGTGCGCTAGCACAGGTTCACCCCCATAACACTTATCAAACCAATAAAGATTATTTAGCGGTATGAAGCGAAAGCACTTGACAGAAACTCCCGTGTGTCCTCGAGAACGTTTGGTCATCATAAGTTACACAACCGGCTTGTCCTTTGCTCAAGAAAGGATTGGGCCACTTGCAGCAATTACTATTATTGTCTTTTATTTATTCGCACTTTATTTATTTGCATTACCAAATACCCCTGAAAACCCGTTTGCTAGTATTTACAGTGAATCCTTGATCAAAACCACTTGTCAACACCTTCTGCTCCTCGTTGGGTTCGACACTCTTATTTATCGAAAGTACTACGATACACCCCCTATACTTGTGGGTCATCAAGACTATTTTCTGGCGCTGTTGCCGGGGAGTGAAGCGCTATTGAAGAGTGGAATTGTTAAAGGTAACCGTCGCTGTGAGTATTGTTTTTATTTCTGTCTTTTATTTTTATTTTATCTTGCTATGGAGAGTTCTCCATTTGGGTTCCTATTTGGGAACACTACTACCACTGTTGTGGATGTGGATGAACCACAACCACCACCTGCTCAATTAGATCCTTTTAAAATACCTATGAAAATTGTTGAATGTGTTATGAATAACTGCTATTCAGGAGATGGAACTGTCCATCCGGGTGATCATTTACTCTTTATACATGAATTATGCGAGTTGTTCAAGTGTGCAGGTATTTCATCAAGCAAAGTTAAGAGGAAGCTATTCTCTTTATCACTGAAAGGCAGAGCTGGGGAGTGGTATCGGCTGCTAAAAGATGGTCCATCTATTGCTTGGGAGGAAATTGTACCTCTCTTTTATTCCAAATTTTATCATCCAAGTGAAATTCATAAAGATCGTAATCGAATATATAACTTTTGGCCTCATGACGGAGAGTGTATTGCCCAAGCGTGGGGGAGATTGAAGTTACTAATGCTCAAATATCCCATTCATGAGCTCCCCAGTAATATTGTTATTGATAACTTTTATGCGAGGCTTGCTCTTCATGACAAGGATTATTTGGATGCTTCTTGTTTTGGATCATTTACCCATATGAAAGGAGAAGCTAAATGGGATCTTCTTGACCGTATTCAAAAAAATGCTGAAGGATGGGAGAACGACAAAGGTAGGAGGTCAGGTATAAATTAGGATTATGAATGCATTAAAGCTTTTATGGGAACCGATGGCTTTCATAATGTTAGCACTGTTTATGGTCTTGGTTCTCAGATACTTGCTAATTGTTTTAAGGCTTTTGCCTCTTATCTTGATGTTCCAAAGAAAGATTGGAACAAGTATCATGCGCCTTATAAAGATTCCATTAGTCATATTCCTGCCAAAACTACTGAAGTTTGTACTGTTGATCGCATTTTGCTTGAACCTTATTTCGAGAAGGCGCCTTTCCCTGCCAAGGTAAAGGAGCATTCTACTTTGGTAAGTGTGCTTAATAAAAGTACCAAGAAAGCTGTAGAACCTGATGAGCAAATTACTATTAAGTCTCATGTGGCTATAGTGAAGGACCTTGTTACTAAAGATGTAGGAGATGAACATATTGTCTTTTGTGAAGATGCTTCTAACATTGTTTCACATCCTAGTAGGCGTAGGAAAACAAGTGTTCCTGTTATCTCTGTCAGGATTGGCGATCATTGCTATTATGGTTTATGTGACATTGGTGCAAGTTCAAGTGCTATTCCTATAGAGCTTTATAAAGAAATTATGCATGAGATTGCCCCTTGTGAGCTAGAGGAGATTGATGTGGTTATTCAGCTTGCTAATAGAGAGACTGTCTTGCCACTTGGTATTGTTCGAGATGTGGAAGTTTTATGCGGTAAGACTAAATATCCTACTGATTTTCTAGTACTAGGTAAGGAAGCTAGTAAAACTTGTCTTATTATTTTCGGTAGACCCTTTTTAAATACTTGTGGTGCTGTGATAGATTGTAAGAAGGAGAATTTTTTTACTAAGTTTGATGGAGAATCTTATGAGTTTAATTTTTCTAAGTTCGCTAAAACTTCTTATGAAAATGAATTGCCTAATGAAAATTTTCGAGTTGAACAGCTTGCCTCTATTGCTCTTGCTCCTAATAACGCTTTGCAACAATTTATGGAGGATCATGAAAGTGATGTCTTTAGGGAGGAAAGAGAAGAGATTGACGATATTCTTCTTCGTCAACCACCGTTGATTAAACACAATTTACATGTGGAGGATCTTGGTACCACTTTGCCACCTAAGGAAGATCCTATTTTTGAATTAAAACCTTTACCTGATGATCTTAAGTATGCTTATATAGATGATAAGAAAATATATCCTATTATTATCAGTTCTAAACTTTCAGGAAAGGAAGAAGAAAGGTTATTGGAAGTATTGAGGAAACACCGAGGAGCTATGGGATATACTCTTGATGATTTAAAAGGGATTTCTCCTACTATATGTCAGCATGCTATTAACATGGAAGAAGATGCAAAGCCAGCAGTTGAACATCAACGCCGCTTAATTCCCAAGATGAAGGAAGTGGTAAGAAATGAGGTATTGAAGCTCCTTGATGCTGGTATTATTTATCCTATTGCTGATAGTAGATGGGTTAGTCCTGTTCATTGTGTTCCTAAGAAAGGAGGTTTAACTGTTGTGCCTAATGAGAATAATGAGCTTATTCCTCAAAGGGTGGTAGTTGGTTATAGGATGTGCATTGATTTTAGAAAGGTAAACAAAGTTACTAAGAAAGATCATTATCCTTTATCGTTTATAGATCAAATGCTAGAGAGGTTATCTAAGAAGACTCATTTTTGTTTTCTTGATGGTTATTCTGGTTTCTCTCAGATTGCTGTTCAAAAGCAAGATCAAGAGAAAACCACTTTTACTTGTCCTTATGGAACTTATGCTTATAGACGTATGTCATTTGGTTTATGCAATGCTCCTGCTACTTTTCAAAGATGCATGTCTGCTATTTTTCATGGGTTTTGTGAAGAAATTGTGGAGGTTTTTATGGACGATTCCTCCGTCTATGGAACTTCTTTTGATAATTGTTTGCACAATCTTGATAAAGTTTTGCAGAGGTGTGAAGAAACTATTCTTGTTCTAAATTAGGAGAAATGCCACTTTATGGTGAATGAAGGAATTGTTCTTGGACATAAAATCTCCGAAAGAGGTATCAAAGTTGACAGTGCAAAGGTTGAAGCAATTGAGAAAATGCCCTGTCCCAGAGATGTTAAAGGTATTCGTAGTATTCTTGGTCATGCTGGTTTCTATAGGAGGTTTATTAAAGATTTCTCTAAGATTTCAAAGCCTCTTACTAATCTTCTTCAAAAAGATGTACCATTTGTTTTTGATGATGATTGTAAGGAAGCTTTTGAAACTCTTAAGAAGGCTTTAACTACTGCTCCTATTGTTCAACCACCTGATTGGAATTTACCCATTGAAATTATGTGCGATGCTAGTGATTTTGTTGTTGGTGATGTTCTTGGACAGCGCATAGATAAGAAGTTGAATGTTATTCATTATGCTAGTAAGACTCTTGATGCTGCTCAGAAGAATTATGCTACTACTGAGAAGGAGTTTCTTGCTGTTGTTTTTGCATGTGATAAGTTTAGACCTTACATCATTGATTCTAAGGTTACTATTCATACTGATCACGCTGCTATTAGATGTCTTATGTCTAAGAAGGATGCTAAGCCAAGGCTTATTAGATGGGTGTTGCTTTTACAAGAGTTTGATTTGCATATTGTAGATAGGAAAGGTGCTGAAAATCCTGTTGCTGACAATTTGTCTAGATTGGAAAATGTTTCTTTTGATCCTATTCCTGTTAATGATAGTTTTCCGAATGAACAGTTGGCTTCAATAAATGTAACTTCACGAGAGAATCCACGGTATGCTGATTATGGTAACTTTATTGTTTCCAAGTATTTGCCTCCAACCTTTACAGCTCAACAAAGAAGAAAATTCTTTTACAACCTGAGGCATTATTTTTGGGATGACCCACACTTATATAAAGAAGGAGTTGATGGTATTATGCGAAGATATGTTCCAAAGTATGAACAACAAGAAATATTGAGAAAATGCCATGGAAGTGCTTATGGAGGACATCATGCTGGAGATAGAACTGCACAAAAGGTTCTACAATCAGGTTTTTATTGGCCAACACTTTTTAAAGATGCTAGAAGGTATGTTTTATCTTGTGATGAATGTCAAAGAGTTGGTAATATTTCTAGACGTAATGAAATGCCTATGAGTTACACTCTTGTTATTGAACCATTTGATTGTTGGGGGTTTGACTTTATGGGTCCTTGATGCTTGCGGTACGGTTAATGTTCACCATCCAGTTGGGAACCCCAAGAGGAAGGTATGATGAATATAGCAGCAAGGTTTTCCCTCAGTTAAGAAACCAAGGTATGTCGATCAGGAGAGGAAGGAGCAAATACAACTGAAGGTGATGCTTGCTAGCTTGCGACAGCTCCGGACAATTTATAAGGCGCCTCGTCCAAGCTTTGCTTTGCTTGCTGCAACGCGGAATCTGCACACAACACAACCAAATACTTTGCTCCCAACTTACGATGAGGTTGTCAATCTCACCGGTTTGCTGTAAACAAAGGAATGAGCGTATCGAGTGGAAAATAGTAATAGTATGCGAGTAAAGTAAACAATGCGAGTAAAGTAAACAGGTGATAGCAATATAATGGAAATAGGACCGGGGTCCACAGTTCACTAGTGGTGTCTCTCCATAAGATAAAATAACACATGCTGGGTAAACAAATTACAGTTGGGCAATTGATAGAATAAAGACAACGTGCATACGATGAGAGGATCACTATGAGATTTACTCTGGGCATTACAACAAGATACATAGACCGCCATCCAACTACATCTATGACTAATAATCCACTTGTGGCGAATCAATCCGAGAACTCCACAAGTATTAAGTTGCGAACAACAGATAATTGCATTAAGCAAAGTGTGTAATGTAAACAAAGCATATGCCCTCGAGCATATGAATGTTGTTTTCCCCCTAATAGCAACAGCACATCTACAACCTTAGAGGTTTCTGTTGCTCCCCCAGATTAAATAGAGGCATAAACCCACTATCGAGCATAAATACCCCCTCTTGGAGTCACTAGCAACTACTCGGCCAAGATAGCTACTAACAACGGAGAGCATGCAAGATCATAAACAACATAGAGATAACATAAGATAAATTTCAGTACATCAACTCAAGCATAAAACCAATATTCATCGGATCCCAACAAACCAAACATGTAGAATTACATAACGGTGATCTCAATCATGTAAGGCAGCTCATGAGATCTAAAGGTGAAGCACATGGTGGAGAAGACAACCATCTAGCTACTGCTATGGACCCATAGTCCAAGGTAGACTACTCACTCATCGCGCCAGAGGCAAGCATGGCGATGAAGAAGACCTCCGGTGGCGATTCCCCTCTCCGGCAGGGTGCCGGGAAGAGCTTCTAGACCCTCCCGATCTTCGGGTCGATGGCAGCGGCGGATCGCGATGTGTTCTAGAAAATGATCGGGTCTTTAGGTTTTTCCCGTCGGGGGGTCTTTATAGGCGAAGGGGCATCGTCAGGAGTGGACCGAGGCGATCTCACACATAGGGGGCGCGGCCCAGCCCCTGGCCACGCCGCCCTGTTGTGTGGGGCCCTCGTGGCCCCACTCCGTCTCCTCTTCGGTTCTCTGGAAGCTTCGGTGAAATTCTGGGCGACTGGCTTTGGTTTCGTCCAATTCCGAGAATATTTCCTGTGTAACTTTTCAGAAACACAAAAACAGCAGAAAACGGGGAACTGGCACTGTGGCGACTTGTTAATAGGTTAGTTCCAGAAAATGCATAAAAGTGTCACGAAGTGTAATGAAACACTAAGCAAATGGTGTAAAAACAAGCATGGAGCATCAAAAATTATGGATACATTTGAGACGTATCAGCATCCCCAAGCTTAACTCCTGCTCGTCCTCGAGTAGGTAAGTGATAACAAAAGAAATAATTTTTGAGGTGACATGCACCTACAAAATCTTGATCATATATGTAAGCGTTGTGCGCTGGGATCAAAAGAACTTAAAACATGGGCATGAAAGACATAATATTGATAGAAGAAACTTAGCAACCATGTTATAACATGAAAATGAACACAAACAAAAGATCATGAAAATAAAACAATGAAAGTCAAACGTGTGTTCAAATCATATGGAAAAACATACAAATGGTTTTCAGCTTGTCCTTCATGAGAGAGCAAAACATAAATGCATAGGACACCTTCAAGTTTAAGAGGACGACTAGATACAAATAATTTAAGAACAAGTGAAACCAACAATATGAATCAATCAATGAAAACTTTGGGACAATGCACATTATACTCAGAATGACAACTATGCTCTCTTAATGGTGCATAAAGATACAAGGTGGAGACTCAACATAAAAGTAAAAGAAAGGCCCTTCACGGAGGGAAGCAGTGATTAAACATGTGCTAGAGCTTTTCATTTGTAAAACAGAGGGATAAAACTTGGGTTTTGAGAGGTGGTTCCTTTTGTCAACGACTGGCAATGGGGTTCTTACTATCTTCCATACAAAAATGAAGCAAGTTTTTGAGAGAGAGATTGGCACTTTTGTGCTCTTTTTATAAAACTTGGCACTCCTCCCCACCTTTTTTCCTATCTCAAACCATGGCTAACCGATTCCATCGGGTGCCCACCAACATTCACATACCATGGAGGAGTGCCTTTTTTCTTTCTTTTTTCTCTTTTTTTTTGGAATAAGCAATATGGAAGATAGCAAATCCGACCACTACGTCCCCATGAGCTAAAAACAGTGGCACAAAACGAGAAGTAGTTGAAAGTTTTGAAAGGTAGCACATGAAAATTTACTTTGGAATGGCTTACAAATACCATGCATCGGAATTTATAGTGGACACAATGGCAAACTTGGTTTTTAGGAGTTGGATGCATGAGTAGAGCGCATACTCAGTACAAAATGAAGGCTAGCAAAAGACTGGGAGCGACCAACTAAGAGAGCAATAACGGCCATAATCATGCAAAGCGACAAAGCAATATTAAAAGAAGCATAAGATGGCATCAAAAGTCAAAAACTAAATGATCATAGAGGCTATTGGCGACTTTGTAAGAATCTAACATGTGTGAGCATGCGCCAAGTCAACCCAAATAAAGCATCAAAGGAGAAAACCAAAATAATGCTTCCAAATAATTAAAACAACGCATGATTTTTTCAAATGCTCATTAAGCAATCTCAGTTATTTGAGACAAGTCATGCTACAACAAAACCACTAAGCATACTATCAAAAAGACATCAAGCACGACATGCAAAATCCTAAGCCGCAGTCTACACAAGCTCCTTCTTGTACCACTTTTTTGCATAAAGCTTTTTCTCTTTTCCAACACCATTCAAATTTTTTATGACCACCTCTTTTGATGAGAACCAATATAGACCAGAGGCAAAAATACACCTTGATGAAAAGATATAAGAAGATCTGAACACAAATCAAGGCAAAAATCAAAAGCTAAACGCAGTTCTAGAAAAAGAGAACACTCGTTGAAATTATAAAAATGAAAAACGGGGTGTTCTTGGCAAATGAAAAGCAAGGCAACTTCTCCAAAAGAAATTTGTTGGGGTCCAACCATGTATTGCAGCAAACTAAACTAAACTAAACTGAAAACTAAAAACAACTGACGCTCCAAGAAAAACGCATAGTGCATGAAGCAATAAAAATATAGTGTCTTGAAAAGTGACCTGATTTTTGCCGATGAAGAAGGGGTGCCTCGGGGCATCCCCAAGCTTTGACGCTTGTACTTCTTGGATATTTCTTGGGGTAATGCATGGGCATCCCCAAGCTTGAGCTTTTGTCCATTCTTCAACTCATCTCATCACTCTCCGATCCCTACACTTGAAAACTTGCTTCATACAAAACTAAACACAAATCTATTAGCAACATTAGTGTAAGCATAACATAGAATCAAACCCTTTTGCTTTAGGTTTCAACTCAAAACCACCACATATAAAGTATATACTACTGTAGCAACTTCCCCAAAAGTTCCGTGATCAAAAGAACTCAAAAAGAAAGCGATAAAGCGGCAAACATAAATATTGGCAGAAATCTGTCAAAACAGAACAGCTGACAAAGGTCGAATTTTTAGAGGGTTTCCTGTTGCTCAAATCAAAAAGTGTTCAACTAATGAAAGTTTGGATATAACCTGGGGCATATTCACAAGAAATTTCAGGTCCAAAAGATATACAGAGAATTTTCACTAATTTTTACGGTGCAGCACCGAAAACAGTTTCAGGACAGCAACATCCCCAAATCTTACCTCGCTCAAATTAGAGGCTTCTCTTGGCACAAAAACGAAATAAAAAGGATAAGGAGAGGTTATTACAGTAGTAATAACTTCCAAGACTCAAATAAAAGAAAAATAACTGAATGTAAAAACATTGGGTTATCTCCCAAGAGTGCTTTTCTTTAACGCCTTTGAGCTAGGCTCAGTAATTTGAGAAGATGCTCACATAAGAAATATGAATGGAAGCCAAAAAGAGCATCAAGGAGCAAATATAAAACACATTTAAGTCTAACCCACTTTCTATGCATAGGAATCTGATGCGTGGTAAATTACCAGCCCGTTGGGAACCCCAAGAGGAAGGTATGATGAATATAGCAGCAAGGTTTTTCCCTCAGTTAAGAAACCAAGGTTTATCGTTCAGGAGAGGAGCAAACAAACGACTGAAGGTGATGCGGACTGGCTTAGTGATAGCTTCGGACAATTTATATATGGCGCCTCATCCAAGCTTTGCTTTGCTAGCAGCAACGTGGAACCTGCACACAACACAACCAAATACTTTGTTCCCAACTTGCGATGAGGTTGTCAATCTCACCGGTTTGCTTGAAACAAAGGGTATGAGCGTATCGAGTGGAAAGCAGTGAAAGTATGCGAGTAAAGTAAACAGTGCGAGTAAAGTAAACAGGTGATAGCAATATGATGGAAATAGGACCGGGGTCCACAGTTCACTAGTGGTGTCTCTCCATAAGATAAATAACACATGCTGGGTAAACAAATTACAGTTGGGCAATTGATAGAATAAAGATAAATGTGATATGTCAAGAAGATCACTATGCGATTTACTCTGGGCATTACAACAAAATACATAGACCGCCATCCAACTGCATCTATGACTAATAATCCACTCCCGGGGATATCATCCGAACACCCCATGAGTATTAAGTTGCGAACAACAGATAATTGCATTAAGCAAAGTGTGTAATGTAAACAAAGCATATGCCCTCGAGCATATGAATGTTGTTTTCTCCATAGTAGCAATAGCACATCTACAACCTTAGAGGTTTCTGTCACTCCCCCAGGTTAAATAGAGACATGAATCCACTATCGAGCATAAATACCCCCTCTTGGAGTCACTAGCAACTACTCGGCCAAGATAGCTACTAACAACGGAGAGCATGCAAGATCATAAACAACATAGAGATAACATAAGATATATTTCAGTATAGCAACTCAATCATAACACCAATATTCATCGGATCCCAACAAACCAAACATGTAGAATTACATAACGGTGATCTCAATCATGTAGGGCAGCTCATGAGATCTAAACATGAAGCATATGGTGGAGGAGACAACCATCTAGCTACTGCTATGGACCCATAGTCCAAGGTAGACTACTCACTCATCGCTCCGGAGGCAAGCATGGCGATGAAGAAGACCTCCGGTGGCGATTCCCCTCTCCGGCAGGGTGCCGGGAAGAGCTTCTGGACCCTCCCGATCTTCGGGTCGACGGTGGTGGCGGATCGCGATGTGTTCTGGAAAAGTGATCGGGTTCCTAGGTTTTTTCTATCGGGGGGTCTTTATAGGCGAAGGGGCATCGTCAGAAGTGGCCCGAGGTGCCCTCACACATAGGGGGCGCGGCCAGGGGCTGGGCCGCGCTGCCCTGGTGTGTGGGTCCCTCGTGGCCCCCCTCTAACTCCTCTTCGGATCTCTGGAAGCTTCCGGGAAAAATAAGACTTCAGGAACTTGTTTCGTCCAATTTCGAGAATATTTCCTGTGTACCACTTCTGAAACACAAAAACAGCAGAAAACAGGGAACTGGCACTGTGGCGACTTGTTAATAGGTTAGTTCCGGAAAATGCATAAAAGTGCCATGAAGTGTAACGAAACAGTAGGCAAATGGTGTAAAAACAAGCATGGAGCATCAAAAATAATAGATACGTTTGAGACGTATCAGCATCCCCAAGCTTAACTCCTGCTCGTCCTCGAGTAGGTAAGTGATAACAAAAGAATAATTTTTGAGGTGACATGCACCTACACAATCTTGATCATATATGTAAGCATTTGTGAGCTGGGATCATAAAAACTTAAAACATGGGCATGAAATATATAATCTTGACAATAAAGACTTAGCAACCATGTTATAACATGCAAATGAACACAAACAAAAGATTATGAAAATGAAACAATGAAAGTCAAACGTGTGTTCAAATCATAAGGAAAAACATACAAACGGTTTTCAGCTTGTCCTTCATGGAGAGTAAAACATAAATGCATAGGACACCTTTCAAGTTTAAGAGGGTGACTAGATACAAATAATTTAAGAACAAGTGAAACCAACAATATGAATCAATCAATGAAAACTTTGGGACAATGCACATTATACTAAGAATGACAACTATGCTCTCTTAATGGTGCATAAAGATAGAAGGTGGTGACTCAACATGAAAGTAAAAGAAAGGCCCTTCGCGGAGGGAAGCAGTGTTTGCAAGTTTTATAGACCTTCAAAAATTATGTTACTTCCCGGCTTTGAGCTCTCATTGCCCCCATCATAAGCATCTTGAATGGTTAGAGTTAATGTGAGAACAATTATGATGCATATGCTTGACAAATCATAAGTCGAAAACCTCGTGCCCCGTGAATACGAGTACCCAAACCTCATGCTACTTTACTTAGAGTCCCAAGCAAGGCTCTTGTCATTGTAAGTATATATGTATCATCGAGAACCGCCAACGGGGTACCTCCGTGCCTGATGACATGGAACAAGCCCACATAAAAATGACAGGACAAGCAGACAATGAACACCTCGACATCTCTTTTATTTGCCATTTGTTTAGCTTTTTATTGTGAGATGCGTCGTCGAATGTCCACCATGGGTATGCTGCAAATTTCCACCATGAATTATGCATGGATTAGATTGGCGGCCCAGGCATTTCCCTAACACATATACAAACTCCATGATCCCCGCAAGATTCCCAATTCATTTCACACCGCGGGCATCCATAAACAAAAGATCACGATATCAACTCAAATAAGAAGTGCAATGTTGAAAGCTTGCCCCATGACAGCATGGATGGGCTAGTATCCAACTCAACATAAGAGACCACAATGTCAAATTTTTAAGAACAAGAAAAAGTAAAGTGTGCCTTCCGGTTCGTGAGAGCTTTACTGACCAATTTTCGCATAACACTGGTAAGAGTTTAATTTGAAGAGTAGATAAAAGCAAGTCAAATTTACTTGGAATAGCAAATTGCTAGTAGGTATGTATGGTGGACACTTTGGAAAACTTTGGTTTTTAGGAGTTGGATGCACGAGTAGAGCTCATACTCAGTATAAGGCGAGGGCTAGCAAAATACTAGGAGCGACCAACTAAGAGAGCAATAATGGCCATAATCATGCAAAGCGACAAAGCGACATTAAAAGAAGCATAAGATGGCATCAAAAGTCAAAAACTAAATGATCATAGAGGCTATTGGCGACTTTGTATGAGTCTAACATGTGTGAGCATGCGCCAAGTCAACCCAAATAAAGCATCAAGGAGAAAACCAAAATAATGCTTCCATACAATAAAAACAACGCATGATTTTTTCAAAGGCTCATTAAGCAATCTCAGTTATTTGAAATAAGTCATGCTACAGCAAAAATCACTAAGCATACTATCAAAAAGACATCAAGCATGACATGAAAAGGCCTAAGCCGCAGTCTACACAAGCTCCTTCTTGTACCACTTTTTTGCATAAAGCTTTTTCTCTTTTCCAACACCATTTGAAATTTTTATAGACACCTCTTTTGATGAAAACCAATAAAGATCAGAGGCAAAAATACACCTTGATGAAAATATATGACAAGGTCTGAATGCAAATCAAGGCGAAAACGAAAACCAAAAGCAGTAGCAGAAAAAGAAGAACACTCGGTTTTTGATAAGAATGAAAACTAGAGCGTTCTTGGCAAATGAAAAGCAAGGCAACTTCTCCAAAGGAAATTTGTTGGGTCCAACCATTTATTGTAGCAAACAAAACTAAACTAACTAAGAAAACTAAAACAACTGACGCTCCAAGAAAAACACATAGTGCATGAAGCAATAAAAATATAGTGTTTTGAAAGGTGACCTGATTTTTGCTGATGAAGAAGGGGTGCCTCGGGGGCATCCCCAAGATTTGACGCTTGTACTTCTTGGATATTTCTTGGGGTGATGCATGGGCATCCCCAAGCTTGAGCTTTTATCCATTCTTCAACTCATCTCATCATTCTCCAATCCCTACACTTGAAAACTTCCTTCATACAAAACTAAACACAAATCTATTAGCAACATTAGTGTAACATAACATATAATCAACCTCTTTTTGCTTCAGATTTCAACCCAAAACCACCACATATTAAGTATATACTACTGTAGCAACTTCCCCAAAAGTTCCGTGATCAAAAGAACTCAAAAAGAAAGCGATAAAGCGGCAAAAACAAATATTGGCAGAAATCTGTCAAAACAGAACAGCTGACAAAGCTCGAATTTTTAAGGGGTTTTCTGTTGCTCAAATCAAAAAGTGTTCAACTAACGAAAGTTTGGACATAAGCTGGGGCATATGCACAAGTAATCGCAGGTCCAAAAGATATACAGAGAATTTATACGAATTTTTACAGTGCAGCACCGAAAACAGTTTCAGGACAGCAACATCCCCAAATCTTTACCTCACTCGAATTAGAGGCTTCTCTTGGCACAACAATAAAATAAAAAGGATAAGGAGAGGTCATTACAGTATTAATGACTTTGAAGACTCAAATAAAAGAAAAATTACTGAAAATAAAACATTGGGTTATCTCCCAAGAGTGCTTTTCTTTAACGCCTTTGAGCTAGGCGCAGAAAATTGTGAATCAAGTAACATCAAGAGATGAAGCATCAAGCTCATAGTTTGCTCTAAGAATAGAGTCAAAAAATAATTTCTTCATTTTCCTAGGGAAGTGTTCCATACCTTTCTTGAGTGGGAATTTATATTTGATGGTGCCTTCTCTCATATCAATAATGGCACCTACAGTTCGAAGAAAAGGTCTTCCCAAAATAATAGGACATGAAGCATGGCATTCAACGTCCATAACGAGAAAATCAACGGGAACAAGGTTATTGTTAACCACAATAAGAACATCATTAATCCTTCCCAAAGGTTTCTTCTTAGCAACATCAGCAATAGGAACATCATAATAACATTTTTCAAGCGGTGGTAAATCAAGCATGTCATAAATTTTTCTAGGTATGATAGAAATACTAGCACCTAGATCACATAAAGCATGGCAATCAAAACCATTAACATGCATATCAATGATGGTTTCCCAACCATCTTCTAACTTCTTGGGAACAGAAGCTTTTTGCTGCAACTTTTCATCTCTAATTTTCATGAGAGCATTGGTAATATGCTTAGTAAAAGCAATATTTAAAGAACTAGCATTGGGAGTCAAAGCAAGCTTTTGCAAGAACAAAATTACTTCAGATATATTGCAGCCATCAACATCAAAATCATTAAAAGAAGTAGACCTATCATCTCCTACACTCCAAAAAATTTCAGCACTCTTTTGAGAAAAAGTTTTGGCAGTTTTAGGCTTTTTAACACAAGGAGTGGGAGTTTTCTCTACACCAGTCAAAGTAAGAGGATTGCTAGCATTAGGAGCAACATCATTAGAGGTAGTAATAGTACAAACTTTCATATTCCTAGCAATCTCATCCTCTCTTTCCCATCTAGCATGCAATTCTGCTAACAATCTAAGATTTTCATCAATTCCAACTTGAATAGCATTAGCAGTAGCAAAAACATTGTTCTCTTTCACATCTTTAGGCAACACTTTTAATTTCAGAAGTTCAACATCATGAGCAAGGCTATCAACTTTAGAAGCAAGAATATCAATGTTGCCTAACTTTTCCTCAACGGACTTGTTAAAAGCAGATTGTTTTACCATGAAGTCTTTGAGCATGACTTCAAGTTCAGAGGGCGCGGCCCTAGTGTTGTTGGAGGAATTACCATAAGAGTTACCATAACCAGTACCATTAGTAGAAGGATACGGCCTATAATTGTTACTAGCAAAATTGTTCCTATAAGCATTGTTGTTAAAATTATTGTTTCTAATGAAGTTCACATCAACATGCTCTTCTTAAGCAACCAAAGAGGCTAAAGGAACATTATTAGTATCAACATGAGTTCTATCATTAGCAAGCATAGCCATAATGGTATCAATCTTATCACTCAAGGAAGAGGTTTCCTCAAGAGAATTTACCTTCTTACCTTGCGGAGCTCTCTCGGTGTGCCATTCAGAATAATTTACCATCATGTTGTCAAGTAGCTTTGTTGTGGCGCCCAAGGTAAGGGACATAAAAGTGCCTCCAGCAGCTGAATCAAGTAGGTTCCTCGAAGAAAAATTCAGTCCTGCATAAAAAGTTTGAACAATCATCCAAGTAGTCAGTCCATGAGTGGGACAATTCTTTATCATAGATTTCATTCTTTCCCAAGCTTGAGCAACATGTTCATTATCAAATTGACTAAACTTCATAATATTGCTACGCAAAGCTATAATCTTAGCAGGAGGATAATATCTATCAATGAAAGCATCCTTACACTTAGCCCATGAATCAATACTATTCTTAGTCAAAGACAGCAACCAATCTTTAGCTTTTCCTCTCAAAGAAAAAGGAAACAACTTGAGCTTAATAATATCACTTTCTACATCCTTATATTTCTGCATCTCACATAGCTCAACAAAATTGTTGAGATGAGCCGCAGCATCTTCAGTACTAGCACCAGAAAATTGCTCTTTCATAACAAGGTTCAATAAAGCAGGCTTAATCTCATAAAAGTTTGCAGCAGGAGCAGGTGGCGCAATAGGAGTGCAGATAAAATCACTATTGTTCGTGCTAGTAAAGTCACACAACTTGGTGTTTTCAGGAGTAGCCATTTCAGCAAAACTAAAAGTAGACAAGTAAAAACAACTATCAAGGATTCTATTTTTTTTTGGGTTTTTGATAAAACAATGCAGGTAAAAATAAATAAAGTAAGGCAAAACAATAAAACAAAGTAAAGGATGTGCGTGCGAAAAACTCCCCTTGCAGAGGTCTTCCACTTCTTCCCCGGTGACAGCGCCAGAAAAGCTCTATTGCTGTTTGTTGGGGAACCCCAAGAGGAAGGTATGATGAATATAGCAGCAAGGTTTTTCCCTCAGTTAAGAAACCAAGGTTTATCGTTCAGGAGAGGAGCAAACAAACGACTGAAGGTGATGCGGACTGGCTTAGCGATAGCTTCGGACAATTTATATATGGCGCCTCGTCCAAGCTTTGCTTTGCTAGCAGCAACGTGGAACCTGCACACAACACAACCAAATACTTTGTTCCCAACTTGCGATGAGGTTGTCAATCTCACTAGTTTGCTTGAAACAAAGGGTATGAGCGTATCGAGTGGAAAGCAGTGAAAGTATGCGAGTAAAGTAAACAGTGCGAGTAAAGTAAACAGGTGATAGCAATATGATGGAAATAGGACCGGGGTCCAAAGTTCACTAGTGGTGTCTCTCCATAAGATAAATAACACATGTTGGGTAAACAAATTACAGTTGGGCAATTGATAGAATAAAGATAAACATGATATGTCAAGAAGATCACTATGCGATTTACTCTGGGCATTACAACAAAATACATAGACCGCCATCCAACTGCATCTATGACTAATAATCCACTCCCGGGGATATCATCTGAACACCCCATGAGTATTAAGTTGCGAACAACAGATAATTGTATTAAGCAAAGTGTGTAATGTAAACAAAGCATATGCCCTCGAGCATATGAATGTTGTTTTCTCCCTAGTAGCAACAGCACATCTACAACCTTAGAGGTTTCTGTCACCCCCCCCAGGTTAAATAGAGACATGAACCCACTATCGAGCATAAATACCCCCTCTTGGAGTCACTAGCAACTACTCGGCCAAGATAGCTACTAACAACGGAGAGCATGCAAGATCATAAACAACATAGAGATAACATAAGATATATTTCAGTATAGCAACTCAATCATAACACCAATATTCATCGGATCCCAACAAACCAAACATGTAGAATTACATAACGGTGATCTCAATCATGTAGGGCAGCTCATGAGATCTAAACATGAAGCACATGGTGGAGGAGACAACCATCTAGCTACTGCTATGGACCCATAGTCCAAGGTAGACTACTCACTCATCGCTCTGGAGGCAAGCATGGCGATGAAGAAGACCTCCGGTGGTGATTCCCCTCTCCGGCAGGGTGCCGGGAAGAGCTTCTGGACCCTCCCGATCTTCGGGTCGACGGTGGCGGCGGATCGCGATGTGTTCTGGAAAAGTGATCGGGTTCCTAGGTTTTTTCCGTCGGGGGATCTTTATAGGCGAAGGGGCATCGTCAGAAGTGGCTCGAGGTGCCCTCACACATAGGGGCGCGGCCAGGGGCTGGGCCGCGCCGCCCTGGTGTGTGGGGCCCTCGTGGCCCCCCTGCAACTCCACTTCGGATCTCTGGAAGCTTCCGGGAAAAATAAGACTTCAGGAACTTGTTTTGTCCAATTCCGAGAATATTTCCTGTGTAGCACTTCTGAAATACAAAAACAGCAGAAAATAGGGAACTGGCACTGTGGCGACTTGTTAATAGGTTAGTTCCGGAAAATGCATAAAAGTGCCACGAAGTGTAACGAAACAGTAGGCAAATGGTGTAAAAACAAGCATGGAGCATAAAAAATTATAGATACGTTGGAGACGTATCAGAATCTTGTAAGAAAATAAATCAAAGAAGCACATAGTCACAATTATGGGTAGATAAAACAAGAGCAACTTTGGAACTTTCAATATAAAGAGAGGTGTTTTAATAAAATGAGAATTCCAATAACCATATTTTCCTCTCTCATAATAATTTTCAGTAGCATCATGAACAAACTCAACAATATAAATATCACACTCGCCCTCCTTTGTTAAGCATGGAGGGCGATCAAATAAGGTATTAGTTAAAGAGTTACTCTTATTGGGAGGTAGACATGGGTAGCTCCATTCTTCCTCCTCTTGATTATCACCCTCCTCCTCTTTTTCATCCAATGAGCTTCTAGTTTCAGCAATTTCTTCTTCCTTAGGCTCCTTCAAGGCATTAGTCTCTTCCGTTGGAGAGCATCTATTAAGATATTTAAGAATATAGCCATTTTCTTCCTTGAAAGTATATCATAAACCTCATATTTATAAGGTGCATCATCAGTATTTTCAAGCAAATAAGCAAGTTCGAATGCACCCTTCCAAGCAATAAATTCTTCAATTTGTTCCACATCATAAAAGTCATAATTTCCATTAATATAAGAAGAAATGGTAACATCATCATTATACTCACATTGAAAAGGGAGGTGTTTATACCTCCTACATCAACAAGATCTATCAAAGCAATAGGTAACATTATAAGTAGAGCACACGTTTCTAGCAATGATATACAATCTATTGATTTGTTCCCATAAGTGTTTCCCTTTATGTGACAAGCGGTGTTCCTCATAATAATTTTGCTGCTCTTCCGTGAACCCACCTTGCCAAAAAGATTTAGTTTCAAAGAAACCAACCATTGATAGAAAGCATGATAAAGCAAGACAATAACAGACCAACAAAAATAACAACTATAAAAGGAACTATTTTTTTGGGGGTTTTTGATAAAATGATGCAAGTAAAAATAAAGTAAAGCAAAACTTAAAACAAAGTAAAGGATGTGCGTGCGAAACTCCCCTTATAGAAGTCTTCTTCTTCCTCCCCGGCAACGGCGCCAGAAAATTCTTGATGCTTGCGGTACGGTTAATGTTCACCGTCCAGTTGGGAACCCCAAGAGGAAGGTATGATGAATATAGCAGCAAGGTTTTCCCTCAGTTAAGAAACCAAGGTATGTCAATCAGGAGAGGAAGGAGCAAATACAACTGAAGGTGATGCTTGCTACCTTGCGACAGCTCCGGACAATTTATAAGGCGCCTCGTCCAAGCTTTGCTTTGCTAGCTGCAACGCGGAACCTGCACACAACACAACCAAATACTTTGCTCCCAACTTACGATGAGGTTGTCAATCTCACCGGTTTGCTGTAAACAAAGGAATGAGCGTATCGAGTGGAAAATAGTAATAGTATGTGAGTAAAGTAAACAGTGCGAGTAAAGTAAACAGGTGATAGCAATATAATGGAAATAGGACCGGGGTCCACAGTTCACTAGTGGTGTCTCTCCATAAGATAAAATAACACATGCTGGGTAAACAAATTACAGTTGGGCAATTGATAGAATAAAGACAACGTGCATACGATGAGAGGATCACTATGAGATTTACTCTGGGCATTACAACAAGATACATAGACCGCCATCCAACTGCATCTATGACTAATAATCCACTTGTGGCGAATCAATCCGAGAACTCCACAAGTATTAAGTTGCGAACAACAGATAATTGCATTAAGCAAAGTGTGTAATGTAAACAAAGCATATGCCCTCGAGCATATGAATGTTGTTTTCCCCCTAGTAGCAACAGCACATCTACAACCTTAGAGGTTTCTGTCACTCCCCTAGATTAAATAGAGGTATAAACCCACTATCGAGCATAAATACCCCTTCTTGGAGTCACTAGCAACTACTCGGCCAAGATAGCTACTAACAACGGAGAGCATGCAAGATCATAAACAACATAGAGATAACATAAGATAAATTTCAGTACATCAACTCAAGCATAACACCAATATTCATCGGATCCCAACAAACCAAACATGTAGAATTACATAGCGGTGATCTCAATCATGTAAGGTAGCTCATGAGATCTAAACATGAAGCACATGGTGGAGAGGACAACCATCTAGCTACTGCTATGGACCCATAGTCCAAGGTAGACTACTCACTCATCGCACCGGAGGCAAGCATGGCGATGAAGAAGACCTCTGATGGCGATTCCCCTCTCCGGCAGTGTGCCGGGAAGAGCTTCTGGACCCTCCCGATCTTCGGGTCGACGGCAGCGGCGGATCGCAATGTGTTCTGGAAAAGTGATCGGGTCTTTAGGTTTTTCCCGTCGAGGGGTCTTTATAGGCGAAGGGGCATCGTCAGGAGTGGACCGAGGCGATCTCACACATAGGGGGCGCGGCCCAGCCCTTGGCCACGCTGCCCTATTGTGTGGGGCCCTCGTGGCCCCACTCTGTCTCCTCTTTGGTTCTCTGGAAGCTTCGGTGAAATTCTGGGCGACTGGCTTTGGTTTCGTCCAATTCCGAGAATATTTCCTGTGTAACTTTTCTGAAACACAAAAATAGCAGAAAACAGGGAACTGGCAGTGTGGCGACTTGTTAATAGGTTAGTTCCAGAAAATGCATAAAAGTGCCACGAAGTGTAACAAAACACTAAGCAAATGGTGTAAAAACAAGCATGGAGCATCAAAAATTATGGATACGTTTGAGACGTATCAGTCCTTTTCCTCCTTCAAAAGGTTATACTCATATACTTGTTGTTGTTGATTATGTTACCAAGTGGGTAGAAGCCATACCTACAAAGAGTGCCTATGGTGAGACCTCGTTAAAAATGCTTAAGGATGTTATTTTTCCTAGGTTTGGAGTACCTAGATATCTTATGACTGACGGAGGTTCTCATTTTATTCACGGTGGTTTTAGAAGAACTCTTGCTAGATATGACATTAATCATAGAATTGCTTCTGCTTATCATCCCCAAACTAGTGGGCAGGTAGAGCTTTCGAATAGAGAGATCAAGTCTATCTTGCAGAAGACTGTCAATAGATCTTGGAAAAACTGGGCTAGCAAGTTAAACGATGCTTTATGGGCTTATAGAACTGCTTATAAGAACCCCATGGGCATGTCTCCTTATAAGATGGTTTATGGAAAAGTGTGTCACTTGCCCTTAGAATTAGAACACAAAGCTTTCTGGGCAGTGAAAGAGCTTAATAGAGATTTTAAACTCGCCGGTAAGAAAAGGTTGTTAGATTTGAGTTCTTTAGATTAGTGGAGAAACGAAGCTAACAAGAATGCCAGACTTTTCAAAGAGAAAGTCAAGCAATGGCATGATAAGAGAATTCTTAAGAGAGAGTTTCATGTTGGTGAGAAAGTTCTATTGTATAGGTCTCGTCTCAGATTTTTTGCAGGAAAATTACTCTCAAAATGGGAAGGACCCTACGTTATTGAAGAGGTGTACCGCTCAGTTGCGATAAAGATTGCTTTGTTAAAAGATGACACTACATAAGTGGTGAATGGGCAAAGACTCAAACATTATATTGCTGGAGATTCTTATAATGAAGATGTTGATGTTATTCAAACGGTTTCTCCGAAAGAATTCATCCAGGACAATATGCAGGAACCTGCAGAGTTCGTTTTCGAATAGGTAACAGTTCTAGTCAGAAAAGGTTCGCGTTAAACTTTTTCATTAATATTTTTATTGTTTTTATTAAATATGAAAAATCACGAGACGAAAACGGGCAGGAGACGGAGTCCGGAGTGCTCTCACCACCAGGGGGCACGGGCCCACTCCAGGCCGCGCCACCCTATGGTGAGAGCACCCCGGAGCTCATTTCCGTCCCGGTTTCCTCCTGTTATTTTGCCTCGATGTTTAATTTTTGCCTATATAACCCCCCAGATTGCCCGAGGTCTGTATATCATGTTTTCGTTGTGTTTTCGTTTCGATCTATTTTCGTCAGGGAATTGTTCTCAGCTTTAGAGTTACAATGTCTTCGTCCGGTTCATCCAAGGAGAACTCTCTTGCGGACATCATTAATCCGTACATGAGGGAGCTGAAGATGCATCCGAAGGAGTTGTCACTCAAGGATGGGGAGTTGCAGATAGAAGATGTCCAGGGCCTTATAGGAGAAGGTAGTCTCGAAGCCAGGATGGAAGCGCTGGAACAAGAAGTTTTTAAATATAAGAAGATGGCGGAACGCGAGGTGGACATCATCTATAGGATAAATCAAGAGCTCATCGCCAAGCACAAGAAAGAGATTGCAGAGCTTTGGAATGACATCTTGTCACTCCATGAGACCACCAACAAATTACAAGCACAACTCTACGACTTGCAGAACCAAAATTTTGAGTATGAAACTAGGTTTAAACAAATGAGTGCTGCTGCCAGTTTCAGGATATTGGAGACCAAGACATCCTTCCTTGATGGGGAACCTTTGCCTTGGAAGTCTGATGATAATAAGGACTCACCACCAACTTCGAAGGAGTGATTCATCATTGGTATAGGCATCCACTTGGCTTATTCCAAGCTTGGGGGAGTGTCACGGTATCACATCATTATCTTTTACTCATTTACTTTTCAAGTAGAGTCATATCATGAATAGAGAAGTTATCTTACAGAATAGTTTGCAGTGTGGAAGTATCCTCCTTAGTTGGTTATCTATGTATCCCTTGGTGTGAGTTGCGGTAATGAAATATTAATGAGAAGTTTTATCATTTACTTTCCGCATACTTTTATTTTAGTTTGCAATGTTTCTTATATGATTAGTCTTATTGATTAGTATTGGTATCACTTTGGGAGCATGAGTAAATTTAGTTGGTTTTGGCAAACTTAGCTTGGTCAGTAGCAACATTACCTTGAGGTTTGAGTAGAAAAAGAAAGAAGTGCTAGTAGTTACATCACTTCAGTTTTCCTTCATGTTTGGCTCATAAGCAATAGTATTCTCAAGTTAAAATCTTTTGTACTTTCAAGGAAGTTTGCATGATTGTTCCTATTATATGTATGTATGTTTGTTTCATGCAACTCTTATGCTTGCTACCCAGCCTTGCTAGCCAAAAACCTGTACTGGGAGGGAATACTTCTCATGCATCCAACTCCCAAAAACCAAGTTACTTCCAAAGAGTCCACTATAAATTCCTATGCATGGTATTTCAAGCCATTCCAAGTAAATTTTCATGTGCTACCTTTCAAAAACCTTCAACTACTTCTCATTTTGTGCCACTGTTTTCAGCTCATGAGGATGTAGTAGATGGGTTTGTTATCTTCCATACTAAATTAAGTACCCCTCGACTAGGCAGCTTCATCTGCTCGTCATTAATTTTGCAAGAGAGCTGGTCATACCATTGTAATCTCAAAAAAAAGGCACTCCTCCATGGTTTGTGAAAGTTGGTGGGCACCCGATGGAATCGGTTAGCCATGGTTTGAGAAAGGAAAAGGTGGGGTGGAGTGCAAAGCTATAAAAGAGCACAATTGTGCCAATTAATCAACATCTCGGAACCGCTCTCACATGTTTAGTATGCAAGATATCAAGAACTCCGTTGCTAGTCGTTGACAAAAGCAACCACCTCTCAAAATAACTTTTACCTCTGTTTTACAAATGAAAAGCTCTAGCACATGTTTAATCACTGCTTCCCTCTGCGAAGGGCCCGTCTTTTACTTTTATGTTGAGTCAACCTATTCCCTTCTATCTCAAGCAAGCATTTGAGTTGTTATGTTTCACTCATCCATATGTTGATTCGTTCAATCATGTTTACTAACTTCTTTTGTTTAGTATAATGCTTTTATCTGAAGGAATGCATCTTTGAAAGCTTTCTATGATTGCAAAGAGTTTGTTTCGTTGAGCATATGGTTTTGCTATATTAGCTCGGTTTTAAAAGGCTCTGTTCAAAAGCAAGTATAGTTTGTTCATTGTTCTCTGATCAAGAACTAAGGTTTGCCATCACCAATTATAGTTTACCTTGTGCATCTTTATTTGTGATTCCCTATTACTTATTGCAAGTCTATATCATATAAAGGGAAGTTGCTGTCTATTATAATTTGTGTCTTGGTGAATGTGATGCTTCTTGTCCGTATTTTGATTATCGACACTTCACTCCATAAACCTGTGGTCATGTTTACCGAGTTTAGTTTTCGCTTGGGGACAAGCGAGGTCTAAGCTTGGGGGGCTTGATACGTCCATTTTGCATCACTATTTTGTATCATAATTTACTGTTATTCATTGATATATTTCACATTTAGAGATGATATTTATGTTGTTTCCTCTATTTTTACATGTTTGATGATCATTGGAGGATTTGCTGCCGGAGTCAGGATTCTGCTGAAAAAAGGACCGTCAAGACACCATGTTTCGGAAGATTAGGAAATTCTAGAAAAATACCAGAAAATTATATTTTGTCAGAAGACTGAAGAAGCCAGAAGGAGGAGGCGAGAGGAGCCACAGGGCAGGCTCACACACAGTGGGCGCGGGCCCCCTCCTGGCCATACCGGCCTGTTGTGTGGCCACCCTGGCCCACTTCTGCCATCGCCCCTTTGCGTATTTCATCGTCCCCGAAAACCTAAGTCAAAGGGGGGCTCAGAGATAGACACCGCCGCCTCTGCGGGGCGGAAAACACCATAGAGAGAAAAGCTCTCCGGCAGGTAGAAATCTGTCGGGGAAATTCCTTCCCGGAGAGGGGAGATCATCGCCATCATCATCATCATCGCACCGGACTTCATCGGGATCATCATCATCTCCATCACCAGCACTTCATCTTCACCATCACTATGCCATCCCGCTGTAACATCTTGGGTTGAATCTTGTCAAATTCTTAGGGGAAACTTTTCCGGTGTTGATTACTCTTATGGTTGATGCTATTGAGTGGAACCGTTGAATTAAGGTTTATGTTCAAATTGTTATTTACCATTATTTCACCTCCGATCATGATCCATATGATGTCTTGTGAGTAGTTCGTTTAGTTCTTGAGGACATGGGAGAAGTCAAGATGTTAGTAGTGGAATTATGTTAAGTAATATTTAATGGTTTGATATTTATTTGTTGTGGTGCTATTTCACTAGTGGTGTCATGTGAACGTCGACTACATGATACTTCACCATTTATGGGCCTAGTGAGATGCATTGTGTATTTGGCAACCAATTGTGGGGTTGCTGGAGTGACAGAAACCTAAACCTCCATTGGGAAACCATTGCACCAGGGAGCGTAGGATCTTAGAGTTTAAGGCTGTGGTTAGATTTATCTTAATTACTTTCTTGTAGTTGTGGATGCTTGCAAGGGGTATAATCACAAGTGTGTATTTATCCTAGTAAGGGTAGTGCGCTAGCACAGGTTCACCCCCATAACACTTATCAAACCAATAAAGATTATTTAGCGGTATGAAGCGAAAGCACTTGATAGAAACTCCCGTGTGTCCTCGAGAACTTTTGGTCATCATAAGTTACACAACCGGCTTGTCCTTTTCTCAAGAAAGGATTGGGCCACTTGCAGCAATTACTATTATTGTCTTTTATTTATTCGCACTTTATTTATTTGCATTACCAAATACCCCTGAAAACCTGTTTGCTAGTATTTACAGTGAATCCTTGATCAAAACCACTTGTCAACACCTTCTGCTCCTTGTTGGGTTCGACACTCTTATTTATCAAAAGTACTACGATACACCCCCTATACTTGTGGGTCATCAGTGGCAAAAACCTCTAAGGTTGTAGATGTGCTATTGCCACTAGGGAGAAAACAACATTCTTGTGTCCAAGGACATTTGCTTTGTTTACTTTACGCACTTTGCTTAATGCAGTTTGATGGCACGGTGATGATGCGTATAATTAATGAAGTAAATGACCGGCCAGTTCGAAACCCCAAGAGCAAGGTGTGATGAATATAGCAGCAAGTTTTTCCCTCAGTAAGAAACCAAGGTAGTCAATCCAGTAGGAGGACAAAATATGACTGAAGGTGATGCCCACTAGCTGCGTGATGCTCTAACAAGGGTGCCGTTAACGATAACTTGTTAGCACGTCTTCACCCAGTAGCAACGTGGAACCTGCACACAACACAACCAAATACTTTATTCCCAACTTACGATGAGGTTGTCAATCTCACCGGTTTGCTTGAAACAAGGGGTATGAGCGTATCGAGTGGAAAGCAATAGTAATATGCGAGTAAAGTAAACAGTGCGAGTAAAGTAAACAGGTGATAGCAATATAAAGGAAATAGGGCCGGGGTCCACAGTTCACTAGTGGTGTCTCTCCATAAGATAAAATAACACATGCTGGGTAAACAAATTACAGTTGGGCAATTGATAGAATAAAGACAACGTGCATATGATGAGAGGATCACTATGAGATTTACTCTGGGCATTACAACAAGATACATAGACCGCCATCCAACTGCATCTATGACTAATAATCCACTTGTGGCGAATCAATCCGAGAACTCCACAAGTATTAAGTTGTGAACAACAGATAATTGCATTAAGAAAAGTGTGTAATGTAAACAAAGCATATGCCCTCGAGCATATGAATGTTGTTTTCCTCCTAGTAGCAACAACACATCTACAACCTTAGAGGTTTCTGTCACTCCCCCAGATTAAATAGAGGCATGAACCCACTATCGAGCATAAATACCCCCTCTTGGAGTCAGTAGCAACTACTTGGCCAAGATAGCTACTAACAACGGAGAGCATGCAAGATCATAAACAACATAGAGATAACATAAGATAAATTTCAGTACATCAACTCAAGCATAACACTAATATTCATCGGATCCCAACAAACGCAACATGTAGAATTACATAACGGTGATCTCGATCATGTAAGGCAGCTCACAAGATCTAAACATGAAGCACATGGTGGAGAAGACAACCATCTAGCTACTGCTATGGACCCATCGTCCAAGGTAGACTACTCACTCATCGCGCCGGAGGCAAGCATGGCGATGAAGAAGACCTCCGGTGGCGATTCGCCTCTTCGGCAGGGTGCCGGGAAGAGCTTCTGGACCCTCCCGATCTTTGGGTCGACGGCGGCGGCGGATCGCGATGTGTTCTGGAAAAGTGATCGGGTACTTAGGTTTTTCCCGTCGGGGGGTCTTTATAGGCGAAGGGGCATCGTCAGGAGTGGACCGAGGAACCCTCACACATAGGGGGCGCGGCCAGGGGCTGGGCCGCGCCGCCCTGTTGTGTGGGTCCCTCGTGGCCCCACTCCATCTCCTCTTCGGTTCTCTAGAAGCTTCGGTGAAATTCTGGGCGACTGGCTTTGGTTTCGTCCAATTTCGAGAATATTTCCTGTGTAACTTTTCTGAAACACAAAAACAGCAGAAAACAGGGAACTGGCACTGTGGCGACTTGTTAATAGGTTAGTTCCGGAAAATGCATAAAAGTGCCACGAAGTGTAATGAAACACTAAGCAAATGGTGTAAAAACAAGCATGGAGCATCAAAAATTATAGATACGTTTGAGACGTATCAGCATCCCCAAGCTTAACTCCTGCTCGTCCTCGAGTAGGTAAGTGATAACAAAAGAAATAATTTTTGAGGTGACATGCACCTACACAATCTTGATCATGTATGTAAGCGTTGTGCGCTGGGATCAAAAGAACTTAAAACATGGGCATGAAAGACATAATCTTGATAGAAGAAACTTAGCAACCATGTTATAACATGAAAATGAACACAAACAAAAGATCATGAAAATGAAACAATGAAAGTCAAACGTGTGTTCAAATCATAAGGAAAAACATACAAATGGTTTTCAGCTTGTCCTTCATGGAGAGCAAAACATAAATGCATAGGACACCTTCAAGTTTAAAAGGGCGACTAGATACAAATAATTTAAGAACAAGTGAAACCAACAATATGAATCAATCAATGAAAACTTTGGGACAATGCACATTATACTCAGAATGACAACTATGCTCTCTTAATGGTGCATAAAGGTAGAAGGTGGTGACTCAACATAAAAGTAAAAGAAAGGCCCTTCGCGAAGGGAAGCAGTGATTGCAAGTTTTATAAACCTTCAAAAATTATGGTACTTACCGGCTTTGAGCTCTCATTGCCCCCATCATAAGCATCTTGAATGGTTAAAGTTAATGCGAGAACACTTATGCTGCATATACTTGACAAATCATAAGTTGAAAACCTCATGTCCCGTGAATACGAGTACCCAAACCTCATGCTACTTTACTTAGAGTCCCAAGCAAGATCTTGTCATTGTAAATATAAACGTATCATCGAGAACCGCCAACGGGGTACCTCCGTGCCCGATGACATGGAACAAGCCCACATCAAAATGATAGGACAAGCAGACAATGAACACCTCGACATCTCGTTTATTTACCATTTGTATAGCTTTTTATTTTGAGATGCGTCGTCGAATGTCCACTATGGGCATGCTGCAAATTTCCACCATGAATTATGCATGGCTTAGATTGGCGGCCCAGGCATTTCTCTAACACATATACAAACTCCATGATCTCGCAAGATTCCCAATTCATTTCACACCGTGAGTATCCATAAACAAAAGATCACAATATCAACTCAAACAAGAAGTGCAATGTTGAAAGCTTGCCCCATGACGGCATGGCTGGGCTAATTCCCAACTTACACCTTGCAAGCATAACAAGTCAACATAAGAGACCACAATGTCAAATTTTTAAGAACGAGAAAAAGTAAAGTGTGCCATCTGGTTCGTGAGAGCTTTACTGACCAATTTCCGCATAACACTGGTAAGAGTTTAATTTGAAGAGTAGATAAAAGCAAGTCAAATGTACTTTGGAATAGCAAATTGCTAATAGGTATGTATGGTGGACACTTTGGCAAACTTGGTTTTTAGGAGTTGGATGCACGAGTAGAGCTCATACTCAGTACAAAACGAAGGCTAGCAAAAGACTGGGAGCGACCAACTAAGAGAGCAATAATGGCCATAATCATGCAAAGCGACATTAAAAGAAGCATAAGATGGCATCAAAAGTCAAAAACTAAATGATCATAGAGGCTATTGGCGACTTTGTAAGAGTCTAATATGTGTGAGCATGCGCCAAGTCAACCCAAATAAAGCATCAAGGAGAAAACCAAAATAATGCTTCCAAACAATAAAAAACAACGCATGATTTTTTCAAAGGCTCATCAAGCAATCTCAGTTTTTTGAGACAAGTCATGCTACAGAAAAACCACTAAGCATGCTATCAAAAATACATCATGCACGACATGCAAAAGCCTAGGCCGCAGTCTACACAAGCTCCTTCTTGTACCACTTTTTTGCATAAAGCTTTTTCTCTTTTCCAACACCATTCAAACTTTTTATAAACACCTCTTTCGATGAAAACCAATATAGACCAGAGGCAAAAATACAACTTGATAAAAAGATATAGGAAGATCTGAACGCAAATCAAGGTGAAAACCAAAAGCTAAACGCAGTTCTAGGAAAAGAGAACACTCGTTGAAATTATAAGAATGAAAAACGGAGTGTTCTTGGCAAACGAAAAGCAAGGCAACTTCTCCAAAAGAAATTTGTTGGGTCCAACCATTTATTGCAGCAAACAAAACAAAACTAAACTGAAAACTAAAAAAAAACTGATGCTCCAAGAAAAACGCATAATGCATGAAGCAATAAAAATATAGTGTATTGAAAGGTGACCTGATTTTTGCCGATGAAGAAGGGGTGCCTAGGGGCATCCCCAAGCTTTGACGCTTGTACTTCTTGGATATTTCTTGGGGTGATGCATGGGCATCGCCAAGCTTGAGCTTTTGTCCATTCTTCAACTCATCTCATCACTCTCCGATCCCTACACTTGAAAACTTCCTTCATACAAAACTAAACACAAATCTATTAGCAACATTAGTGTAAGCATAACATAGAATCAACCCTTTTTGCTTCAGGTTTCAACTCAAAACCACCGTATATAAAGTATATACTACTTTAGCAACTTTCCCAAAAGTTCCATGATCAAAAGAACTCAAAAAGAAAGCGATAAAGCAGCATACACAAATATTGGCAGAAATCTGTCAAAACAGAACAGCTGACAAAGGTCGAATTTTTAGAGGGTTTTCTGTTGCTCAAATAAAAAAGTGTTCAACTAATGAAAGTTTGGATATAACCTGGGGCATATGCACAAGAAATCACAGGTCCAAAAGATATACAGAGAATTTTCACTAATTTTTACGGTGCAGCACCGAAAACTGTTTCAGGACAGCAACATCCCCAAATCTTACCTCACTCAAATTAGAGGCTTCTCTTGGCACAAAAACGAAATAAAAATGATAAGGAGAGGTCATTACAGTAGTAATAACTTCCAAGAATCAAATAAAATAAAAAGAACTGAATGTAAAAACATTGGGTTATCTCCCAAGAGTGCTTTTCTTTAACGCCTTTGAGCTAGGCGTAGAAAATGCGAATCAAGTAATATCAAGTGATGAAGCATCAAGCTCATAATTTGCTCTAAGAATAGAGTCAAGAACTAATTTCTTCCTCTTTCTAGGGAAGTGTTCCATACCTTTCTTGAGTGGAAATTGATATTTGATGGTGCCTTCCCTCATATCAATGATGGCACCTACAGTTCGAAGAAAGGGTCTTCCCAAAATAATAGGACATGAAGCATTGCATTCAACATCCATGACAAGAAAATCAATGGGAACAAGGTTATTGTTAACCACAGTAAGAACATCATTAATTCTTCCCAAAGGTTTCTTCTTAGCAACATCAGCAATATGAACATCATAATAACACTTTTCAAGCGGCGGTAAATCAAGCATGTCATAAATTTTTCTAGGCATAATAGAAATACTAGCACCTAGATCACATAAAGCATGGCAATCAAAACCATTAACATGCATATCAATGATGGGTTCCCAACCATCTTCTAACTTCTTGGGAACAGAAGCTTTTTGCTTGAACTTTTCATCCCTAATTTTTATGAGAGCATTGGTAATATGCTTAGTAAAAGCAACATTTATAGAACTAGCATTAGGAGTCAAAGCAAGCTTCTGCAAGAACAAAATAACTTTAGATATATTGCAGCCATCAACATCAAAATCATTAAAGGAAATAGAGCTATCATCTCCCACACTCCGAAAAATTTCAGCACTCTTTTGAGAAAAAGTTTTAGCAGTTTTAGGATTTTTGACACAAGGAGTGGGAGTTTTCTCTACACCAATCAAAGTAAGAGGATTGCTAGCATTAGGAGCAACATCATTAGAGGTAGTAATGGTACATACCTTCATCTCTCTAGCCATCTCATCTTCTCTTTCCCACCTGGCATGCAATTCAGCTAGCATCCGAACATTTTCATCAATTCTAACTTGGATAGCATTAGCAGTAGCAAAAGGATTATTCTCTTTCACATCATTAGGCAACACTTTTAATTTCAGAAGTTCAACATCATGAGCAAGGCTATCAACTTTAGAAGCAAAAATATCAATTTTGCCTAACTTTTCCTTAACAGACTTGTTAAAAGCATTTTGCTTACCGATGAAATCCTTGAGTAGGGCTGGAATATCGAGCTGCTCGGTTCGTTAAGACTCGGATCGTTAAGGCTCGTGATCGATAAGACTCGAATCGTTAAGCTCGTTAAGGGTAACGAGCAGAAATCATTGCTCGGCTCGGTTCGATATGGGCTAGCGAGCGCTCGCGAGCTACTCTTTAAGCTCGTTAAGTCCATACATACACTAGGATGACAGTAAGTCAGCAACACAAAAAATTGTAATTTTAAAACTTTAAATAACACTGTAGCAAATAGCAATGCACAACACATCGTGTCATGTGTGGTGTGACCAGAATAAACTGAACAGATGCAAAATTCATCAAACTTGATACGTTGCATAATGCATCAAAGTTGATAATAAATATATTATTGGCAACATTCAAACACTGCTTGAGCTATGATAATGCCCGAGTGTGGTGGGTCTAACTCTACAAAATTCAAAACACGAGACTGCATATTCCATTCATCATCTATGTAGTGAGCAACCACAGCTAGGTAGCACAGATTCTGGTTTGAAGTCCATAAATCACATGTCAGACTAATGCTTTCAACAGACTTGAGTTGCTTCTTCAGTATCTCTTTTTCAGATAAATACACCTTCATGCATTCAGCCCTAATTGTCTTCCTACCAATGAACTTGTATGATGCATTCATACAAGTCATGAGGATATTAAACCAGGCATGCTCTACCATCCTAAAAGGATACTCATGCGCAATTATCATCTTTGCTATTATCTTACGGCACTCCTCATGATCATATTCATTATTCACTATAAGAGATGCACCTGGCTTATCAGGATCAAATCCAATTGTACCTTGACGTAGAAGCTTGGCCTTCTTGTTTAGTAGGATTGGGCAAGCATCTTTATGCCTGTTGAGACTTGTCGTTGACCCCCCCCATAAGCAAACAGGCCATAACAATGCAAGCATTTCGCCTTTTTAACAATTTCATCTGGCCTCTTCTTCGATACAGCGCTGACCACTACGAAATGCTTCCAACAGTCTGACCGCTTAACTCTGGTTCTCTTCACCTTGGCCTTACCAGCAGCAGCAACTCCCGCCTTTTTTCTTTTCCCTGTTTTCTTTGGCATTTCAATGGCACTCACCTCTTCAACATTAGTGCCATCTTTTTCATCACGTAATCCAAGAGAAGGCTCACTCATCTCATCATCCATATCATATTTCTCTGCCTCATCATTTTCTTTATCCTCTACCTCTATCCATTCATCTTCCTAATAGAGTAAAAAAAAGAAACCTAGTTTTAGTAATGAACAACCAGACCACATGCTGAGTATTGTAGGAGATTGCATAAACTGTATTTTCAACAACTGAGTCAACTAACCAGAGAGTTTTCAACAACTAACAGTACACTTGGCATAAACTGTATTTTCGAAATTGGAACTCACAGATTCACCATCAGCAGCGCTTGGCCCCTTCTCTGCATGTGCACGTTCTTCATTACCTGGAGGCTTTGCGGCCGTTGACGCAATCGCTGACTGCACCGGCGTGCCAGAACCGGAGGTCGTCTTGGACATGGACGCTGCCCTCTTCCTCCTCTGCTTCTCCATCGCGCCGCCGCCAAGCAGAACCTAGGGCGCCGCCGCCGAGCAGAACCTAGGGCGCCGCCGCCGAGAAGAACCTAGGGCGTTGTCGCCGAGCGGCTGGGGTCTGGACTCTGGAGTGGAAGACAATGAAGAATTGAAGATTGAAGAGGAGGAGGTCAGGGGGCGGGCGGCGGGCGGCGGCTGGGGACCTGGGGTCTGGGGACTAGGGGTCTCCGTGTGCGTGCGTGGCTGCGTGCCCTGGAGTTAATCAATCAGTGGGCGGTGGCGGATGGCCTTCCTTCATGGGCTTGGGCTATTTACGATTTAGTTGTTGGGCCTAGCATATTATCGATCTTAACGAGTAGCTCGTGAACAACTACTACTCGATTGTTTACTCGTTAACACTAACGAGCAAATTTTACTGCTCGGCTCGGCTCGTTAAGATAACGAGTCGATCTCAAACGAGTCGAGCAAACGAGTGTTCATTTAACTCGTCGAGCTTCGAGCTTTATGTCCAGCGCTATCCTTGAGCATTACCTCAAGCTCGGAGGGCGCGGCCCTAGTGTTGTTGGAGGAATTACCATAAGAGTTACCATAACCATTACCATTGGTAGAAGGATACGGTCTATAATTGTTACTAGCAAAATTGTTCCTATAAGCATTGTTGTTAAAATTATTATTTCTAATGAAGTTTACATCAACATGCTCTTCTTGAGCAACCAAAGAGGCCAAAGGAACATTATTAGGATCAACATGAGTCCTATCATTTGAAAGCATAGCCATAATAGGATCAATCTTATCACTCAAGGAAGAGGTTTCCTCAACAGAATTTACCTTCTTACCTTGTGGAGCCCTCTCGGTGTGCCATTCAGAGTAATTTACTATCATATTGTCAAGAAGCTTAGTTGCGGCGCCCAAGGTAAGGGACATAAAAGTGCCTCCGGCAGCTGAATCAAGTAGGTTCCTCGAAGAAAAATTCAGTCCTGCATAAAAAGTTTGGACAATCATCCAAGTAGTCAGTCCATGAGTGGGACAATTCTTTATCATAGATTTCATTCTTTCCCAAGCTTGAGCAACATGTTCATTATCAAACTGACTAAACTTCATAATATTGCTATGCAAAGCTATAATCTTAGTAAGAGAATAGTATCTACCAATAAAAGCATCCTTACACTTAGCCCATGAATCAATACTATTTTTAGGCAAAGACAGCAACCAATCCTTAGCTTTTCCTCTCAAAGAAAAAGGAAACAACTTAAGCTTAATAATATCATTCTCAAGATCCTTATATTTCTGCATCTCACATAGCTCAACAAAATTGTTGAGATGAGCTGCAGCATCATCAGTACTAGCACCAGAAAATTGCTCTTTCATAACAAGGTTCAATAAAGCAGGCTTAATCTCATAAAAATTTGCAGCAGGAGCAGGTGGCGCAATAGGAGTGCAGATAAAATCACTATTGTTCGTGCTAGTAAAGTCACACAACTTGGTGTTTTCAGGAGTAGCCATTATAGCAAACTAAAAGCAGACAAGTAAAAATAACTACAAAGGATTCTAATTTTTTTTTGGGTTTTTGATAAAACAATGCAAGTAAAAATAAAGTAAAGCAAAACAATAAACAAAGTAAAGGATGTGCGTGCGAAAACTCCCTTCGCAGAAGTCTTCTTCCTCCCCGGCAATGGCGCCAGAAAAACTTGTTGATGGCGCGGTGATGATGCGTATAATTAATGAAGTAAATGACCGGCCAGTTGGAAACCCCAAGAGCAAGGTGTGATGAATATAGCAGCAAGTTTTTCCCTCAGTAAGAAACCAAGGTAGTCAATCCAGTAGGAGGACAAAATACGACTGAAGGTGATGCCCACTAGCTGCGTGATGCTCTAACAAGGGCACCGTTAATGATAACTTGTTAGCGCGTCTTCAACTAGTAGCAACGTGGAACCTGGACACAACACAACCAAATACTTTGTTCCCAACTTACGATGAGGCTGTCAATCTCACCGGTTTGCTTGAAACAAAGGGTATGAGCGTATCGAGTGGAAAGCAATAGTAATATGCGAGTAAAGTAAACAGTGCGATTAAAGTAAACAGGTGATAGCAATATAAAGGAAATAGGACCGGGGTCCACAGTTCACTAGTGGTGTCTCTCCACAAGATAAAATAACACATGCTGGGTAAACAAATTACAGTTGGGCAATTGATAGAATAAAGACAACGTGCATATGATGAGAGGATCACTATGAGATTTACTCTGGGCATTACAACAAGATACATAGACCACCATCCAACTACATCTATGACTAATAATCCACTTGTGGCGAATCAATCCGAGAACTCCACAAGTATTAAGTTGCGAACAACGGATAACTGTGATACGTCTCAAACGTATCTATAATTTTTGATGCTCCATGCTTGTTTTTACACCATTTGCTTAGTGTTTCATTACACTTCGTGGCACTTTTATGCATTTTCCGGAACTAACCTATTAACAAGTCGCAACAGTGCCAGTTCCCTGTTTTCTGCTGTTTTTGTTTTTCAGAAAAGTTACACAGGAAATATTCTCGGAATTGGACGAAACCAAAGCCAGTCACCCAAAATTTCACCGAAGCTTCCAGAGAACCAAAGAGGAGACGGAGTGGGGCAACGAGGGCCCCACACAACAGGGCGGTGCGGTCCAGCCCCTGGCCGCGCCCCCTAAGTGTGAGGGTGCCTCGGTCCACTCCTGACGATGCCCCTTCACCTATAAAGACCCCCCGACATATGTACGTTATCTTTATTCTATCAATTGCCCAACTGTAATTTGTTTACCCAGCATGTTGTTATTTATCTTATGGAGAGACACCACTAGTGAACTGTGGACCCCGGTCCAATTTCCTTTACATTGCTATTACCATTTACTATTACTCGCACTATTTACATTCTCGCATACTATTACCTTTTACCAGTCGATACGCTCAATCCTTTGTTTACAGCAAACCGGTGAGATTGACAACCTCATCTTAAGTTGGGGCAAAGTACTTGGTTGTGTTGTGTACATGTTCCACGTTGCTGCTGGTGCAAAGCAAAGCCCTGGACGAGGCGCCTTATAAATTGTTCGGAGCTGTCGCAAAGCTAGCAAGCATCACCTTCTGAAGTTTAGCTTTCTCCTACTGGTTTGATAAACCTTGGTTTCACAACTGAGGGAATACTTGATGTTGTACTCATCATACCTTCCTCTCGGGGTTCCCAACGGGGTGTTATCTACACGCCATCAAGCAATTTTTCTGGCGCCGTTGCCGGGGAGAAAGAAGATTTCTGCAAGGGGAGTCTCTCACGCTCAATCTTTTACTTTATTATTGTTTTGCTTTATTTTATTTTTGCTTGCATCATTTTATCAAAAATACAAAAAATTTAGTTCCTTTGATAGTTTGCATTCCGTTACTTTTACTTTTAGTTTATTATGTTGTTCCCTAGGTATGCTTTGGAGGACCTCTCAGTAGGTAGTGGTTCTATTATTGGAAAAGGTAACATTAAGGAGTTCTTTAATCATGTTAGTATGCATAAAGATGTTGAGGATAGATCTTTGGCTGAGCTCGCTCCTAGTTATGAAGTTGCTGCTGCTTATTTAGTTCACATGTTGGAGGCTAGGTTTGTTAACCTTAATCTTTTTATGCAACAAATGTTTCTTAAGCTTCATGATATTGAAGACTCCGAAAAGAAAGATTTTATTTTGGAGACTTTGTGTAGAGAATTTAGAGATGTTGCTATTAAAGCTAAGAAAGTTTTCGAGCATTTTAATATGCCTGGCTCACCTGTTAATGTTGTTGGTACAACCAAAGAAGATATCAAAGTACCAATGCCTTGCAAACTTGTAGGATTGCATGAAGCTTTGGA
This sequence comes from Dactylis glomerata, assembly GCA_007115705.1. Lineage (NCBI taxonomy): Eukaryota > Viridiplantae > Streptophyta > Magnoliopsida > Poales > Poaceae > Dactylis > Dactylis glomerata. The sequence continues at coordinate 1,886,099 of QXEO01000050.1, forward strand.
AAAGAATTTCGATTGGATTTGTCCTGAAAACCCTTTTGATGAAAGTAGTGAACCAAAGAGTGTTCACAAGGGATCTTCAAAAACTCATTTGGATACAATTCAACTCATTGTTGAGAAGACTTCTGCAATTGATCTTAATGCCTCATTTGATAATACTTGATTTGCACTTTCTGCGCCTAGCTCAAAGGCGTTAAAGAAAAGCACTCTTGGGAGATAACCCAATGTTTTCTTTTTAGTACTTTTTCTTTTATTTGAGTCTTGGAAGTTATTACTATTGTAATGACCGCTCCTTATCATTTTTATTTTGTTGTTGTGCCAAGAAGAACCTCTAATTTGAGGGAGGTAAGATTTGGGGAAGTTGCTGTCCTGAAACAGATTTCTGTGCTGCACCGAAAAATTCGTGAAAATTCTCAGAATATCTTTTTGATCTGAAATTTCTTGAGCATATGCCCCAGGTTATATCCAAACTTTCATTAGTTTTGCACTTTTCTATTTGAGCAACAAAAGTCCTCGAAAAAATCGACATTTGTCAACTGTTCTGTTTTGACAGATTTCTGCCACTATCTGTGTTTGCCTCTCGATCGCTTTCTTTTTGAGTTCTTTTGATCACAGAACTTTTGAGGAAGTTGCTACAGTAGTATATGCTTTATATGTGGTGTTTTTGAGTTTGAAACTGAACCAAAAGGGTTGATTTACTATCATGTTTATGCTAACGTTGCTAATAGAATTGTGTGAAGTTTTGTATGAAGGAAGTTTTCAAGTGTAGGGAATGGAGAGTGATGAGATGAGACGAAGTATGGACAAAAGCTCAAGCTTGGGGATGCCCATGTCACCCCAAGAAATATCCAAGAGGTACAAGCGTCAAAGCTTGGGGATGCCCCCGAGGCACCCCTTCTTCATCGGCAAAAATCAGGTCACCTTTCAACACACTATATTTTTATTGCTTCATATTCTATGCGTTTTTCTTGGAGCGTCTTTACTTTTGCTTTCAGTTTTCTTTTGTTTTGTTTGCTGCAATAAATAGTTGGACCCCAACAAATTTATTTTGGAGGAGATGTACTTCGTTTTTCATTTGCCAAGAACACTCTATTTTTTACTCTTATCGTTCAACGAGTGTTCTCTTTTTCTAGAACTGCGTTTAACTTTCATTTTTTCGCCTTGATTTTTGTTCAGATCTTGTTATATCTTTACATCAAGGTGTATTTAGACCTCTGGTCTATGTTGGTTTTCATCAAAAGAGTTGTTTCAAAAAGGTTTAAATGGTGTTGGAAAAGAGAAAAAGTTTCATGCAAAAAAGTGGTACAAAAAGGAGCTTGTTTAGACTGTGGCTTAGACTTAGGCATGAAAACAGAGCGGAAATGGACGGAACTAAGTGGTGCCACATTTGTTTTCATATTTTATGCGGAAGCAGAAACTAATACAGAAACACCGAAAACAAATATGAAAACGGATACTTCCGAAAATAGACATGGAACAAATACGGCGTGAACACGGACGAAAAGCGGATGATTATCAGAACCAAAAGACCACCTGAATCATGCAGCAAAACTCAAGCAAGTCAAGTAAATCAAAAAACTTGTTCCCCAAACCTATCAAGATTACTCAGTGTAATGTGGGAGTAGGGGTGGGTTGCTTTGATAGTTCAATATGACAAGGTCACATATCAGACCTACTAGATTGGCTATGCAAAACAACCATAAAACGGAAAATTCGTATTAGTCGGAAACAGAAACTTCTGTTTCCGCACCTGTTCCGCCGGAAATCACTGTTCCATTTCCGTTTCCGCTTCCGCCAAAAAAATTCCGTTTCCGTTCTGCAGATTTCCGTTTTTTTTCTCCATATTTTCATTCCGTTTCCATTTTTCCGCGGAAAAGTTGGAAAGTTTCCGCTCCACTTTCATCTTTGCATGCCATGCTTGATGTCGTTTTGATAGTATGCTTAGTTGTTTTTGCTGTAGCATGACTTGTCTCATATGACTGAGATTGCTTAATGAGCCTTTGAAAAAAAATCATGCGTTGTTTTTATTATATGGAAGCATTTATTTGGTTTTCTCCTTGATGCTTTATTTGGGTTGACTTGGCGCATGCTTACAACATGTTTGACTCTTACAAAGTCGCCATAAGGCTCTATGATCATTTGGTTTTTGACTTGTGATGCCATTTTATGCTTCTTTTAATGACGTTTTGTTGCTATGCATGATTATGGCCACTATTGCTCTCTTAGTTGGTCGCTCCCAGTTTTTTGCTAGCCTTCATTTTGTACTGAGTATGAGCTCTACTCGTGCATCCATCTCCCAAAAACCAAGTTATTCCAATGTGTCCACCTTACATACCTATTAGCAATTTGCTATTCCAAGTACATTTGACTTGCTTTTATCTATCCTTCAAATTAAAATCTTTTTGGTGTTATGTGAAAATTAGTCAGTAAAGCTCTCACGAACCTGACGGCACACTTTACTTTTCTCGCTTTTAAAATTTTGACATTGTGGCTCTCTTATGTTGATGTTATGCTTGCAAGTTGTTAGTTGGAAATTAGCCCAACCATGCCGTTATGGGGCAAGCTTTCAACATTGCACTTTCTCTTATTTGAGTTGATATCGTGATCTTTTATTTATGGATACTCGCGATGTGAAATAAGTTAGGATCTTGCAGGATCATGGAGTTTGTATATGTGTTAGAGAAACGCTTGGGCCGCTGATCTAAGCCATGCATCATTCATGGTGGAAATTTACAACATGCCCATAGTGGACATTCGACGACGCATCTCATAATAAAAAGTTATACCAATGGTAAATAAAAGAGATACCGAGGTGTTCATTGTCTGTTTGTCCTGTCATTTTGATGTGGGCTTGTTCCATGTCATCGGGCAAGAGGTACCCCGTTGGCGGTTCTCAATGATACGTGTATACTTACAATGACAAGAGCTTGCTTGGGACCTAAGTCGAGTAGCATGAGATTTGGGTATTCGTACTTTATGGGACATGAGGTTTTCAACTTATGATTTGTTAAGCATATGCTCATAATTGTACTCGCATTAACTTTAACCATTCAAGATGCCTATGATGGGGGCAATGAGAGCTCAAAGCTAGTAAGTACCATAATTTTTGAAGGTTCATAAAACATGCAATCCCTCCTTCCCTCTGTGACGACTGACGAGGGTTAACTCGACAAATGTCCTAGATGAAGGACTTAGGATCGGGGGAGTAGGGCATCGGATGAACTTGAATGTAAAATCAGTCAAACAAGGTGTGTATCGAAAGTAAACGTGGTGGTGAACTTTGGCTTGCTTTCAATCTGTCCCTCACCGTCCTCTCCTGGCCCCTATATATAGGTGGCCAGGTCTCAAGGTACGGGAGGGGTCCGATACATATTACAATATTGGTATATGACATGAACTCGTATTTCGACTAGGATTACACTTGGGCCTAGCTTAACGGGCCTCAGGGGTACTCAACTAACGGGCTCTATTATCTATATCCTTGCCACTCTGCGAAGGGCATTTCTTTTACTTTTATGTTGAGTCTCCACCTTCTACCTTTATGCACCGTCTAAGAGAGCATAGTTGCCATTCTTAGTTTAATGTGCATAGTCTCAAAGTTTATCATTGATTGATTCATGATTATGGTTTTACTTGTTCTTAAATTATTTGTATCTAGTCGCCCTCTTAAACTTGAAGGTGTCCTATGCATTTATGTTTTGCTATTCCATGAAGGACAAGCTGAAAACCACTTGATATGTTTTTCCATATGATTTGAACACACACTTGACTTTCAATGTTTCATTGTTCATGATCTTTTGTTTGTGTTTTTTTTCATGTTATAACATGGTTGCTAAGTTTTTATTGTCAAGATTATGTCTCTTATGCCCATGTCTTAAGTTCTTTGATCCCAGCACTCAATGCTTTACATCGTTGATCAAGATTGTGATGGTGCATGTCACCACAAAAATTATTCTTTTGTTATCACTTACCTACTCGAGGATGAGCAGGAGTTAAGCTTGGGGATGCTTGATACGTCTCAAACGTATCTATAATTTTTCATGCTTCATGCTTGTTTATACACCATTTGCTTTGTGTTTTGTTACACTTCGTGGCATTTTTATGCATTTTCCGGAACTAACCTACTAACGAGATGCCACAGTGCCAGTTCCCTATTTTCTGCTGTTTTTGTGTTTCAGAAAAGCTACACAGGAAATATTCTCAGAATTGCACGAAACAAAAGCCGAACCTCCTATTTTTACCGAAGCTTCGCGAAGACCGAAGATGAGACGGAGGGGGGGGGCAGGGGCCAGCCACACCATGGGGTGGCGCGGCCCAGCCCCTGGCCGCGCCACCAGGTGGTGAGGCCACCTGGCCCACCTCCCGACGATGCCCTTTCGCCTATAAATTCCCCTCGACGGGAAAACCTAAAGGACGAATTGCTTTTCCTCAAAATATACTGCAAGCCACCGTCGTCATCGAAGCGATATCGGGAGGATCCAGGAGCTCTTCCCGGCACCCTGCCGGAGAGGGGAATCCCTGCCAGAGGCCTTCTCCACCACCATGGTCGCCTCCGGAGTGATGTGTGAGTAGTCTACCTTGGACTATCGGTCCATAGCAGTAGCTAGATGGTTGTCTCCTCCACCATGTGCTTCATGTTTAGATCTTGTAAGCTGCCCTACATGATCAAGATCATCTTTGTGTAATTCTACATGTTGTGTTTGTTGGGATCCGATGAGTATTGGTACTATGTCAAGTTGATGTGCTGAATATATATCTTTATGTTATCTCTATGTTGTTTATAATCTTGCATGCTCTTTGTTGCTAGTAGATATCTTGGCCGAGTAGATGCTAGTGACTCTAAGAGGGAGTATTTATGGTCGATAGTTGGGTTCATGCCTCTAGCAATCTGGGGGAGTGACAAAAACCTCTAAGGTTGTAGATGTGCTGTTGCCACTAGGGAAAAAACAATATTCTTGTGTCCAAGGATATTTGATTTGTTTACTTTACGCACTTTGCTTAATGCAGTTATCCGTTGTTCGCAACTTAATACCCGATGGTTGCTCGGACGATATCCGGAGGGTGGATTATTAGTCATAGATGCAGTTGGATTACGGTCTGTGTATTTTGTCGTAATGCCCAAAGTGAATTTCATAGTGATCCTCATGACATATGTACGTTATCTTTATTCTATCAATTGCCCAACTGTAATTTATTTACCCAGCATGTTGTTATTTATCTTATGGAGAGACACCACTAGTGAACTGTGGACCCCGGTCCAATTTCCTTTACATTGTTATTACCGTTTACTTTTACTCGCACTATTTACATTCTCGCATACTATTACCTTTTACCACTCGATAAGCTCAATCCTTTGTTTACAACAAACCGGTGAGATTGACAACCTCATCGTAAATTGGGACAAAGTACTTGGTTGTGTTGTGTGCAGGTTTCATGTTGCTGCTGGTGCAAAGCAAAGCCCTGGATGAGGCGCCTTATAAATTGTCCAGAGCTGTCGCGAAGCTAGGAAGCATCACGTTCTGAAGTTTAGCTTTCTCCTACTGGTTCGATAAACCTTGGTTTCACAACTGAGGGAAGACTTGCTGTTGTACTCATCATACCTTCCTCTTGGGGTTCCCAACGGGGTGTTATCTACACGCCATGATTGCTCAACTTGGTTCTATTCTGTTATTGTTGGTTCATTGACTTGGGATAGATTCTGTGATTAGGTTTCACTTTCAAAGCCCTATTCATATTAATGTCTTCTACTAGTTACTTGTTGTTTACATTTTCCAAGACAAATTGCCTTGCTTTGCTTGTGTCTACAAGCTCAAGATCAACTCATTATTCCCAGGTTTGCAATTTCTGCGCCCTCAAGGTCACAATGGTTTACAAGACTTGTTCCTGTGAACTCCTATTGGATTCTATATTAAATGGAATCACCCTCCGGTGGTTCCAATATTTTATTCCTCATTGATTTCCTCCCATTGTTTTGTGATGCTTTGCAGATTCAAAGCAAGGTTGCTTAAGTGTTGAAGTGATGACGATAAGATGATTGAGAAGATACTAGATAGGATAGTCTAGGGGTTTAGTTAGGTCTCATTGTAGGTTGCAAGAGGGTCCAACTTCCATAATTTCTATCTTTCAAATCCTTTCTCAATAAATGTTGTAAAAATACTATTAAGATTGGAAATGAAATTATATTTTTTCTGATATTTTTCTTGTGATTTATGGAGTTTTATCCAAATTATTATGAATTTATGATTTTAAATTCAAGTTTGGATTAGTCAAACCTATAATTTGAATTCAAATGTGTATTTGTGATTCCTTGAAATGCTAAATCCATTATCGAGTGTGTGATTGCATTAGATTCAAATATCATTCCCAATATGGGACTCTATTTAGTAGATGATATAGCTCTAAACATCTCTGAATATGAACTCCCTCAATTTTCCTTCCCAAAACAAATGCGCAAAAAATTTCTCATAATTTTAGATGCAAATGCACAAATTACAAACTTACCCTTTTGACATGCCTATTCTTTGGGTTGTTACAATTATCATTAATTGCCAAACTATACACATGGAGACTCCACACAATTTATTGGTGTTGGATGTCTCCAACCGAGCGAATGCATTATGGGTTTGTTTGGATTGATTACAAAATTTAGCCTCCACCTACATTCTGTTGACTACTGAGAGCTAAATATGGAGACCAGTAGAAAATTGCGACCATTTCAAATACATATACGATGATTAAACTGTTTGGTGGAAACCGTTTTTGAACAGTCCGATTTCCAATAGACCATAGCATGAGTTTCTAATGATTTATAAATATCATATATTTTATTAGACGATGCGTACAACCAAATTTGCATATAGTGAAGCTCCTCAATACTACACACTTTGATCAAGTTATACACAGTTACGTTTTCTAGCGGTTCATAAATAGCAAATCCGATTGAATTAGCGGCATGAGCAAGTGGCACGTCGACATCGTCGGCATAACGAGCCATCTATCCATCAATCTAGCTCTGGCGGTTCTCCGATCACTAGCTAGCGCGTACGTTACGTACGTGTACCATCCGACGATCAGATCAGCCAATGGAAACTACTCCCGTAGCTAATTACGATGTCGACCCCCGTGCGTTGCGTAGGCGCTGATGGTGGACATCGACTGGTGAGAGACCAGAGCTCGTTTTTAACGAATCAGCGGCTTTGTTACCTCTCAAAGGGCCAAAGTTAAACACTGTTGCGCCTGCTGTACTGATGGAGTAAGTTACTAACCAAACGAGGGAGTAAAAAAAATGGGTGAGGGTGAGGAAACAGGTGCTGCTGGCAGCACATAGGAGAAAAGGCACTGTTTGGGCAGAGGCGACTTGACTTGACCTGCTGGGTAAAAAGAGGGCAGCAGGCTTCAGGCTAGGCCACACTGGCCACTACTCGTAGGGGGTAAAAAGGAGGCAGTTTTATAACCGCAGTAAAACACTCCACCAACTGCACTCTATCCCTGTATCTCTCTCTCTGCACGCGCGCGCGTGCCCCTTCTGTCCAGCTGTGTCCATGTTTACGTGTCACCCTCCCCCTCCACCGCTGCTTCCATTGCGGCCCCACATGCCACCCAGACGATCGGTGGGTCCCAGCATGCCTTCCACACGCCACCGTATTTAGAGGCTGACATGTAGATCAACAGCGTCAGTGGTGAGCTACGTCCACGTCCCTGTATCTCCGGGCCCAGGGTAGAAGGCGGTGCAGGAACGCCGGGTTCATGGCGAATGTGGTGGGCCTAGCGTGCTGGTGAGGGAGCGGAGGGGTAGTTTCGCGATTTCTCTGCACGTTTTGGGGTCGGGGGCATCGCGGGCCCTCCGTCCGCGCCCTCGGTATCCGTGTCCTTTTCTTCATGCTAGCCGTAGCCGGGTCCACGCCCGCAACTCGCGTGGCAGGCAGCTGCATGTACCTGCCCTTCCAGCCCCACGCCCCTTCATCAGCCCACCAGTGCGGGACCCACTGCAGACTGTTTAGCTGCGGATTTTTTTACAAATATGATCCTCTGCACAATGCAATTGTTAAGAATGAACCTCTGTCAAATTATTTGACAAAAATGGCCCGGCGGAAGGTGGAAAAGGCGCCACGTGGCTATTCCCGCCATTGTGTCTGGCGGCATAGACATCCCGCCGTGTGGAGTGGCGGAAGGGGCCTCCAGCCTTTGCCATTGGCGGGAAGAGGCTGAGCCACGTTCAACACCATTAAATATTGCTTATACTCACTTATTTGCATGGCCTAGGTGAGAATCGTGCAGCAGGTCACTTGTCTTATCTAGTCTGGCCAGCTAGCATCCTAGACAAGCATAGCTAGTTTGCAAAATATCTGATCAATCTCACTGGCCAGCTCCATCGCACGCCTACCGAGTACAGTCATTATATTAGGCCTGATCACTTTCCGCCAACGACAAGGGCGGAAGGGCCCTTCCGCCACTTCCGATGGAGGAATGTCTGCTCCGCCAGACACGATGGCGGGAGGATACACGTGGCGGCTTTTCTACATTCCGCCAGGCCATTTTTGTCAAATGATTTTAAAGAGGGTTATTTTTGATAATAACACTGGGCAGAGAGTCATATTTGTAAAAAAATCTTCAGCTGCGCGGCCGGTTTTAATTGAAACGAAGAATATTAAGTCCATCTATAATGGGAGTTTTTTAGAGCATCTCGACTCGCCTGAAGGCCTTTCAAATGGTTTTTGGGGGCGCAGAAAATCCTGTCCAGCCGTGTCCGCTAAACCCAAATTCTATCCAGCAGGGTGTGTTTGTTTATCTGGCATACCTGATTCAAACCCTGTCTATGGGGGGCGAATGGGGACGCCGGCTGGGCGCGTGACTCGCCGCGTGACCCACTGTCAGCGACTACCTCGCCTTGTCTCCTGCACCGAGTAATGGCGTTGCAAACGGTAGCAGCTTTGCAGCAGTGCAGCGAGCCATCGTGTCGGAGCACGCGTCGGCGTAAAATGAATGCCATCTCGCCGCTTACCACCGCTTCATGCCCTTCTCCTTTGTTTTCCCACCCGCTTCCGGCTATAAACTGCCCAGCGCCTCGCCACTAGGCTCACATCCTCCAACCGCCGGTAGAAAATGCCTCGTCGCTTCTTCACAACCTACGCCATGCTCCCTCGCAGTGGTACCGGCGTGCCACCACCACCACCATTGCCCCCACCTCCACCACCGTCGTCGCCGCAGGAGCTAGCTCTGCTGCAGGGCGATGAGGAGGACTCCAACGATGAGGAGTTCTTTGCCGACCTGCCGACGGACGCAAAGTCAAAGGAGCCACCACGGAGCAGAGGGCGATCCTCGCGTCGTTCGAGACACGACGCCGCAACCAGTCGGCGCAGGAGTTCATGGCCGCCGAGAGGAGGGCGGCAGCGGCTAGGCTGGCGGACGAGCATGTTGCCGCCCGCGCCGATGCCCATCGCCGCAACATCGAAGCGGCGAGGGTTGCGATGGCAGCGGTTGAGCAACGCCTTGCCCAGGCGGACGTAGCCGAAGGCTTGGCGATGGTGGTGGCGGAGAGCCAGCGACGTGAGCATCAGTACCCTCTTCCGTCCTTCGACGCATCGGCCCAGCGACAGGAGGAACGCCACACCTTCACCTCCTTCCTCGAGGACGCCGAGCGTCGCCGTCGCGAGCGTGTGTCGGAGGAGAGCCATCGCCGCCACGGGATGGTTTCCCGCCCACCACGTGCGGTCCGATGACGATAATGGGCCGTCCAACGCTCCACCGCCACCACCATCAGGCGCCATCGAGAGCCGACGTCGCCGGCGGGGAATCCGATGAAGACATCCTCTTTTAGTTTTATTTATATTTCACCATATTATGTAAAAACCATCTATATTTTAATAAAATATATCTAGTTTGTCAAATTTCGCCTAGATTCAAATTTGGGATGGGGGGCACGGCTGGGAAACCGCCGCCCCCATACCGAAATCAGCATTGATGCCTCCCAACTGCCTCAAAATCGCTTCCGCCGGTCGCTGTTTGGGAGGGCCGAGTGGAGATGCTCTCAGTCCTTCCACGATGCAAGTCCGAGTGGAGATGCTCTTAGTCCTTCCACGATGCAAGTCTCTTAGCACGGTATCATAGACAAAGTGCTTATATGACACCATATTAATTGATGAAAGACAGTGATGTTGTATCTTAGCTACTCCCTCCATCTCGGTTTATAGGTCCCGCGCGTATTTCTAGATCATTATTTTGATCAACGTAATATAAGACATAGGGAAATAGTGGGATAGCCACCATGATAGGTGTGCATATGCATCTCACCGTTGGATCTGGCACATGCAATATATTGGTCTCTAATTCTAACACACCGGTCACTAACGCCGTTATATAGAGAGCACAACATGCATCATTCATCTTTTGTTTCTTTTCTCCTCCACACCACTACAGATGTTCTCTTGGTTTTGTTTTCATTTCATGCATGCGTTCGTCAGGTTGGTTTGGTACCGGTCACACGCCAACTTTTGTTTTCTTTCCCAAAGTTGCCACTGGTTTTTGTTTTCTTTTCATGCATGCGATCACACTGCCATCTTTTGAAAACTTTCCAAACGGCTGTACACTACTCCCGGCATTTTTTTGGCAGCATCCACTTATTTGGTTCTCTCTCCCCCCAAAGGTTCTAGCCACTTTTGTTTTCCTTCTTCCATCGTGCCCATATGTTTTTGGGCGCCAACTTTTTGTACCCTGGTGTTGTGTCTTGGCTTGTCATCTCCTGGTACTCTATTTCCCTCTATGTTTTTTTTACTATCACTAGTTTTGTTTTGAGTGTTCTTGTGATTTACGAAACCCAAAAGGCAGACTTATAATCTACCAAAATGGGTGGTATGCATCTACCATCTTCTAAAAAGAAAACAAAACCTGTGGTAGGGCATGCGGCAATGGAGCTTTTGAAAACTTTCCAAAACAGTACAATAGCAACTTTACAAGTCAGTTTAGCTTTTGAAAACTTTCCAACACTACATGGAAACTTTCCAAAACATGGTGGTGCATGCATGGCCACCCATGCACAAAAAACAAGAACTGCTCTCTATTGGTTGGACGGAAACCACTACTAGCTAACGGTGGCATTCCAAGATGTGATCCCGGGAAGCATATGCTCCCCATCATCTGACGGCTGCAGTGGTATGCACAGCTAGCCGGGTGGCTAGCAAATCCGCGTCGATAAGACATATACTAAAAAAAATATCACTAGAAAATTTAGATTATGTATTTTCTAATTATATTTTTTATGTTATAAAAATTATATTATATTTATCAAAATGATGACCTAGGGGTACATGCTGGAACTATACACCGGGACGGAGGGAGTAAGATACAATCTTTGCACAAAGTCATAGGTAAGAGGTATTGTTAGCCTAATCAAATGCATGCAAGTGACCAAAATTATTAAATTTAGATATAATCATAAGATACAATGCACTGTGGTTGTTATTTCTTAGAATGAACCTTCACCTAGGATAACATGATAAGAGCCAATGCATTGTGCAAGGCCATACTATCCTAAATATTTTGCTTATGTGGCACTATATTAAATAAAGAAAGAGAGTAATATTGTAGCTTAGCTAAAATATAACACTTGCACAAGTTCACATGCAAAAACATTTCTAGCCCAATCATATACATGCACGAGGCTAAAATCATTAAATTAAGAGACAATGCATTTGAGTACTTATCTCTTAGATTTTAATGACACATATGAAAACGTGCTAACAAGAATATATTGTGAAAGATCTCAAGGATCAACATGTAGTTCCACAGAAAAGTTGATTAAATTAGCCATAGTGCTAGTATCATAGTTAGTATCATGCAAACTAGGTCCACAAAAATGCTAATATGGCAGGTATAAATAAAGAGAGAATTAGAATAACATAGATGGATACCGTATCATAGCCTGCATTACGAGAAAATTAATGTCAAGTAAATCTTGTACACACATTTATATTGGGATACTACAAATCAATGAATATATGATAATACTTCATGATATCATGCATTATAGAGGTAGTATCATACACAAGTATCATATGCATGATATTATGATATGATACTCCCCACTATGACCAACCTTAAGTCCAATGCGATGGAAAAGCTTTCATTATATTTTAAACAACTACGACATAGATCTAATCAAAGAGAAGTTGATGTGTTTTTATCGCGGTGTAACAAATCATCATCAATTGCAGTTCCTTGATTTTCAATTAAGTAGAATTTCCTCTGTGTCCTCTGACACAAATTATGGGTTTAGGCTAGCCATAGTAGTATCTCAAGTAGTATTATGCAATCTAGCTCCATAAAATAATAATGTGGCAGGTAGTTAAAAAAGAGAGAGAAAATAAGAGTATCATATGTGAAAGGACACATATGTCGCCTAGAGGGGGGGAGGGGGGGTGAATAGGCGATATCAAATTTTACGAATGGCTTGAACAAAAGCAGAATTAAACTAGTATTTATTTTGTCAAGCACACAAAACCTAAATAAACTAGGTCACCTATGTGCACCAACAACTTATGCTAAGCAATACAAATAGCAAGATGATAGCAAGATATATAAATGACTTCAAGCATGAAGGCTATCACAATGTAAAGTGCATAAGTAAAGAGCTCGGGTATAGGAATAACCGAGGCACGCGGAGACAATGATGTATTCTCGAGTTCCTCCATTGAAAGGGAGTACGTCTCGTTGGAGGGGTGTGGTATTGCCACAAAGGCCTAACCAACGCCACAAAGGCCTCACCCTATTCTCCAGTGTGAGCTTGTGCCACAAAGGCCTAGCTCACTCTTCCACTAAGGGGTTCCTCAAGGCGGAACTGGGCCTTTACACAAAACTTGGGGCACACATCCACAACTTAATTGGACGCTCCCAAGGATAGCCACAAAGGCACCACAAAGCCACAAAGCCGTCTAGGGTTCCAAGAACCCAAGAGTAATAATCTCACAAACTTTCACTTACTTGAATCTCCGGGGAGAATTCAAACCGATGCAACTTATGCAATGGCAAGAGCACACAAAGTGCTCAAATCCTTCTCACCCAAATTTCACCAAAGCAACTAATGCTATGGAGATATATGAGAAGAAGAACAAATGGAGGAAAACCATACAAGTCTCCAAGATCTAGATCCCAAGATGTTCCCCTCACTTAGGCCATCTACAATGCTAGGTGCTTAGGGGAGATGCTTAGGTCAATAAACCGATTTTTAGTTAAGCATTGATGCTTATATAGACTAGGCAGATGTCTAACTAAGCACCTCTCTTATACAAATAAGCACCAATGCTTAGCAAAATGCTTGGTTTATTTTGATAAGCACCCTCTCTAAGCACTCCCATTGTACATGGCCTTAGAGGAGAAATTAATTGGTGGAGTTGTAGATCTAGATCTTCTCTTTCAAATCCCTCAACAAGTTTCAAGAAATATGGGAGGGATAGAGAGTAATTGCAAGCTCTTGAAGGTCAAAACAATGGAGGAGAGAGAGACAAGCAACCAACACCAAGGAGGAAGAAGGGGGGGGTATTTATACCCCCTCCCATAAAAATGACCGTTACAGCGTCCCAGGCCGGATTATCCGGCCAAAACTAGCCAAAAAATCCGGGGGGGGATTATCCGGCCAAAACTGGCCAAAAATCCGGCCCCCCCATCTGGTTGACGCCAACAAAAGTCCTTAGCAGAAATTCGAGCTTGCAGAAATTGCAATACGAAAACGGTGATAACTTTTACATCCGGACTCCGTTTTTGATGATCTTGGGCTCGTTGGAATCACCACAATGAGCTCTACAACTTCATCCATAGAAATATCATAGTACTAAAAAGGAGGATGAAACCAAATGATAAAAGGTTTGACTTCTCTTTGAAGACAAATCGGTAAAACCTCCAAACATCAAAAATGCAATAAGAGTTTCATGTGAAATCCGTTTTTGATGAGCTAGAGCTTGTCATGGAAATAACCACAAGTTCTAAAACCTCACATGGATAAAACCCAAATAAGAACCAAGAAAGATGATGCCAAGTATGCAAAGGTTTGAGCTCTCTCCAAACGATACAATTAGGTTACTCACTCGAGAGCCCCTCTTGATAGTACGGCTAGCGATCCTATAACCCGGTCTGACAACTAACACCATGAGACCGGTAAGAAAGAAACCCTAATACTATCATACCTTTGCCTTGAGCATTCCACTTGAGGTGGATAATGACGATCTTGGTCTTCTCAAGTTGGACCACCTTTCTTGATTGAGCTTGCTTGGTGAAGTCTTGCGGATTGCTCCCCCATACTCCACTATGGAAGAGACTCTCTTTAAGCATATCTTCACATATCCGTGATCACAATATAGATGGCAAGCTTCAAGCATATGTTCTCTTTTAGTCGCTTGACTTGATCAATCCTCGAGCCAATTCTTCTTCCTCCATAATGATGGTGTCTTGAGGATTGCTGGCGTGTGGGTGACGGCACCAGAAGATTCCTTGTGCGTGGTGAATGACCAGCCAGTTGGGAACCCCAAGAGGAAGGAATGATGAATATAGCAGCTAGTTTTCCCTCAGTTAAGAAACCAAGGTATGTCGATCAGGAGAAAAGCAGACAATAACGACTGAAGGTGATGCGGACTGGCTTAGTAACACTCCAACAAGGGCGCCGTTTAACGATACTTGTTGACTCGTCTTCGGCCAGTAGCAACGCAGAACCTGCACACAGCACAACCAAGTACTTTGTTCCCAACTTGCGATGAGGTCAATCTCACCGGTTTGCTTGAAACAAAGGTTATGAGCGTATCGAGTGGAAAATAGTAGAAGTATGCGAGTAAAGTAAACAGTGCGAGTAAAGTAAACAGGTGATAGCAATACGATGGAAATAGGACCGGGGTCCACAGTTCACTAGTGGTGTCTCTCCATAAGATAAATAACACATGCTGGGTAAACAAATTACAGTTGGGCAATTGATAGAATAAAGATAAACGTGATATGTCAAGAAGATCACTATGAGATTTACTCTGGGCATTACAACAAAATACATAGACCATCATCCAACTGCATCTATGACTAATAATCCACTCACGGGGATATCATCCAAACACCCCATGAGTATTAAGTTGCGAACAACAGATAATTGCATTAAGCAAAGTGTGTAATGTAAACAAAGCATATGCCCTTGAGCATATGAATGTTGTTTTCTCCCTAGTAGCAACAGCACATCTACAACCTTAGAGGTTTCTGTCACTCCCCCGGGTTAAATAGAGGCATGAACCCACTATCGAGCATAAATACCCCCTCTTGGAGTCACTAGCAACTACTCGGTCAAGATAGCTACTAACAACGGAGAGCATGCAAGATCATAAACAACATAGAGATAACATAAGATATATTTCAGTACAGCAACTCAATCATAACACCAATATTCATCGGATCCCAACAAACCAAACATGTAGAATTACATAACGGTGATCTCAATCATGTAGGGCAGCTCATGAGATCTAAACATGAAGCACATGGTGGAGAAGACAACCATCTAGCTACTGCTATGGACCCATAGTCCAAGGTAGACTACTCACTCATCGCTCCGGAGGCAAGCATGGCGATGAAGAAGACCTCCGGTGGCGATTCCCCTCTCCGGCAGGGTGCCGGGAAGAGCTTCTGGACCCTCCCGATCTTCGGGTCGATGGCGGCGGCGGATCGCGATGTGTTCTGGAAAATTGATCGGGTACTTAGGTTTTTTCCGTCGGGGGGTCTTTATAGGCGAAGGGGCGATGTCAGAGGTGGCCCCAGGTGGCCTCACACCATGGCGGCGCGGCCAGGGCCTGGGCCGCGCCAGCCTGGTGTGAGGGCGGCCTGTGGCCCCTCTCCTACTCCTCTTCGGATCTCTGGAAGCTTCTGGGAAAAATAAGACTTCAGGAACTTGTTTCGTCCAATTCCGAGAATATTTCCTGTGTATCACTTCTGAAACACAAAAACAGCAGAAAACAGGGAACTAGCACTGTGGCAACTTGTTAATAGGTTAGTTCCAGAAAATGCATAAAAGTGCCACAAAGTGTAACGAAACATTAGGCAAATGGTGTAAAAACAAGCATGGAGCATCAAAAATTATAGATACGTTGGAGACGTATCAAGCATCCCCAAGCTTAACTCCTGCTCGTCCTCGAGTAGGTAAGTGATAACAAAAGAATAATTTTTGAGGTGACATGCACCTACACAGTCTTGATCATATATGTAAGCATTTGTGAGCTGGGATCATAAGAACTTAAAACATGGGCATGAAAGATATAATCTTGACAATAGAAACTTAGCAACCATGTTGTAAACATGCAAATGAACACAAACAAAAGATCATGAAAATAAAACAATGAAAGTCAAACGTGTGTTCAAATCATAAGGAAAAACATACAAATGGTTTTCAGCTTGTCCTTCAAAGAGAGCAAAACATAAATGCATAGGACACCTTCAAGTTTAAGAGGGCGACTAGATACAAATAATTTGAGAACAAGTGAAACCAACAATATGAATCAATCAATGAAATTTTTGGGACAATGCACATTATACTAAGAATGACAACTATGCTCTCTTAATGGTGCATAAAGATAGAAGGTGGTGACTCAACATAAAAGTAGAAGAAAGGCCCTTCGCAGAGGGAAGCAGTGATTGCAAGTTTTATAACCTTCAAAAATTATGGTACTTACCGGCTTTGAGCTCTCATTGCCCCCATCATAAGCATCTTGAATGGTTAAAGTTAATGCAAGAACAATTATGATGCATATGCTTGACAAATCATAAGTTGAAAACCTCGTGTCCCGTGAATACGAGTACCCAAACCTCATGCTACTTTACTTAGAGTCCCAAGCAATGCTCTTGTCATTGTAAGTATACACGTATCATCGAGAACCGCCAATGGGGTACCTCCATGCCCGATGACATGGAACAAGCCCACATCAAAATGACAGGACAAGCAGACAATGAACATCTCGACATCTCTTTTATTTGCCATTTGTTTTGCTTTTTATTGTGAGATGCGTCGTCGAATGTTCACCATGGGTATGTTGTAATTTTCCACCATGAATTATGCATGGCTTAGATTAGCGGCCCGGCATTTCCCTAACACATATACAAACTCCATGATCCCCACAAGATTCCCAATTCATTTCACACCGCGGGCATCCATAAACAAAAGATCACGATATCAACTCAAATAAGAAGTGCAATGTTGAAAGCTTGCCCATGACTGCATGGCTAGGCTAGTCTCCAACTTACAACTTGCAAGCATAACAACTCAACATAAGAGACCACAATGTCAAATTTTTAAGAACAGGAAAAAGTAAAGTGTGCCTTCCGGTTCGTGAGAGCTTTACTGACCGAATTTCGCATAACACTGGTAAGAGTTTAATTTGAAGAGAAAATAAAAGCAAGTCAAATTTACTTGGAATAGCAAACTGCTAGTAGGTATGTATGGTGGACACTTTGGCAAACTTGGTTTTTAGGAGTTGGATGCACGAGTAGAGCTCATACTCAGTACAAGGCGAGGGCTAGCAAAAGACTGGGAGCGACCAACTAAGAGAGCAATAATGGCCATAATCATGCAAAGCGATAAAGCGACATTAAAAGAAGCATAAGATGGCATCAAAAGTCAAAAACTAAATGATCATAGAGGCTATTGGCGACTTGGTAAGAGTCTAACATGTGTCAGCATGCGCCAAGTCAACCCAAATAAAGCATCAAGGATAAAACCAAAATAATGCTTCCATACAATAAAAACAACGCATGATTTTTTCAAAGGCTCATTAAGCAATCTCAGTTATTTGAGACAAGTCATGCTACAGCAAAACCACTAAGCATACTATCAAAAAGACATCAAGCATGACATGAAAAAGCCTAAACCACAGTCTACACAAGCTCCTTCTTGTACCACTATTTTGCACAAAGCTTTTTCTCTTTTCCAACACCATTTGAAATTTTTAAAGACACCTCTTTTGATGAAAACCAATAAAGATCAGAGGCAAAAATACACCTTGATGAAAAGATATGACAAGGTCTGAATGCAAATCAAGGCGAAAACAAAAACCAAAAGCAGTAGCGGAAAAAGAAGAACACCCGGTGAAATTGTAAGAATGAAAAACGGAGTGTTCTTGGCAAATGAAAACGAGTACATCTCCTCCAAAGGAAATTTGTTGGGGTCCAACCATTTATTGCAGCAAACAAAACTAAACAATCTAAAAAAACTAAAACAACTGACGCTCCAAGAAAAACACATAGTGCATGAAGCAATAAAAATATAGTGTCTTGAAAGGTGACCTGATTTTTGCCGATGAAGAAGGGGTGCCTCGGGGGCATCCCCAAGTTTTGACGCTTGTACTTCTTGGATATTTCTTGGGGTGATGCATGGGCATCCCCAAGCTTGAGCTTTTGTCCATTCTTCAACTCATCTCATCATTCTCCAATCCCTACACTTGAAAACTTCCTTCATACATGTAACGCCCCAACCTTTGGATCAAGGTGGAACATCTGTGTTGAGTGCTATTCCCTGGATCAATGATAGCACCATAGAACAAAATGAAATATTCATTGCATAGTATCAAGATTACAACGTGGATCCAGATACAAGTATTTAATTCTTACAATTCTACACAGCGGAAATAACAAGGTGGCAAGGAGCCTCCATCTTCATCACGTGCCACAGGCAGCCATGTTGGAATGTAAGCTCGAGATCCTAATCCTGGTTCCTTACTCGAAGTAAAACCTGCACGTTGAATATGCAGCCCCAAAGGGGTCAGTACAATGATGTACTGGCAAATGACACATATTTGGTGGATGTTGTGAGGAGCCTATCTACATGAGTATTTGGCTAGTGGATCTCAAGGCTGATTTACGTAAAGCCAGTTTTATCCTATAGTTCTTTCTCAAAGTTTTTCTTTCAAAGTTTTATATTTCAAGGGTCGAAGTAACCCCCAACTACCACATACTAGCTAGGTATGTAGCATCGGGTGAAATTCAACAAAGTCGGAACCTCAGGCACCACCACCCCTCGGAGTGTATGGTCCTTAGTTCCTACCTAGGGGTTTCTAGACAGATTTTAATCATTCAGAAAAGATGATGAGATTCTTCCGTACATTCCATGTCTAGAGACTCAATTGTCCATAACCGAGGACACGGCTAATCGATTAGTTTTGACACCCTGCAGGGGTTGTGCACTTTCACATTACGATTCATTTTATGCCCATACATAAAATGAAATGAGACCTTTTAGAAGGAAAGGGCAACTAACTTGGCAAGCTCCGTCCCCAACCTACAATTCAACTACCACCACTTCTTGCCAACAAGTTGCACTCCCACATCTAATCAGTCAAGACAGAGCCCATAATGTCATAAGGCTGCACTGGAAGTACACTAAGCATGAAAGACATAGCCATCTCTTTGTTCCTGGGTGGCCATCCCGAGCGGCATTCTGAACCCACACCCTCTCGACGAGGCATGCGTCCCAGAACCCACCTACTTCGCCGCCTCTTATCAAACCAATCCACCCAGGTGTTTCATTTTAGTTGAAGTTCTTAATTTGTCCACAAAACACTTTTTGCAAGTGATTAAAGCATGGCAACAATATTTTTCAAAGTATTTAGCATCCTATCAGGTGGGGTTTGAGGGATAGCTACACGCTACTAGGATGAAAGCATTTGATAAAACAGTTGAATAGATCACCTATCATGCATACTACAAGAGGTGTACATACTAATGCATAAGTAAAATGGGTAAGGGACATGTGTGTCACTTGCCTTTTGAAGAACACGATGTTTCTCTTCCCTCAACTAAGCGTGTAGTCCCCCGTGCCAACTATAGTACAGAAATAACATAACATAAACACTCCAAACAATTACAAACAAACAATTTAAGCAAATGGAGGAATTCATTTAACCATTTAGCTTTATTGAGATGTTGTGATTGAAGGATATAGTAAAAGGTCATGAATGAAATTGAGGGTTTAGTTGGGAAGGATCAGTACGATTTGAGGGGGAAATGGTCTAGGCAAGTTTAAGAATGCTTAAACCATTCAAATGACACATTTGCAAGTTGAATAGTTCAACACATGTAAACATTACTAAGTGGGCATTGGATTGGGTATGAAGGTTGATATTTGAGGATATGGCTCAAATGATTCGTTGGTCAACATGGTGTATAACACATACTATGGTACGGGTTATAACAGCTCCACATTAATATGATCTAGGTTTGGGATGAATTCACATTCTACTCAAGTAGCACAATTGTAGTTTGAATATATATGAATCAGACAAAGTATAATGAGTGAAATCTTTATGCTTTATCACAGCATATTGAATCTTGGAGTATCTCCTGTGGGTAATTTACACAAGAGACAAAATAGTGCAATAGCAATACTATTGAATAAGTGTAACAACAATTATTCTTAAATAGTATATATTACACTCAGACAATGGGCTAGGAAATGTGAAGTATTGAGTTACTCAATTAACTCATTTGTTAATTGAGTAGTTCTATGCAAGGCTAAGATTGAGTAGACATGAATAAATGGCCATAGGTAGGACAGGTATAGGTGATGTGTGAAACATGGCTTATGGTTCCTGATGAGTAGATAGGATTGGGTTAAGTACTATGATGTTGATTTGATCAATACCATAGTAGCAGGGTAGAAACTAAGATTGAAAGTATCACACTTTACTCAAATGACCTATTTGTAATTTGAATAAGTATGAACTAGACAAGTTAGGTCTAAGTAGATATGATCTTGATCAAGATGTTGTTTAGATCACATTGGTGACTAGGCATGGATATAGGATTCACTAAAGTAGAAAGGAACATTACTAAAAGAATTAGTCTTATCCCTATAGTAGAAATTACTCAAATCCTCATATTTAGATTCGAATAATTGTGAAGTGGTTCGAGAGAAATAACATGTAACATTACTGGATAGCTTGCAGTAGAGCAAAGCCACTGCAAGTGGATTCGTTCTAAAATAAATTTTTGAACTCGAGATATGGTCAAATTAGTGATTTGGTTAGATTTGAATGCACAGAGTGTGTGCACGTAACAACTTTGGATTTTCTTATTCCTATGATGTTCTACAAGTTCTAAGGAATCCAGAGACTACAAATTTGTAATTTTTGGACTCTTGGTTCAAAAGATATGAATTAAACAAACTAACAGAAGG
This sequence comes from Dactylis glomerata, assembly GCA_007115705.1. Taxonomy (NCBI): domain Eukaryota; kingdom Viridiplantae; phylum Streptophyta; class Magnoliopsida; order Poales; family Poaceae; genus Dactylis; species Dactylis glomerata. Next base: position 1,907,271 of record QXEO01000050.1, read on the forward strand.
TTCGGTCCAAATTTGAAATTAGTTTCAAATTGAACCCATGAAATATGAGATTTTATTGCACTACTGGATTCTACAGGTTTCAAGGATTCCAACGGTATAACATTTGCTATTTTTGGACCTACAGATCAAAAGATATGAATTTTGCAAGATTGGGATCAATTCTGGTTTGAATTTCCAATTCGAATTTCTGTTTAAACCAGAGGCCGACACGCGGCATGATCTAATTGGACGATACCGGTTCGGCCGGATCGGCGATGCTGGTCGTTGGATCTAACTAATCTGAATGGCCCAGATCTGATACCGATTCGATTTAAGTCATTCTATCCTAGCCACAGGATCTGGATCTAACGGATCACAGAGGAAGAGAGGGAGAGCTCACCTAGGGGCTAGGGTTTCCGGTCGTCGCCGGCGAGGTACGGCCAGAGGTGGACGCCGGCGATGCTTCCAGAGGTCTCCGACGAAGACGAAGGTGTGGACGAGGATCAGAGCGGCGAGGAGAGTTCGATGGCGTAGATGGTTTCGTCGTTTGCTTCCTTCGGTGACGCGGAGTGACGGCTGGAGGAGATACGGTGACGGTGTGCTTCGGGTGAGCGTCGATGAGCTCGTTCTGCTGCTCGTTTGGACCAAGGAAAAGTATCTGCGTGAGCTCCAGAGAAGGGGAAAGGTTCCAGCGCAGGAGAGGGAGCGCGGCATGGTCTGCACTCACCGGATTCCGAGGTTCTTGTCCGCAGCAATGGCGAACTCCGGCGAGTAAATTCGCCGGCCTGGCGGCGTCTCTGGCTCGGGGAAAGGAGGGGAATTGGAGAGGAGGGGTAGGGCTTTTATAGGTGTGGCTCGGGGAAGAAACGGGCAAGGCAGTAAAGGGAATTGAAGAGGGAGAATTTACAGGGAGGAAACGGTCTCCGGCGTTGATTTCGGCCAGAGGAGAGGGATGACAAGTGGGGCCCACTTGGCAGCGAGAGAGGGAGGGGTCAGAGGGTACCGGTTCGGGGCGGGGTGTTGCTGGGCCGTGGGCTCGTTCTGGCCGTGGGCTGGAATGGTTCCCGGGGTCCAGTTTCATATTTTTCTCTTTTCTTTTTCTATTTTTCTTATTTCTTTCACAGATTTTGTAAAAATGCTCCAAATTAATTCAAACCACTTTTAGAAATTTTGTAAAATTCGCAGCAGGGTTTTAAACCAATAGGAAACAAGTTTTCAGAAACAAAACAAGATTTTTAATGGAAATATAGGTCGATCCTAATGGGTTTTTTTTTGCTTGCATAGAGCTAAATAGGATTTTAGGATAAATCTTTTGAAAATAGGAAATAATCCTTTATAAAATAATGTTTGAAATTATCCTTCAAACTTATTTTCTTGAAATACAATCTTTACTAAATAAAACAACCTTTGGGATTCACTCCTTTGCAAGCAAGCTTGCATAGGTTTGAATAAAGGAAAAAAAAAGTAATTTGATAAATGATCTTTCTCAAGGAAGTTCTTCAAGAAGAAAAATAGAAAGTTTAAAATAATTCTCTAATAAAGCTTTCGGATAGATTCAAAAGTTTTAAAATCCTGCGAATTTCCAATCATCTCAAGCATTACAAAAGCAAAAAAATTCCCCCAAAATTTGATAAAATCTTGGGATGTTACAATACAAAACTAAACACAAATCTATTAGCAACATTAGTGTAGCATAACATATAATCAACCTCTTTTTTTGCTTCAGGTTTCAACTCAAAACCACCACATATATAGAACATACTACTGTAGCAACTTCCCAAAAAGTTCCGTGATCAAAAGAACTCAAAAGAAAGCGATAAAGCGGCAAACACAAATATTGGCAGAAATCTGTCAAAACAGAATAGCTGACAAAGGCCGAATTTTTGAGGGGTTTTGTGTTGCTCAAATCAAAAAGTGTTCAACTAACGAAAGTTTGGATATAACCTGGGGCATATGCACAAGAAATCGCAGGTCCAAAAGATATACAGAGAATTTATACGAATTTTTATGGTGCAGCACCAAAAATAGTTTCAGGACAGCAACATCCCCAAATCTTTACCTCACTCGAATTAGAGGCTTCTCTTGACACAAAAACAAAATAAACGAGATAAGAAGTGGTCATTACAGTAGTAATGACTTCCAAGGCTCAAATAAAAGAAAAAGTACTGGAAATAAAATACTGGGTTATCTCCCAAGAGTGCTTTTCTTTAACGCCTTTGAGCTAGGCGCAGAAAATTGCGAATCAAGTATTTTCAGAAGAAGCATTAAGATCAACTGCAGAGGTCTTATCAATAAGGCATTGTATTTCATCCACATAAGTTTTAGAAGACCCTTTGTGATCATGCTTTGGTTCACTCAAATCACTAAAAAGATTTTGGGGACAGATCCAGTCAAAATTATTTTCGAAAGCTTCACATAATCTCAAGAGCTTGCTAGGTATAGGTATTTCGACTCCTTCATCGTTTGTACTAATAACCTTTATAGGTGAACCAAGTTTATTAAAACGTTTAAGAACTTTTCTAGCTTCAATAACGACATCTTTAAATTCTAAGCGCAAAGCTTCCAAAATAAAAACTTTCTTTTCAGGATCTTCAATTTCATGAAGTTTAAGGAACATGTATTGCGTAAAAGGATTAAGACTAGCAAACCTAGTTTCCAACATGTGAATCAAATAAGCAGAAGCAACTTCAATACTAGGAGCTAGCTCAACCAAAGGCTTTTCCTCAACTTCCTTATGCATACTAATGTGATTAAAGAACTCCTCAATGTTACTTTTTCCAATAATTGAACCACTACCTACTGAGAGGTCCTCCAAAACGTACTTAGGGATCAACATAATAAACTAAAAGTAAAGAAATAACAACTACCAAGGATTCTAATTTTTTTGGGTTTTTGATATAAAACGATGCAGGTAAAATAAAGTAAAGCAAAACAATAACAAAGTAAAGGATGTGCGTGCGAAAACTCCCCTCGCAGAAGTCTTCCACTCTTCCCCGGCAACGGCGCCAGAAAAAGAGCTGCTGGCGCGTGGGTGACGGCACCAGAAGATTCCTTGTGCGTGGTGAATGACCAGCCAGTTGGGAACCCCAAGAGGAAGGTATGATGAATATAGCAGCTAGTTTTCCCTCAGTTAAGAAACCAAGGTATGTCGATCAGGAGAAAAGCAGACAATAACGACTGAAGGTGATGCGGACTGGCTTAGTAACACTCCAACAAGGGCGTCGTTAAACGATACTTGTTGACTCGTCTTCGGCTAGTAGCAACGCAGAACCTGCACACAACACAACCAAGTACTTTGTTCCCAACTTGCGATGAGGTTGTCAATCTCACCGGTTTGCTTGAAACAAAGGTTATGAGCGTATCGAGTGGAAAACAGTAGAAATATGCGAGTAAAGTAAACAGTGCGAGTAAAGTAAACAGGTGATAGCAATACGATGGAAATAGGATCGGGGTCCACAGTTCACTAGTGGTGTCTCTCCATAAGATAAATAACACATGCTGGGTAAACAAATTACAGTTGGACAATTGATAGAATAAAGATAAACGTGATATGTAAAGAAGATCACTATGAGATTTACTCTGGGCATTACAATAAAATACATAGACCGGCATCCAACTGCATCTATGACTAATAATCCACTCACGGGGATATCATCCGAACACCCCATGAGTATTAAGTTGCGAACAACAGATAATTGCATGAAGCAAAGTGTGTAATGTAAACAAAGCATATGCCCTTGAGCATATGAATGTTGTTTTCTCCCTAGTAGCAACAGCACATCTACAACCTTAGAGGTTTCTGTCACTCCCCCGGGTTAAATAGAGGCATGAACCCACTATCGAGCATAAATACCCCCTCTTGGAGTCATTAGCAACTACTCGGCCAAGATAGCTACTAACAACGGAGAGCATGCAAGATCATAAACAACATAGAGATAACATAAGATATATTTCAGTACGGCAACTCAATCATAACACCAATATTCACCGGATCCCAACAAACCAAACATGTAGAATTACATAACGGTGATCTCAATCATGTAGGGCAGCTCATGAGATCTAAACATGAAGCACATGGTGGAGAAGACAACCATCTAGCTACTGCTATGGACCCATAGTCTAAGGTAGACTACTCACTCATCGCTCCGGAGGCAAGCATGGCGATGAAGAAGACCTCCGGTGGCGATTCCCCTCTCCGGCAGGGTACTAGGAAGAGCTTCTGGACCCTCCCTATCTTCGGGTCGACGGCGGTGGCGGATCGCGATGTGTTCTGGAAAATTGATCGGGTACTTAGGTTTTTTCCGTCGGGGGGTCTTTATAGGCGAAGGGGCGATGTCAGAGGTGGCCCCAGGTGGCCTCACACCATGGCAGCGCGGCCAGGGCCTGGGCCGCGCCAGCCTGGTGTGAGGGCGACCTGTGGCCCCTCTCCTACTCCTCTTCGGATCTCTGGAAGCTTCCGGGAAAAATAAGACTTCAGTAACTTGTTTCGTCCAATTCCGAGAATATTTCATGTGTATCACTTCTGAAACACAAAAACAGCAAAAAACAGGGAACTCGTACTGTGGCAACTTGTTAATAGGTTAGTTCCAAAAAATGCATAAAAGTGCCACGAAGTATAATGAAACATTAGGCAAATGGTGTAAAAACAAGCATGTAGCATCAAAAATTATTGATACGTTGGAGACGTATCAAGGATACACATAAGATTTCACTCAATCTTATTCTTCAAGACACACTTGACATAAGCTCAACTCCCTTAAGAGCAATCTTTGGATCACTCCTTGAATAACACCTTGGACAACACATAATCTTCTTCTTACAACCTTGAATCCAACAAATGGTTCAAGCATTGTCATGGACAAGTCCTACACATATAACTCAATGCAACCATTAGTCCATAGGGATTGTCATTAATTACCAAAACCACACATTGGGCTCGATATGATCTTTCAATATGTATATACTGTACCATAGCGCACATTACGAGAAAAATAATGTGAGATAAATCTTATACACATGTTTGCGCTGAGATTCTATAAATCAATAAATATATTAATGCTACACATAATACCATCTATTATAGAGGTAGTATCATATATTAGTATTCTATACATGAGACTACTATATGATACTACCCACTATGGCCATCCTTATAAGAACCTAAGAACCAAAGGGGTCTTAACTGCAAGCATTGTTGGAACATTTGAAGCCAACTCTTTCCAGAGTATAAGAACTTTCCTTCATAAAATGAGATAAAAACAATTTCAAGATGTACAATGTTCTTAAATATTTTAAACAAATAAGTTGTCTCATCACTTATAAGTATTTGTTCAATTTTTTCATAAAACACCTTTTGCTGGTCCAGTCAAAATAGGATATATAGGATATTTTCTCTAGATCCTCACCTACTAGATTAATTATATGGTTGGTCTAGGGCTCATTCCGATGAGAATTGACGTCAAACCATATTTTAAAAAGAAAATTTTAGTTGCAACCCTTTTGTAATTTAAAATAATTTAAATGTAATCATGGTGTAATTGAAAAAATCAATTTAAAAACGATCAAGAAATCAATTGCAACCATACTTTAAATATTTATTTAGTTATAACTGCTATGCTCTTGAGTAGCATGTGTTTTTCTTCAACATGATCTAAGCTTATTCTCATTCAAATGAAAGTCCCTCTATGCCAAACTATAATGCGTATAAGATTTTTTAAAGGCAAATAGTGTAAACTTTAACCAAGTTTGTACAAAAATATCTCAACATCTAGAATATCAAATCAATGCCATTTGATTCATTGTAAAGTATATTTTAATATCGTATACATCCGGTATAGTAGAATCAATAATTTTCTCAATAAATTTGGTCAGATTTTATGTCATTTGACTTTCATAGAAACTAATGTGCACTATATTATGGCAAAAAGGGAGTACTACTACCCCCTACAACCATAATTACAAATTCCTAGCCTCTAATGCTCAAGTAGTGGCTATATAGTTATGGGGAACGTGGAAATCGTTACTTGAAAGTATTATGGAAACTAGCAGTTCCACCAAAGATTAAATTATTTTGGTGTGAGAGTTACAAAAAAATATGTGCCATACATACAAATCCTCAAGAGGAGGCATATGGAATTGATCTATTTCTGCAAAACATGTGGAACAGATGAAGAATCAAATTTCCATGCACTCTTTGAGTGCACTTGGGGTCACTTGTTCTGGGAAGAACTGAAGAAAATAGTGTCGATCAAAGTTCATGTGCTCCATCCAAATTCTTGGTCCACAGATTTGATTGAAGGAAGGATTATAAAGCAAGAGGAGGCTTGCGTGATTCTATGCGGATGCTGGGCAATGTGGACAAATCAGAATGCGTTGTGGCATGGGGAAGGAGGAAGAGGCGTCATAATCTCGGTATGCTAGGCTTTGGAGACTACATATGATCTTGCCTAGCTATGAAGAATAAAAAATATCAATACGATCAAGGCTACACCACAGTAGAAGAAACCTGATCCGGGTATCCATAAATTTAATGTCAATGCTAGTTTCAGTGCAGAAACCTTGGAAGGAGCTTCTGGCGTGGTAGTGAGGGACTCGACTGGAGCTCTCATTAGGGCAGAGGCACGATGGATAGAGTTTGTAGCAAATTCGCTGATTATGGAGGCGCGGGTGATCAGAGATGGTATTCGTTTGACTATAGATCGCGGCTACCAGAACATCGAAGTGGAGACTGATGCTCAGGAGGTCCTCAAACTTATTGAAGACCAAGGAGGAGGCAAATCATCGATTGCCGGTATCCGTCAAGAAATAAAGGAGCTAAGCGGGATGTTCTCTAATTTTAAACTTATTTTTGTAAGTAGGCTTGCTAATGAAGCTAGACATTCTTGTGCTAGAAAAGCTATTAATCACACAAATATTAATTCCGATTAATACAATTCTAGCATGAGAAATAAACATATATTATGAACACGGAATAATATAATAACAACTTTATGATGGCCTCTCGGGCATATTCCTTTCAGAAACCTTGGATGGAGCTTTCGGCGTGGTAGTGAGGGACTCGACTGGAGCTCTCATTAGGGCAGAGGCACGATGGATAGAGTTTGCAGCAAATTCTCCGATTACGGAGACATGAGCGATCAGAGATGGTATTCGTTTGGCTATAGATCGCGGCTACCAGAACGTTGAAGTGGAGACTGACGCTCAGGAGGCCCTCAAACTTATTGAAGACCAAGGAGAAGGCAGATCATCAATTTCCGATATCCGTCAAGAAATAAAGGAGCTAAGCAGGATGTTCTCTAGTTTTAAACTTATTTTTATAAGTAGGCTTGTAATGAAGTGCATATTCTTGTGCTAGAAAAGCTACTAGTGATAGAAGGAGGTGTTTATGGATTTTCTTAATCCTCCCTTCTTAGTGATATCCTTTACAAGGTTTTTGTGTGTGCGAAAATCCTTACAAGGATTGTAATCCCGCCGTGTAATCAATGAAAGCTCCATGATTCGCAAAAAATATTAATCCCTTGTTTCAAGTAGGACCCACCTAAATTAGGAAAAAACAAAAGCCGTGATCATCTCATCAATTTTCCCGAAAGCAACAGAATTCTACAATGTCAAAGTCGACGCGGTCAGCGAGATGTCACGGGTGAAATAATGCCGTCCTCTACGCGCGACAGTGACGCGGGCGAGTACGGCGAACGACTGCACACGGGCCCCCACGCCAGAGCTCCATGGACCGAGCTCACCCACCCCCTTCCTCCTCCTCCACAGCTTTCTCCATCCCCTATCGTCCTCTCACTCACTGCCTAGCTAGGCTATCGTAGCTGTAGCCTGTAGCTCGCAGGGCAGTAGTAGAATACGACTAGACGCTACGAGCTGAGCTTACTGCCACTCCCGCGACCGCGCTCTCTCTCTCTCTCTCTCTCTCTCTCTCTCTGGCGGGCCTTTAAAGCTGTCACCTTTTGCTACCCTCCCCGTATTCGCTGTATAGAGTCTCTCTCCTCTCTCGTGCTGTGCTCGATTGCCTCTGGTCCGACAGACGCGAGCTGAGCTGAGCACAGGAGAGGCCAAGCTTCGACCGGATCCGGGAGTTCGGCGTGGTAGCTACCCAGCCTGGTTGTCAAGGAGGAGCTGGGGAGGAAGCGGTCCATGGACGTGGGTCCGAGCGCGGCCGCGCGGGGCGGCTCGGGCGCCGGGAGGCTTTGAGCGGGTCACCGGCGGCGCCCCTCCCAGCGCCGGGGTGTCGGCGTGCGTGGAGGTAACTGATAGCCCTAGTACTTAACTTCGTTTTATGCCCCTTTTGGGGGCTCGGGACTCGGGAGGATGATTCTCGACTTTGCTCAAGCTGCTTATCCGCGTCGCCATTGCGTGTTCTGATGGTCTTTTTTTTAACCGCTGAAAGCATATTTTTCGAGATTTTCTGCCTATATTTCTCTCTCGCTGGAAGCCGTGAAAACGCGGATTAAACTGATGATTCCCACGCGAAATCGCGCGATTTTGCCGCCCGCATTTGCGTGTTCTGCACAGCGGGAGCCTTTCCTCTTTCCCCATTTCAGATACTGAGCCAAAAGCCGCCTCCTTTGCTTGCTTTTCCACGCTTCGTTGTTTAAGGGATGCGGAGATGCGGATCGCCCAACCGCTCGTTAATCGCCTCCCGCTTTCTCCCCAGGTCAAATTTTATTCTAACCACGCGAAATCTCTCCCCAGGTTATTCGGCTCTCGAGGATCGCTGCGAGGAGGTGGAATTAGCGGTGAGCAAGGAGGCAAAGGGAGAGCAAAGTTCTGACGATGGCGGCAGCAGTGGCGATGCGTTGCGCCAGCGGAAGCGGCAGCGACGGCGGGGTCGGCGGGTACGACAAGGGCGGGATGGACTCGGGCAAGTACGTGCGGTACACCCCGGAGCAGGTGGAGGCGCTGGAGCGGGTGTACGCCGAGTGCCCCAAGCCGACCTCCACGCGCAGGCAGCAGCTGCTCCGCGAGTGCCCAATACTGTCCAACATCGAGCCAAGACAGATCAAGGTCTGGTTCCAGAACCGAAGGTGAGCATGTCAGCCAACATTTGCTTTTTGTGGCTGGATGCAAAATGTTGCATTCGATTGTAATGCTAGCCGTGCAAAATTGAGTAAGGATAGATCACTGGCTCACGACCAATGTGGGTATGAAAGTCTCGTGCTATTCAGAGGATATATGCACTAGCTTTTTTACATGCCAATTAGAGAAGTTTCTAGTTCTGTATTGGTCATATGTGTACTATTTTTTCCAAGCTGGGTAGATTCTGCATTCAAGCATAATTGATGTGGTCTTTTCATTTGGTCGCAGGTGCCGTGATAAGCAGCGGAAAGAGTCTTCAAGGCTCCAGGCTGTGAACAGAAAGTTGAGTGCGATGAACAAGCTTCTCATGGAAGAGAATGAGCGTCTCCAGAAGCAGGTCTCCCAGTTGGTTCATGATAATGCATTCCTGAAGCAGCAGTTGCAGAATGTAAGCCTTCATTTTTGTTGTTTTACAAACCATACAGGCCACAGAATAGTGTCTGACCACGGTTACCTTATGTTTACAGCCTTCATTGGCCAACGATACAAGTTGTGAATCAAATGTGACCGCTCCTCCAAACCCTCTAAGGGATGCAAGCAACCCTGCTGGGTATGTGATTTTCGTTACTGATGATGCCAGTCTTGGCAACTGCTGGGGTTCAGTTTCCTTTTTCTTTAACAACTTGCTATATCATCTTCCTTTCATTATTCTTTAGACTCCTTGCAATTGCGGAGGAGACCTTGACAGAGTTCCTCTCAAAGGCTACAGGAACTGCTGTTGATTGGGTCCCGATGCCCGGGATGAAGGTCAGTTGCCAATTTTGGAGGTTCTTTGTTCCAGACTAATGCTAAGTGGATCCAAGGACTCATGTTATTCTCCTCTCTGTGATTAGCCTGGTCCGGATTCGTTTGGTATTGTGGCCATTTCACATGGTTGCCGTGGTGTTGCTGCCCGTGCCTGTGGTTTGGTGAATCTAGAACCAACAAAGGTACCGTACAGTTCAAACTTTGTTTGGAATGCCTGCTGTTTGTTTTAGAGAATTGTGGAAACCATTATCATCTGCAATTATATGGTATATTTCTTAGAATTGAGGGAGATATCAAAAAGTACATAACAACAGCTAGCTGTGCATACTTATTCTATTTCTGCTTAAGGCATACATATATTTTATCAGAACAACTGAGTCACGAAATTGAAGGCCTCGATAAAAGTAACTTATCTGCTGCAATTTTGAAGTATTTTTCAAGGACCTTCTCATCTTGCCGTGTGAATATGAATCCTATTGCATAATTCTTGCACTCTGGACTTCTGCGAGCACACTATTATAGTAAGTATATTTCTCTGGAGTTCCTAAAATTATTGTACATTGTAGATTGTGGAGATCTTGAAAGACCGCCCGTCTTGGTTCCGTGATTGTCGAAGTCTTGAAGTCTTTACAATGCTTCCAGCTGGAAACGGTGGGACTATTGAACTTGTTTACATGCAGGTGAGCATTATTATCATTGAACCACTTTTAGTTTGAGCAACAATATGGTTTTCTCTAGCTCTGTAACTTATATTGCCTATATGATTACTTATTCTTGGTTTCTGCTTCAGATGTATGCTCCTACTACTTTAGTTCCTGCACGAGATTTTTGGACACTGAGATACACAACAACAATGGAAGATGGCAGTCTCGTGGTGCGTATGAATGTGAACGTTTTCTTTATGCTCATATAGCTACAGTGTAAGTTAGCACAAATAAAGCTGCTTCTTTTGCTTACATCCCTGTATCGTAGGTTTGTGAGAGATCTTTGAGTGGTTCAGGAGGTGGTCCAAGTACTGCCTCAGCGCAGCAATTTGTAAGGGCTGAGATACTCCCTAGTGGTTATTTGGTCCGGCCATGTGATGGCGGCGGTTCAATTGTCCATATTGTGGACCATCTGGACCTCGAGGTCTGAATTGCAAAATTTATAGGCTACTTAGGTGTTGAATTTTATGCATCAGTGTTCACCATCATATTCCTTACTAATTTAGTTCATTGCTATCTTAACAGGCTTGGAGTGTTCCAGAAGTGCTTCGGCCGCTCTATGAGTCGTCAAGGGTTGTTGCTCAGAAAATGACTACTGCAGTGAGTTCTTAGTTTCTTACAACATTTCCTGATATCTTGTTACATTGATTCACGTAAGATGGTACTGTAATGCCTAGCCTAGAATTATGTTGTTCATTACCAACAACACCTGTCATATATGGGGACAAATGGCTATAAGCTACCCCCATTTTAGGTACTGTAATGCCTTGACGCATGCCTAGAACATTTTAGATAATAGACATAGGAATGCCTGTGATTCACTGGTTGGTGCTCTGAGTTTGAGTTTGCAACTTTAATTTCACGCCTTCAGCGAGACACTTAAAGATAATAATTATAATTCCGTGCTTTGTGGTTTTCCATGGCACTATGGATACATTGCAGAAATAGCAAGCTCTTCTTTGCATCTCTAGACTGCTGGATTGACTGTAAATTCTAGTTTGATGCTAACTATTTTCTTGTTTCAAGGCATTACGGCACATCAGACAGATTGCTCAAGAAACAAGCGGGGAGGTTGTATATGCTTTGGGGAGGCAGCCTGCTGTTCTGCGGACGTTTAGTCAGAGGCTGAGTAGGTTAGTACTGGCGAACGATTCTGCCTCTTTTGCTTGTGTATTTCTTGGGTCTGTTGTTTATTTTAACATCATTTTTATTATGCCCCTTCAGAGGATTTAATGATGCTATAAGTGGTTTCAATGATGATGGTTGGTCTGTCATGGGTGGAGATGGCATTGAAGATGTGATCATTGCTTGTAACTCAAAGAAGATTAGGAGTAATAACACTGTTCCCAATGCTTTTGAAGCCCCTGGTGGTGTTATATGTGCTAAGGCATCAATGTTACTGCAGGTGAGGATGCAATGTACCTGAAATCTAGTTTTCTCTTGCTTGACTCCCTGAACTCCCCATACACACTGGATAATTGATCACCATCTTGGATCTTTCCCTTATTATTAATTCTTGTCTGTTAGCTCTCAACTTGCTCACTTTGCTGTTGTTTGGTATACCAGAGTGTTCCACCAGCAGTACTGGTTCAGTTTCTGAGGGAACATCGGTCTGAATGGGCTGATTATAACTTTGATGCATATTCGGCTTCGGCACTAAAAACAAGCTCATGTTCACTTCCTGGTTTGCGTCCTATGAGGTTTTCTGGGAGTCAGATCATCATGCCACTTGCTCACACGGTGGAGAATGAGGAGGTATATTCACAAGTCTTTGCATGCATAGCTGTACGACTTTCTAGGTGTCACGAGAACGGACTTAGTATCTCTGTGCTTATTGCGATATGCGTTCTCTGTCTATGCTTTTATTTAGAGTATTGCGTTTGATTATACTTGGTTGTGTTGTCACGTTCTATTCCTGAGCTTTTTAACCTTCCATAGCTAGTATTCCCTTAGGTGTGCAATCTTCCTTGGATTAGTGGTGCGGCAGATCCGTAGAATAGCAGTAGGCTGTTGACAAGTGAACCTTGTTGAAGTGTATAAGTGGATTGTACTAGCCCTTTCCATCAGTTCGGACTTTTGGTTGCGTTGGCTAGTGCATGAAGCTTGACATGGTATCAGAGCCCAGGGTCTCGAGTTCGAGTCCTGGTTTTCGCAATTTATTGTAAAAGTTGCTGTTGCCCCCCTTTGTGTCCACGTGTTGACTTTCTCTTCTCCCGTTTGTGTCCGCGTGTTGACTTTCTCTTCTCATGTCTGTGTCCACGTGTTGACTTTCTCTTCTCCGTGTGAGTGGGGGTGTTGAAGTGTATAAGTGGATTGTACTAGCCCTTTCCATCAGTTCGGACTTTTGGTTGCGTTGGCTAGTGCATGAAGCTTGACAAACCTTACAATGGTGAAACAGTGGGGAAAATCCCCACTGTGATTTTCATATTAAATTGTTTACAGAGTTTACAAGAGTTCAAAAAACAAAAAGGTTAAGCTGATTATTTAGCCAATCTCCACAGCTAGCCTTATAACAAGTCTATATCATTTGGATAAACTACTAAAAATATATATTAATGCAATATATGATTGTTTTCTATTTTCCTTGATTTACGTAGTAACTTGAAACTTTGATCAATAATTCGATATGCAGATTCTAGAAGTTGTTCGTCTTGAAGGGCAAGCACTTGATGAGGGTCTTATATCAAGAGATATTCACCTGCTTCAGGTAAAATAACTAACAACTTGTTGCTTTATTCTCAGGTTCTATCCTCTGATCAATTACCAGTGACAGTAGTATCGAAGACAAATGCCTTAGTCGACATGACACTTTACGTATTAGTTGGACTTCTCGACTATAATGCTAGTACCTTGAAGTATGCGTATAAGAGCTTCTAATGGATTTTTGCTTGATTGATGTTTCAGTTCTGCACTGGAATAGATGAGAAATCGATGGGATCCTGCTTCCAGCTTGTCTTTGCGCCAATCGATGAGCTTTTCCCTGATGATGCTCCATTAATATCTTCAGGCTTTCGTGTTATACCATTGGACACAAAAATAGTTGAGTGTTTCGTTTCTCTTATTTTGTTCTAGCTTAGTTCAGGATGCCACTTCCTTTCCGTGTTTGCTCTCGCTGATATCAGTGTGAGTATGATATTTCTTTTGTGACATCGTCTATACATGTATGTCCCTTTATACGGTGCCTCTAGTCTGTTCTGAAGTGCTCTGTAACATACTATGCATCATACTAATGTTTCTAAAAAATTTAGTGTTGAAAGCCATTCAATTCCTGTAGGATGTCACTCATTTCTAGTTTCTTCTTTGTCATGTGTGGATTTATTTTCATCTGCTCAGACTTTAACCATCAATATTTTCCACAGGATGGTGCACCCGCTGGTAGAACATTAGATTTGGCCTCTAGCCTTGAAGTTGGTTCAACTACACTGCAAGCCTCAGGGGATGCATCTCTTGATGATTGTAATCTACGATCAGTGCTGACAATTGCCTTTCAATTCCCCTATGAGATGCATCTCCAAGATAGTGTTGCAACTATGGCTCGACAGTATGTCCGCAGCATCGTTTCTGCCGTGCAGAGAGTGTCTATGGCTATCTCCCCCTCTCGATCTGGCTTGAATGCAGAACAGAAAATAATTTCTGGCTTCCCTGAAGCTGCAACACTTGCTCGCTGGATATGCCAAAGCTACCAGTAAGTACACTTATCATCTTCCATTATATCTTATGAAGGACCTTTAATGTCAGCAGTGATAGTTTTTTCCTACTGCTCTGGTCTACCTTTTCCTTTTAAGGATAAGGAGTATGAAAGACTTAACAGTAAATGACTTGCTTGCACAATAATTGATATAACCATATTTACAGGTTCCATTTGGGGGTTGAGTTACTTAGACATGCAGATGAAGCTGGGGAATCATTATTGAGAATGCTCTGGGATTATGAAGATGCTATTTTGTGCTGTTCTTTCAAGGTATTTTCCTCCCTTTTTGATGAAAAAGCACCACATACGCAAGTAAACAACTTTATGTTTAACTGTTGCCTCTGTCTTCTTGGATACTCTTTAATTTCCAAGCATTTTGTTTGCTGATTGGTCACAGGAACTTATATTTATCAAACTAGTTACCCTTTGGGATTCAGTCTAGCTGAGTAAATTGGCTGGGGCTTATTTCCATCTTGTCTTAGAAGTTAGAAGCTATCTTACTTTACATGGCAGGACAATATTGTGGCCTTTTTTACTCACATACCAGCATTCTATTTTTCTTTCAGGAAAAGCCTGTATTTACTTTCGCCAATGAGATGGGAATTAACATGTTGGAAACATCTTTCGTTGCTCTACAAGACCTCTCGTTGGATAAGATATTCGATGATGCTGGTAGAAAGGCACTATACTCGGAGATCCCAAAATTGATGGAACAGGTATTCAACTGCTTCTTTCAAGAACTGAGCAAATTCTTTTCAATCAAGTCCTCTAAAATGCATTTTACATATGTTTTGCCCCTTCACTCTTGTGCACTTTGAAAACATTCAGATCTAATATTCATTCTATCAATCTGTTCAGGGCTATGTTTACCTGCCAGCTGGTGTGTGCTTATCCGGCATGGGCCGACATGTCTCCTTTGAGCAAGCTATAGCATGGAAAGTACTTGGTGAAGATAACAATGTGCACTGCCTTGCCTTCTGCTTTGTCAACTGGTCTTTTGTGTGATCCTTTCGACATAATCCATTACCGTCATGCGCAGCTCCATTTTTGCTTTCTCAGTGGGAGAGAACGGCGTCCCTGTTAGTTTACGCTATGTTTAACTAGTCTCTAGGTTTCAAAGAGCCAGCATCTGTAAAAATTCTGCCTAGAGTAAATTTGTCTCTCGTCTGGCCCTAATTTACCCAGGCAAGAAGCTGGCTGTTGTCTGTCGAATTGAGGTACTAACTTGAATCCCGAACAGTTCCTACTTTTATTTATATGATGGCACGCTAGTAGCAAAATTTAGATGGTTGGCGTTTATAATCCCTTTGGTGAACTTCTTGCCTTTGTCAACGTTGTTTGGTCTTAAGATTTCTTTGTTCAACATGAATACAGAGACGAAGAGACACTAGAAAGTCAAAACTGCGAGAGATACTGGGTAAAAGAAATACCCAAGTGCGCTCACCATCAGCGTGAAATGTTTCTGATCCTCCAGTATATGTGACAAGTTTTGTATGCGCATAGCAGCTCCGAAACGATCAAAGTTTCACAAGTGCAGTCTTGGTGGCGCAATGGCAAGTGTTTTTTCAACATTTAGCATTTGGCAAAATACAGTCGCTTGGTCCGAGCATCACAGACCTTGTTGACCTGATGTAAACACGAGTCATCAGTCGTAGGTGCCGCATCCCAGTTTCAGAGGTGCGATAGATGGTAGGTATGCTGGCCTAACGACCGAAGGGAAAAAAAAAGAGAAAAAAAAAACGCTTCGTCCCTCTCGGTCGTCCCCTGTGGGCGACCAGGGGGCGATTCTCCAAACCCTACCCCCAGCCCTCTTCCTCCCCTTTCCCCCCCCCCCCGCCGCCGCCGGCGTGGGCCGCCGGGCAAAGCCCCCGCGCGGTGCCGGCGGCGGCAGATCCGCCCTTACCCGCTAGTTTGGGAGGAAGGCACGGGGTCTCCTGATCTGCGGCGGTGCTCCCTGGTCGGTGATGTTTCGGCGGCGGCGCGCCGTGCCGGATGACGAGGTGGCGACGAGGCAGCCTCTTGGCGGCGGGGTGACGCGGTGGCTGCTGGCGGCGCCCTCCCAGCCCGGATCTGGGCCCTTCGGGCTCCATCTAGGGCTGGGTGGGCCAGGCTTGGGCGTGGCTGTGCTACCTCCGGTGGTCGGAGGAGTGGCTCGGACCGGTGATGGTCTGGACGGCGACATGCTTACTGCAGCGCGGCGACGGGAGCTTCACGAGCCCGCGGGCTCGGCCGGGCAGAGGGCCTGGTTTGCTTCTGTTGCGGCGTCCGGTCGGTTACCGCCTTTGGCGGTGGAGGTCGTGCCCTCCTGCGTGTGCGCTGTTTGGCTAATCCCCGCTCCCGGCTGTCTCTTCTGTTTCTATCGATCTCGCTATGTTGGTCATGGTGAGATGGCGGTGGTGATTGCAAGATCGTGGTGGCGTGAGTTGGTGGGCGGCGAGTTTGGTGGAGCGCGTTGGAGCATTGGGGCCGTGGTTTTTTGGGGGTTGGGAGAAATCCCTGTCGGATGGCCGACACCGACGCGGTGACGCCCACGGGTGCCGCCATTCCTTCCTGAAGGGTGCCGGGTGTACCCCTTTCCCACGCCCCTCCGCATACCGGGGGAAACCCTAGGATCTGTCCGGGCAACATCGCCGTCATCGTCGCATCTCTTCTTGAAGGTGTTGCTTGATATGCGGCGTTTCAAAGTGCTAGGAGTGTGGTGGGAATTCTTCGAAGGGCGCAGCGGTTGCGGATCATCATCGTTTTCGTCGATCCGACGTTATCGACATTACTTTCTTTTCTTTTTTCTTTCTGTTTCTCTTTTCTCGCTTTTTTCTTTTGGGCTAGGTTGTGCTGCGGCCCCAGCATGTATCGTGTGGTTGCTATATTAATATAGCGGGGCGAAAGCCTGTTTCGAGATAGAAGGGGAAAATATCCAGTGATCCACACTTTACATGCTACCATGATACTAGTTTATAAAATTCAAATTTATAAGTGCCTAAATATTTCACAAAAAATATGTTAGTGTTCATGAGATGTGTGTTTACAATATCTCAAATTTTAAAAACCAGATTCAAAATAGACACAGAGAAACAAAAAAGAGAAATCTAGCAAGAATAGTATCACAAAAAGACAAAAGTACAAATGGCACTATTCATGTATCAATTTGTCTTTTTTGTTTCTCTATGTGCATTTCAAATTTGGTTCTAAAAAGTTTAGGGATAATAAACACACGTCTAATGGACACAAACATATTTTTGCTAAAAAAATTAGATACTTAGAAGTTTGAATTTAAAAGAATGGTATCATAGGAGCATTTGAAGTGTGGGATCACCGGATACTTTCCCCGATAGAAGCTCGCAATTCTCTAGAGTTTTTCAATTGCGAACACCAAGTGATTACATTGCCAACACAGCATACAAGCTTCAAACTTTTTTTTTAGAACCAAGCTTCAAACTTTATTACAAAATCGGAAATGCACTTTTGATCCCGAGTGCATATTTCTCTTTTGCCAGAAAATAAATTTTAAAATGTCAAAAAGGTTAGGGAAAAAAATATTCACACGTATATTTCTACATTTTATGTGTTCACACACAGTTTCGTGAAAAATGGACGTTTTTAACAGGCTATGCAAAATAGACAAAAAGTGTCATGAAAAGGCTTATCTTAGTACTGATTTTATCATTTTTACAAAGGCCACATAAAAAGTTGTTCTTTTTTTCTCAAAACAACTTCGTGGACATGTAGGATATGGAGATGTACACACAACATTTTAGGATGATTTTTTTTGACATTTTTCAAATATGTTGAAAATATATTTCAATAAAGAGAGCATATGCACCCGAGAGACAAAAAAACAATGTTCAAAATATAGAAGTTTGTTTTATAATAATAGGGCGCTCAAGCTAAAGATAACATTACAATCAAAAGAAACTACATGCCACAGGCTATAATATGAAGATCAGTAATGGCTTAGGGGGTCTTGGTGGCCATGAAGACTTTGCTTCTCAGATTGTTCTCGGACTTGGTATGCGGGGCTTTCCCGTCCATTTCGAACATGTTGTCTGTATGCCTGGTGTTTGGTGTTTGATAACTTGCAGGAGCAACCTTGGCTACATTTTTTGTTTGTGGTGCTCCTTTAGTGTCGAGTCTTACTCTTAAGGTGAAAACCTAAAGTTTGATCTTCATTGGTTGTGTTGGCAATGGCCTTGTTGAATGTATTATTTTGAGAGCTCAACTATCGTCAATGTGAAAACCTAAGATCTTGGAGTTGACCGCTGTGGCGGGGCCTTTTTTCTCTTCTTGTTTAAGTCTTTTGGTTGTGTGCATCCTTAATGTCTTTGGATATTCTGTTGATGGGTGTTATTGGTATCTTTGAGATATTAATATATTTCTTTGTCAATAAAAGACAAGCATCCTCGAGCGTGGATGGAACCTAGAATAGTCAGCACCATAAAAGTACTCTCCACTATAGACTTGTACTTCTCCTTCAGGTAAATCTGAGAGGGTTGTTGCAAGGGTGGGTACACCACATACTCAGCAAGCCATAGTGGGGAAAGCGTATTTAACGCCATGTTTGGATCTCAAAGAAAGGGTATAGGGTTTGATCAAACATTTCTCCAGTAAAAGATTTGACTAATAACCTTTCAGGTCATCTCCATAATTTAACAAGCTTCATCAAAATACTACTTATGCTTTGCATTAGGAATCACCTTTAAACATAGCTTCATTAACCGAAAGCACAGCGTATTTGAATACTATGTGTTATGACTCCACAGAGTTGCTTAACTTTACCCACAAGATACCCACAGGATACCCACAACCCTTTATTGTCAGTGTAGTAAAACAAGCACCAATTGGTGTGTCGGCATAGATGAGAAAACAAGGTTTTTTATCTGTTTTTCTCGTTTGGAGTTCCTTTCCAGGAACTCATGATCACCTGCTGCCCAGGAGCGGACTAGCCAAGTGTCAACTTCGCAATTCGAGGTTTGAGTGTATTCCAGTTGTGACTCCTCAAGATGAGGCCTTTCACTTACTTGCTTCTTCAGGCCTTCCAGAGAAAAGTAAGCCATTCTAGTTGTCCATTGGACAGAGCAAACTACTAGGCCAAGTTTGAGAAATCAAGCATGTGGTTGTTTGGGCTCTATGTTTCTCACTTGGCACGAGGGTATTGGCCCTATGTTACTACGAGTAAGGTAATCCTTTACATTACCATTACTCAACGGATTGAGATATGGTTGCACGATGAACACATGAAACGCGCCATAATCTCTGTCCCCAACAATCGGCAATTATTTTAAAACATTATGCTCCAAAGTTTAATCTAGGTTACCAACATCCATTGTAATATAAACTAATTGTACTAACCACTCGCAATTGATATTATTCTTATGCTTTCAAGGTAAACATGGCTAACGAAAGCAATTGGGCTTATCAATAGTAGGCATTAGCTAATTGCATGTCATCCAAAATTAGATTGGTAATTAGATAGCATGTGGGAAAATATATAACTGAACTCCTAACTATTATCATATGTGGCATGTAGGATCAGCATGGACAGAGAAATACTGCCTTTGTTTCTTGATAAGACATATAGTTTTTTCAGGAAAATTCCAAAATATAGGATTCTAGGCAATTTACCACACATGCAACTCCTAGATTTGTGGGATTTATTGAGATAATCACCAAAGATATATGATCGGGAGAGATAGAGGATCTAGACTTCCCTTATTTTCCTCTACTTTCACGTCTAAAACCAATAAGAATTAACTTCCTAGCATGTTCGTTAATATTCATGCAAAAAACTATATGCTTATATCAAGGAACAGAGGGAGTATGACTTTGCCTGCTATGCCACACTCGATTTGGTCTTCTGGTTGAGGGTCCTCCTCACCTCGTATCTCCTCCATGTATACATGTTTGTCTCTAACGTGCCCTATTTGTAAAAATATTGAAACACAAATAAATGTTCAGCTCACAAAATGCAAACTAGGAACAAAATGTAAGTAATTTTGAAACTTTAAGCTAAAGGATGACAGGAATATAGGTTTCAGTTTAGAGGAAGTAAAACGTGGATTATGGTGCTTGGTTGGAACTAGCACCTGTACCCCGCTCAAAGCGGGGTTTCGCTCTCGCGCCGCACACCCTCGACGCTATTGGACTGGGCTCATTTAATAGTTGTCCATCGCTTTCCCCCGTTGCAGGCGGCCAGTGGACCGCGGCCAAGGTACTGTTTTTTTTCTGTTTATTTGGTTTGTGTCTATTTAGGTAGAGCACTGCACCTAGCGGTAAAAAAATGGGTCTACCCTGTCTGTCATGAACTCCACCTGTCATACACATTTTTCCTCTCTCGCATTGAATAATTGGGGATCAGGACACTCGCCGGCAGGAGACGCTCGTGCCCAGGGCAGCGATAGCCCGCTGACAGGTGGAGCGGCGGCACTGCATCCCGCACGTCAAGGACCAGGAGCTCCGGTGGCCAGGGCGTCTCAAGGACCACCTGGAGCTCTGACCACCATGGCGCCTCCCAACACCGCATCGAGGACAATCTAGAGCACCGCATCGAGAGTCTGATGCCTGGGGGCGGCGGCGGCTCCCGCTCCTTCCACTGTCGGCGCGGGATCTGATGGTGCTCGTGCTGATGGCGGCGACCTGATGCTTGAGGGCGGCGACAGCCTGATGCGCGGGGACGGCGGAGGCCTAGTGTGCATTGAGATCGAGGTCAGTCAGAGTTGGGAGGAGAGGAGAAGAGGCGGTGTCAGAGAAGGAAAGGAGAAGGGCCAACACCAGGGAAGGAGAGGTGAGCGGGTGGTGCCAGGGAAGGGGAGGAGGGGCGGGCAGGCGGCACCGGGAAGAGCTCACCGAAAATGGAGGGAGGTCGCCGGGAAGGTAGCCGACAGTGGAGGGAGGGCGCCGACAACTCGCGGTTCTACATCTATCGGGAGAAAAGAAATAAAATGGAAAAAAGAGGGAGCTGAGAGGGTGACAGGTGAGCCAGGGGCGGACATGGGCCGGAAATGCAGACGCTCTGCGTGTGTCCAGGACGACTTAAACCTGGATCAAATATGGTGGATAAATGGGTCGGTTTGGTCCAAAACACGGATAAAAATTGAAATGGGTCGCCCCGTTGGGTGGGGTATTTGTCCGTGCAAACACGTTCGGATCGGGCTTGTTCGTTTGGATTGGGCCATTGGAGATGCCCTAATGATAGCTATAGAAATAGAAGGAACTCTTGAAACGCCCCACCTTTGGATTAAGGTGGAACACCTGTGTTAAGTGCTATTCCCTGGATCACTGATAGCACCACAGTACAAAATATAGTATTCATTGCATAGTATCAAATATTACAACGTGGATCCAGATACATAAGTCTTCAAAACATACAAACCAGCTTAGTCACATGGACTAGCTCAAATAACAGAGTTCAACAATACATAAACACAACGGAAACAAGGGTAGTAGTGAGCCTCCATCTTCACCATGTGCCACAGGCAGTCATGTTGGAATGTAGACTCGAGATCCTATCACTTACTCCTCATCAGAATAACCTGCACATTTGAATATGCAGCCCCATGAATGGGGATCAGTACAATGATGTACTGGCAAATGACACATATTTGGTGGCCGTTGTGAGGAAACTAACTACATGACATTTGGCTGGTGGATCTCTTGGCTAGTTTGCATAAAGCCAATTTTGTCCTATTCTTTTCCAAAACTTTCTTTCATAATTTTATTTTTCAAGGGTCGAGATAACTCCCAAATACTACATACTAGCTAGGTATGTAGCACTGGGTGAAACTCAACAAAGTCGGAACAACAGAAACCACCACCCCTCGGAGTGAATGGCCCTGAGTCCCTAACCTAGGGGTTTCTAGACAAGTTTTAATCATTCAGAAATGGTGATGAGATTCTTCCGTACATTCCATGTCTAGAGACTCAAATTGTCCATAACCGGGGACACGGCTAATCGATTAGTTTGACACCCTGCAGGGGTTGTGCACTTTCACCTTAAGACTCATTTTACGCCCATACATAAAATGAGACGAGACCTTTTAGAAGGAGAGAGCAACCAACTGGCAAGATCCGTTCCCAACCTACAATTCAACTACCAGCCATCTTCTTGCACACAAGTTGCACCCTCACATCTAATCAGTCAAGACAGAGCCCATATTATCATAAGGCTGCACTGGAAGTACTCTAAGCATGGAAGACATGGTAACCTCTTTATTCCTGAGTGGCATTCCACAAGTGTAGTCCTGGAGTTCACCCCATCCTCTAGGAGGCATGAGGCCCCAGAAGACACTCAACTTCGCCTCCATCAACAAACCAATCCACCCAGGTGTTTCATTTTAGTTGAAGTTCTTAATTTGTTCACAAAACACTTTTAACAAATGATCATAGCATTGGCATCAATTCTTCAACTAAAACTACAACCTAACAGGGGTGGGTTCAGAGGTGGCCATACACTACTAGGATCTATCATTGCAAAACTTCACTTTGAAATCCAGCCTATCATGCACACTACTATAAAACACTAATGCATAAATAAAATGGGTAGAAGCATGTGTGTCACTTGCCTTGGTAGCAACCAGCACACTCACAGCAGTCACAGGGGTTGTTCAGTTCCTCTTCACAATCTATACAAGCAACAAGTACACAAGCATAAATACACTGATTCTAAATGGCAAGCATAGACATGTATGCATGTATGCAAATGTCAATTTAATTTCACACACTAAGTTAGTGTGTGAAAATGTTGTATTTAGTAAACCTTACTATTTAGAAAACAAGTGTGGTGTTGGAAAAGTCTTTTAATTATTTTTGCAAAGCAATAGACAATTTGGCTATTTGGAAATTGAGCAAATGCTCCCCAAAAATGCTTCTGGTTTGGCATTGCTCTAAAAAAAACTATGTTATGAAACCACTGGATAAAGGACAGTAATATGAAGCTACTGCAAGTGGTTTCACTCCAAAATAGTTTTTAGAATTCAAATGAGGTCCAAAATAGTGATTTGACTAAATTTAACAAGAGCAAGTTTGTGCACGTTTCAAGTTTGACAATTTTTGATTTCAGAGTGTTCTACATGTCCTGAGGAATCCATAGACTACAAATTTGTAGAAAATGGATATGTAGAACAATATCTATGAATTATTTGGTGCAAATGGGCACTTTTTGCCATTTGAAAAACATTTATAAATTTTGCACAGTAATACCATGATTTTACTTAATGGTTGGATTCTACACTTTTCAAGGATTCCAGGGATATAAAATTTACAAAATTTTGCCAAGCAGAACATTTTCTGTGGATTTTACAAGTTGCAGCACTAAATCTGGAGTTTGAAATTCAAATTTCAATTTGATTTTGACTGGATTGACCGGGGCGGCTGACTGGGCTGCGATGTGGCGCGATGCCATTCGTTGGACCGGTTCGGGAAAAAGTTTCTAATCTGATCTCTTCGTTTCAGATCCAACGGTTAGGAGAGGGTGAGGAAGATGCTCACCGGCGATAGAGGTTTTTCGGCGAGGAACGGCACTGGAGTTCGTCGACGGCGAGCTTCCGGTGGGCTTTGTCGGCGAGGAAATAGCGGACGGTGCGCGAGCGAGTGCGGCGAGTTCTAAAACTTGAACGGCGACGACGCAGAATTCCCGAGACGTACCCGAGAGGCGGCTGGCGGTGAGCGGTGGCGTCGGGCGCTCAGGCGATGTCTCTGCGACGCGTTTCTGTGGAGGAAAAATACCGGCCGATGGTCAGCGAGTGTGCAAGAGAGTGGGGAAGAGAGGGATGCCATAGAGGGGATGCTGGATTCCTCAACCGGGCTGGTACTCACGAAGATCGACGGCGGTCTTCATAGACTTCGGCGAGGAATTGCACGGCGTGGCGGCGGTTTTTCCAGCGGTGAGGAAGAAAGAATAGAGAGGGGAGATGGGGGAAAAGAGAGGGGCATCGAGGGGGAATCTCTGGGCGAGCAAGAGAAAGTGGGAGAGAGGCACGGGAGCGGGCGTCGGTTCCAGAGAAGAAAGGGGAGGGCGGTTAGAGGTAGGAGAAAGACCTGACAGGCGGGACCCACCTGTCGGACGGAAAAAAAAGTGAGGGAGATGGAATCTGCGGGGTTTGCTGGGCTGGCTCGCTGGGCCGTTGCCTAGCTGGACCCCGGGCGTGGCCCAGTTGGGGTGCTACACGTTTTTTTTTGTTCTGTTTCTTTTTCTTATTTCTGTTTCTTTTCTGTTTTATTCTTTGATTGATTGAAAACACATCTGGTTGGTTTTTGGATATTTTAAATATTGTAGAACTTTTGAAATTATGTCAAAGTGTTTGCAAACCAAAGTGTGCTGCTTGGTGAGGTTTGAAAATAAAAAATATTTGTGAAAGAAAATATAGAATTAGCCCCCATAACTAATAGGGTTAATCAAAATAAGATTTTCTAGTTTTCAATTGAATTCAAGGTTTAAAGAATAAAGCTAAAATAGTAGTATTTTGATAAAATAATATTTAAGTACATTGTAAAACCCCAAATAAGGAAGTTTTGTAAATAAAGACATTTGCTAGAAAAATATGAGACAGCTTCCATAAACAAATGGAGCTATTTAAAAATAAACTTTCTCCTCAAGCTCATGCAATACAACTTAATTATTATGTACTTTCGTTTCTAGGAACTACTCCTAAATATACATTAGAATATGATGATGCTTGGTTCTCAATATATGTGACGATCTAGTAGACATTGTCCTTGGGAAAAAGAGGAAGAATATTCCTCAATATTCTCTTGTTGCTTTGTCTTTGGTTTGTAGGCCTAAGAGGTATGGAGGGTTGGCGGTTCTTAATTTGGCTTTGCAGAATAAACCTTTACTTCTTAAACAACTACACAAGTTTTACATGAAGGAGAATGTGTCGTGGTTTTGTTAAGACATATGCTACCGTAGGTAGCTTATGAGAGGTGGTTGATGATGACGATGTTAGAGCATCTGGACGAGATTAGTACACGACACGATGTACCCAGGTTTGGCCCCTCGTGGTGGAGGTAAAGACCAACTTCCTGCTTGATTATATTGATATATGTATGTTTATAGTGTTGCCGGTAGCATAGATGCTATAGATGGATGCTATGGCGGCTTGGAAGCTACGAGGATGAATGGAATCCTTCCCTATACTATCTATGTCAAACTTTGTATAGGCAACTTGACCTAGGATTTACACCATACATGTGAGTCATCATAAACCCTAGTTGTATACCACCATTGATTCCTTTACTTGTTCTCCATGGTGGTCTTGGATGGATCAACAGGGCCTTCACGTAGTTCTGGGCCTTAGTCGACAGGTCCCTCGAGGTGATGACTGAGTTGGGCCACCTAGGTCTTGCATAGTGACTCACTTCCTTGGGCCTACCCAGTTCGGTATTCCCTCATCATTAGCCCTCAAGTGTGTCGAGGACTAATGGCACCAAACTATGTGGGTACCAATTCGTTGGGAGCTCCAGCACAAAGTAATGTAGAAAGGGAGCTTTTTCCCCACAAGGGTGACTCGAGAGTTTATGAACTCTCTAGGAATCAGTAGAATTCACTTCTCCTTCCTCTTCTAGCAACCTATAAAGTAAGAAAGTGTTGTCTTGTGTCCCCAACTCCACCAAGTGGTTGTCAAGCACAAGGTTTCGGATTAGAATTGAAAACAAGTAATAGTAAAGTAAACTAAGTACATCACAAAACATAAATTAGATGATATACAAGATAGTGGTGTGATTGTGTTGATAATTGTGCAAACTATAAGAGAAAACTAAATGCAAGTTTGATAATTGTTTTTGTATTTTTGGATTTATTTAATGCCAAAATTAAAGTTCATGTAAGTGGAAGTAAAAGGTGTTTGTTATGATTAAAAACATGTCGGGGTTCAATTTCACTTGTCTACTGTCTCATAAGTGTGGTGGATTCAAGAGTGGTTCCTAGCTAAGCATAATATTGATGCAAGTTCATAATGTGTTTGATTCGCATTCATATGCGCATCACGTCCTAAGATGATACTACATACCTCACTAATACTCCACCAATAAGCAAAAACTCCTCAAATTAGTATTAAGATAATAGAGAGTATTGCTTTTGCTTCTATGACATGAAGTTGAATATCAAATATACTACCTCAATAGATATGAGAATCACCTATCGTCACTAGGTGGTCGAAGCACATGCATTCCCTAGTGAGGAAACAACATAAAGGTATAAACAATAGTAGGACCAAAGCTTTCTGTTACAGCCCAATTCATACTATCATGTTACTCCACCTAATGTATATGTTCCCCCACACACGCCCTATCATACTAGTTTGGTCAGAACATGTAATTAAGAACGGGGTACATACTATGCATCTACTCGTACATTAAGCACAATCTGAAGATAAGAATCTCAATCCTTAATTCACTGAAACCAAAGATCCACCAAAGGTATTACATATTGATCACAATCATGTAGGCAGCTCATGTGATTCTAATTAGTGAAGATCGAAGAGAGAGAGAGAGAGAGAGAGAGAGAGAGAGATTGATAGAGAGAGAGAGGGAGAGGGAGAGGTAGAACAAGCTACTCCCATGATCCTGTAGACTGGGGGTGGACTGCTCCTGCTTCATATTGTCGAAGGATATGTCCATGCAAAGGCCAGAGATGCGAGCTGGCGGTGTTCCGGTAGTGTTTCCCCTCCAATCTTCATAGGATCTGCTGTGTTTCATGTTTCTATTTCCATGGGGCACCATACTCTGCGATCGTGATCAAGACCCTTTTTATAGAAGATTTTTAGGTCAAGATGATTCTGTGGAGAGAAGATCGATGCCATCGGAGCATCGAGGCCCAAAAGAGCATGGATGGCGCGGCCAAGGTATCAAACCGCGCCACCTATCCTCTTTTGGCTCTCCTAGCCCTCTAGGTGAGGCCTAAGTTCTCTAGGTCTTCTGTTTGCATAAAAACTTGCAAAGGAAAATCCCATGTCCTTTTGAGTTTGTGAAGGTACCTGAAAGTGGAAAATACGAAAACAGGCTTTTCTGCCCAACCGAGTTACAATCCAAATAAAAGGGATCTTTTAGTAAAATCCCCAAAATCATTCTAAAACATGATTATAACAAGTAATATGATCCAATTATGATGGAATATAGCACAATAAACTACAATTGGCATAGATGCATTTTACTGCATTTAGCATCCCCAAGCTTAACCTATGCTCATCCTCGAGCATAAAGGTGATAACTAGATGGAGTTTGTAGTTTATTGTCATACACAATCAAGGTTGGAAAAAGCGCTAGGCGTAAGTGAGATGGTTAGAATTCGCCTAGTGCCTAGGCACTGCCTAGGCGTCCTTGGCGTGGACTAGGCGGTCACAATTTATATACAATCAAGCATTCATATGGGTTATTATAGTGAATACGCATTAGTTTAGAGCATCTACATGAGTAAACTATGAACAACTATCATTAAAATATGGAAAATCTGGCTCGTTAGTGCAATTTGGCATACATTCTTGTTGAGGAAGCCTATTGACGAGGTTCTACCCCGGCAATGCCCATGCTTGAGGGCTTTCAATTCATGGAGCGTATGTGGGATCTGGCGGACTCGACGATGATCAGACAAAGACTAGGGTGCACAAGAGTTTACCCAGGTTTGGCTCTCTGGAGGGTAACAACCTACGTCTTGCTTGTCTGACTTTATTGCTATGGTGATTACATGGAGGTGTGTACAATGGCGGCGTAGATTTGATCTAGCCAAGGTGATGAGCTCTCGAGAATTCGAGCACTCAGGTGGAGGTGGTAAAAGTGTCTAGGGCCAACCTTGGAGCTCCCTCCCAACCTTTTATATGGGAAGGTTGGGTCTCAAGATTGTTCTCCAAGTCGGTACAAATAAATACGGTAGGTAGAACCCTAAACGAGTAAGAGTCCGATTAAATCTTCTCTCTCGAATCCTTACAGTGCACGCTAAGCTTCGGCTTCCTAGGCTGCTCCAAGTAAAGATCTTTGTGGGCCTTGATCATCCTTTCGATAGGCTTGCTCCTGGGCTTGAAACCATATAGGCCAAAGATGAGGACCCGATGGGTCATTCCTTTGTCACCTATTTCTTAGTTGCACTGTCTAGATTTCCGCCTATACCCTAGGCGAGGCGTTTGTCCATCGCCTAGCGCCTAAGCGTTGCCTAGGCGTCGCCTTTTCCAACACTGTACACAATATAGATTTCTTGGTCATTTTTAATCAAAGTATAATGGTTCACTGATAAGTAGATAACAACAAGCAATCATCATGTGAAGTAAAATTAAACATGAGATTCAAGTGTGCATAAGAATAAAAGTATCTCGCAGCATAGTTAATGCACAAGTACTATGGACAACTGAGCAAGCTTGTATCTAAGATTTTGATGATTCATAAGCAAGCTTATTCATTGAAGAATTTTCCTACTTTTGGTCTTTGAATAAATATTTTATTTCTTGGCTCCAACAAAAATTAGCTAGGATTAATCATGTGCAACAATCTATCTTCCAAACTCTATTACTTGAGGGCATACTTTAGATCATAATTTATCGTAAGTGTTGAGCTTCATTGCCCCTATCATTAGCATCTTTTATGAGATAAAGGTTAATGAAAGAGTTCATATTTAAATTTTATTATTGACATAATAATAGACTTGTCTCATGCCCCTAACTGTGATTATCTGCACCACATGCCACCTAGTTAGTTTTCAACATACACTTGATAATAACATATATATTGTGTCACCTTAAACATGCATTGAGGTATCTCTTGCCCCTTTGTACGAGTGATCACACCACATATGATTGCCATCCATACTCCAATGACAAGACAATCAGAATAGGTACTTTTCCACAACCTCTTTATTAGTTTTCAACTTTTTTTTATCATAGGTTGCATCAAAGACCAAGATGAAAATTTTTGACGGCCTGATGCTCATTTACTCACATATATACACATTCACTGGTATAGTTTCACATAATCAATTTAGGTCTAGAATACCGACAAGTAGCCAAAAGTTAAATTAAATGATATCAACCAATTATAGTGGATATATATAGTGGTTCAAGATTTATTGATGTGTAAGCACATTTCATGCTCACACACCAAAGGTGTAGGCTATAGGGATAATTTTGACCACTAGGAAAAACATCCAGACGTGTCCATAACTATTCATTCCCTAATCATGAAAGATAAACTTAAACTTAGGCATCCAAGAGGAAAATGAGATCTATTACTACAGGTGACACTTGCAAGATATCATAACCCAAGAACAAAACATCACACAAAGTGTAAAAGTACTCATGAGTTCTTTATATGTAACTATTCATCCCTTCACCTTTCCTTAACAACTTTTACTCTTGAACTTAATTTTTTTTCTAGTAGATTAATGATATTAAATTATAACATATCAATGTGGTGGTCTTTTATTAGGTATTAATATTTCTCAAACAAAACTTTAAACTAAAACTATATAAAGATGCTCCAAGTTTTTGCGATGGTCGTATGTTGCTGAAAAACAAGGTTTAGAGGTTTGCAAACGGAGAGTGTGGTATGTCCAATGGGGTGCTATGGGCATCTACAAGCTTATGGTTTTCACCATTCTTGTATGGATCCTTGTCCATCATTCTTCCATTCCCTATGAAAAATTTCAACACAAAACTTTCTTCCATATCTTTCTCTTGGGTGACATTAGTGGTGAAAACATAATATCCAAGCTTCTATGAAAACATTAAATAAATTGGGACCTCATGTGTTCATAGATTTGATTAAGTGTTCTATATTCAACCTAATTCAAAGGACTAATAAATAATCCAAGATAACCTCAAAGAGACCACTCTTTGCATCATAGGACAAAATCTGTCAAGAATAACAATACTCAGGATTACCAATTATCTACTTAAAACATTCAATAAATTGTTCCCTCCTGGGATATTAGAGAGGGAAACAATATGAAACTACCGTAACAAGAATCACTCGATTTTGAGCTACATAGCTTTTTCTATGATTTTTCTCATAAACTACAACGTGCAGAAAACAACAACTATGCGAATCTGAATGATATTTAAGATCTAAATGGGTAACACTTGGTACTTTATTGAAAACTATAGTGCAAAAAAACAAAAATAAAATTCTTCTGCTATAGCAAGGACACAAAAGAAAATTAAAAACAACTGTGTTGCCTCCCGTAAAGTACTTTATTTATAGCCATATAGCTAGGCTCCATACCACGTTTCTAGGAGGGGGAGAAAATGTGTGGGATCTTCAACTTTGTGACCACCTCCTTCTTTCTTGGAAAGTGCTCCATGCACTTCTTATGAGGGAACTAAAACTTCACATTCCCTTCATTGGAGTCAATGATAGCACATGTCGTTCTCAAAAAGGGTCTTCCAAGTATTATAGGACTAGAGGAATTGATTCCCATGTCCATTACAACAAAATCCATAGATATAAATGTCATATGTAATTCAACATAACATTAGTAACTCTATCTAAGGCATACTTGGTATAAATATCGGCAAGATAAAGATCATCACATTTTTGTAAGGCACCTATATCTAGTATAATTCTTTAGATATTGCAGAAACACTAGATACTAAATCTAGAATAGCATGCCATGTGATTTTTCCAATGGTTATTTGTATCTTGGGTGTCCATATATCCCCAAGCTTAGGTGGTATCATAGCTTTTCTATTATATCTATCAATCTTTTCTTTCAAAACATGATTATAGTTATGTAACAACCAAAGCTATCTTGATGAATATTAATGGAAATATCATGAGCAAATTTTTGTAAGATAGTCATTACTTCATGAAAGCTATATTTATAAAGATCAAGTAGAGGTTCAGTAATTGTATCACGAAGTATCTTAATTCCCTCTACTTATTTAGTTTCATTGTTACCATATTTTCATTTTTATTCTCTCTTTCCACTCATAAAGTTTTTTTACGGTTTCTCTAGCATGTCCTAAAGAGCTACTCATATGAGATATTTTATTATCAACATGTTTTAATGAGTTTTCTATTAATTCTACATGTTGCTCTAAGGAAGAAACTTTTTTTGTAAGTCCAATGATGACTTTATCCATATTTTAATTTTTAACAGAGTGTAAGAGCATGCTTGTTCCATGTCTTTTTTATCGGGTGGCTCCAAAAGTGCATTAGTAAGTTTATTAATTAATTCATCTAGAGATTCTTTAAACTTCCTCACTAATAAATCTTCCTTCTTTTCTCTAGGATTACCAAACAACCTTAATAGGATAAACTAGCATAAGGTGGACTTGCAAAAACGAAATTATCATAAGTTAGAGAATAAAGAAAGTTTTGTGACCAAGTATCTAGACCGTAGTAAAATTTCTTAAGGATATAGGTTTGGCTATGGGTCTGATACGTCTCAAATGTATCTATAATTTTTGATGCTCCATGATTGTTTATGCACCATTTGCTTTGTGTTTTGTTACACTTCGTGGCATTTTTATGCATTTTCCTGAACTAACCTATTAACAAGATGCCACAGTGCCAGTTCTCTGTTTTCTGATTTTTTTGTGTTTCAGAAAAGCTACACAGGAAATATTCTCGGAATTGGACGAAACAAAGCCCGAACCTCCTATTTTCCCCGGACGCAAGACGAAGACCGAAGGAGAGCCGGAGGGGGCCAGGGACGCACCACATCAGGGGGTGGCTCCCCCCCTTGGTCGCACCAGGGGGTGGTGTGGGGCCCCTGGCCGCCCTCTGACACCACCTCTCCTCCTATTTAAGACCCTCCGAAGCCGAAACCCTAAATCAATCGGTGTTTTTCCAGAAAGAGTTCCGCAGCTCTGCTGTCGCCACCGACAAATTTCGGGGGACAGAAGTCTTTGTTCCGGCACCCTGCTAGGATGGGGAAGTGCCCCAGAGCCGCCTCCATCGCCTCCATCGACTCCACCACCGTCTCCATCGACTTCACCGCCATCTCCATCGACGTTGCTGTCTCCCATGATGAGGAAGGAGTAGTTCTCCCCCGGGGCTGAGGGCTCTCACCGGTAGCTATGTGGTTCACCTCTCTCTCCCATGATGTGATCTATATATGATCATGAGCTTTGTATCTAGTTGAATTGGTAGATGCTATTCTTCATATATTATGCTACTCCAGTGCTTTATTATTGTTATCTCCAGAGACACCTTGTACCATGATGTGAAGGATGACAGTGTGCACATTATGTGTGTCTCTTTGGCTAGTGTCTCTATGAATTGTTGGTGTTTTTTGGAACCATCTAGTGCGCTCAAGGTGATAGTGTGGGGCAATCTAGTTTGGGAAAATGCGAACTTTGAGGAGTGCTTCGTAGCCCTACACATGATTAGTGTTTGTTATCCATCGGAGAATAGTTTAGAGTAGCATAGTGAAGATAGTTATTTATGTGTTCAATTATGTTATCTTTGTTGAGAGTGTCCATTAGTGAAAGTATGATCCCTAGTCCTTGTTTCTAAGCATTGAAACACCATTTACATTCAGTTCTGTTACATGTTTGCTCACAGCGATATTTATTTCAAATTACATTTACTACTTATAATCATCCATATTACTTGTATTTCACTATATCTTCGCCGAACTAGTGCACCTATACATCTTACAAGTGTATTGGGTGTGTTGGGGACACAAGAGACTTCTTGTATCGTAATTGCAGGGTTGTTTGAGAGGGATAGCTTTGACCTCCTCCTCCCTGAGTTCGATAAACCTTGGGTGATCCACTTAAGGGAAACTTGCTGCAGTTCTACAAACCTCTGTACTTGGAGGCCCAACATTGTCTACAAGAACAGACGCGCGCGTAGACATCAAGCTCTTTTCTGGCGCTGTTGCCGGGGAGGTAAGGTAAAAGGTACTCACATCCTCGTGTGTGGGTGCTCGAAGTTATTTCCTTTAGATTCTGCAATTATATCTTTTTGTTTCTTGTTTTTATTTTCACTAGTTAGGCTTAATGGAAACCAAAGAGCTTTATAATATTTTTCTTGAGTTAGGATATGAAGTGTTTGAAGAGAAATTTAGAAAACCTTTGGAGCTTTATTCGCATGCTAATAGCAATGTTATTTGTATGAATTATTTGAACACCGTTATTGCTAATGCTATAGAAAAGTCTAAGCATGGGGAAGCTAGTTTTTATGAGCATGATATTTTTAGTTCCCCAGCTTTAGTGGAGAAAATTTGCTCTGATGATATTTTATCTCCCATATGTGATAATTCTAATGATGGTTGTGATCCTCATCCTTTTAAAAGACCTATGAAAATTGTTGAACGTGCTATGAATAACTGCTATTTCGGAGATGGAACTATCCATCCTGGTGATCATTTGCTCTTTATACATGAACTATGTGAGTTGTTCAAGTGTGCAGGTATTTCAACAAGTCAGGTTAAGAGGAAGCTATTCTCTTTATCACTAAAGGGCAGAGCTACGGAATGGTATAAGACGCTGAAGGATGTCCAATCTATTAGTTGGGAGGAAATTGTACCTCTCTTTTATTCTAAATTCTATCCTTCTAGTGAGATTCATAAAGATAGGAATTATATTTATAATTTTCATCCTCATGATGGAGAAAGCATTGCCCAAGCGTGGGGAAGATTGAAGTCACTAATGCTCAAATGTCCTATTCATGAGCTTCCCTATAATATTGTTATTAATAATTTTTATGCAAGGCTTTCAGGACATTACAAGGACTATCTAGACGCCTGTTTTGAGGGGTCTATCACAAGCAAGGAGGTTGAAGCCAAGTGGGATCTGCTTGAAACAATTCAAAGCAATATCGAAGATTAGGATTGTGACAAAGGTAAAGAATCAGGTATAAACTATGAGTATGATTGCATTAAGTCTTTCGCTGAAACTGCTGATTTTCAAGAGCTTAGTACTAAATATGGCCTTGATTCTCAAATTATGGTTGATATCTATAGAGCCTTTGCTTCTCATATTAATGTTCCTAAAGGAAATTGGGACGTGTATCATGAACCTTTTAAAGACACTCGCATGGAAAGTAAAATTGTTATTGATGATTGCAATAAACATGCTCAAACTTCTGAAAGTACTATTTCTTATAGGCATGTTAATTTTTGTGGAGCACTTAGACCTTGTGAAAAGAGTCACGTCAAAGAAGAATATTGTATCCACCACAGGAATGAAGAAACTAGAATGTGGGACAGAGCTCTAAATGAGCTTGGTGAAAAGGTTTGTGCCCTCTATCATTTTATTTGTGAACTTTGCTATAAAGTGGGTCATTTCAATTTCCAATGTTCAAGCTATGATAGTAGCCTTTCTAATCCAATGAGTACTGCAAGTTTGTATTGTGATGACATGATCACTCCCAATCAGCATGATGAGCTTACTTTATTTTTGGGGTGTGAAGAGTTATCAAGGAAAACTTCTTTGGTAGATATGAGTGCTTTTGATATGGATAGTTTCCTTCAAGGTTTCCATCTTTATTGTTTTGATAATTGCCGCACGAATACTTACATACAAAATGTTATAAAAGATGATGCTTTACCAAAATATGACAGGTCTAATATGTGTTTTGTTCTTATTAATGAGAAGAAGGAATCCTCCAAAGTTTCTTCTATCGTTTCTGTAAATAAACCAGGGTATGTGGAGAAGCTTCCTTTCAAGCCTCTCCCTCCTAAAGAGAAGAAGAAGAAGAAGAGGAGGAGTAAAAGGAGAGAGGAAATGGTATCTTCCCCTAAGCATGTTGTTCCTATTATAGTTTTTGATGAATCTGAACTCGATGATGTTCCTATGCCTGTTACCTATAGTAGTGATCGTGATTGGGAAAAGCACACTACCTTTGATATTGAAAATCTTTTTGGTACCAGTTCTAAAAATGATGATGTTCGTAATTGTTGTGCTATTAGTGCTATCCATGTTCCTTCCAATTATGATATGTCTACAAATGAAGACACTTTGGA
Organism: Dactylis glomerata; assembly: GCA_007115705.1. Taxonomy (NCBI): domain Eukaryota; kingdom Viridiplantae; phylum Streptophyta; class Magnoliopsida; order Poales; family Poaceae; genus Dactylis; species Dactylis glomerata. The sequence continues at coordinate 1,942,363 of QXEO01000050.1, forward strand.
AGATAGCTATTCTATTGCTTATGATGATTACAATGATGAGTATGATATTTTCAGTCCACCTACTATTGAGGAGAAAACAAGGTATGATTACAATATGCCTCCTATTTTTGATGATTATGGTGATGAGAATGACTATGTTCATGTGGGGAGTATTAATCCTTTATGTAAGTGGCTCATGATAAGAATGTTTTATGTGATAGTTATATTGTTAACTCTATTCATGATGCTACTGAAAGTTATTATGAGAGAGGGAAACATGGTTTTATGCATCTCAATAATATTAAGTTTCCCCTCTTTAAGTTGTAATTCTTGAAGTTGCACTTGTTTTGCCTTCCTATGCTTGTTACTTTGAGCTTTCAGGACTTGTTTCTTTACAAGACTCTTTTTCATAGGAAGTGGTTTAGATTTAAATTTGTTTCATATTTGCTTTTTGATGCTCTCTCTCTTGCTTCAAGTCCTTTCTAGCACTTATATGAGCATCTTCTTAAATTACTGCGCCTAGCTCAAAGGCGTTAAAGAAAAGCACTCTTGGGAGATAACCCAATGTTTTCCTTTCAGTACTTTTTATTTTTGTTGAGTCTTGGAAGTTATTACTACTGTAATGACCTCTCCTTATCATTTTTATTTTGTTTTTGTGCCAAGAAGAACCTCTAATTGGAGGAAGGTAAGATTTGAGGAAGTTGCTGTCCTGAAACAGATTTTTGCGCTGCACCGTAAAAATTCATGAAAATTCTCAGAATATCTTTTTGATCTTCGATTTCTTGTGCACATGCCCCAGCTTATTTCCAAACTTTCATTAGCTTTTCACTTTTCGATTTGAGCAACAAAGGTCCTCGGAAAAATCGATCTTTGTCAGCTGTTCTATTTTGACAGATTTCTGCCACTATTTGTGTTTGCCTCTCGACCGCTTTCTTTTTGAGTTCTTTTGATCACAGAACTTTTGAGGAAGTTGCTACAGTAGCTTATGCTTTAATGGATGGTATATTTGAGTTTGAAACTGAACCAAAAGAGTAGATTTACTATCATGCTTACACTAATGTTGCTAGTAGAATTGTGTGAAGTTTTGTATGAAGGAAGTTTTCAAGTGTAGGGAAAGGAGAGTGATGAGATGAGATGAAGTATGGACAAAAGCTCAAGCTTGGGGATGCCCATGTCACCCCAAGAAATATCCAAGAGGTACAACCATCAAAGCTTGGGGATGCCCCGAGGCACCCCTTCTTCATCGGCAAAAATCAGGTCACCTTTCATGACACTATATTTTTATTGCTTCGTATTCTATGCGTTTCTTGGAGCGTCTTTAATTTTGATTTCAGTTTTCTTTTGTTTTGTTTGCTGCAAAAAATGGTTGGATCCCAACAAATTTCTTTTGGAGAAGACACACTCCGTTTTCATTGCCAAGAACACTCTAGTTTTCACTCTTTTCGTTCAACGAGTGTTCTCTTTTTCTAGTATTGCGTTTAGCTTTCATTTTTTGCCTTGATTTTTGTTCAGATCTTGTTTATATATTTTTATCAAGGTGTATTTGGGACACTGGTCTATGTTGGTTTTCATCTTAATGAGTGGTTACAAAAAGGTTGAATGGTGTTGGAAAAGAGAAAAAAGTTTCATGCCTATAGCGGTACAAATGGGAGCTTGTTTAGACTGTGGCTTAGACTTTTGCATGTCATGCTTGATGTTATTTTAATAGTATGCTTAGTAGTTTTTGCTGTAGAATGACTTGTCTCAAATTACTGAGATTGCTTAATGTGCCTTTGAAAGAATCATGCATTGTTTTTGTTATATGGGAGCATATTATTGTGGTTTTCTCCTTTGATGCTTTATTTGGGTTGACTTGGCGCATGCTTACAACATGTTTGACTTTAACAAGTCGCCATACGCCTCTATGATCATTTAGTTTTTGACTTGTGATACCACTTTATGCTTCAGTTAATTATGTTTTGTCGCTATGCATGATTATGGCCGTTATTGCTCTCTTAGTTGGTCGCTCCCAGTCTTTTGCTAGCCTTCATTTTATACTGAGAGGGAATACTTCTCGTGCATTCAACTCCTAAAAACCAAAGTTTTCCAATGTGTCCACCATATCTACCTATTAGCAATTTTCTATTCCAAGCACAATTCGTCTTGCTTTTATCTATCCTTCAAATTAAACTTTTTGTGTTATGTGAAAATTAGTCAGTAAAGATCTCACGAACCTGACGGCACACTTTACTTTCTTGCTTTTAATAAATTTGACCATTGTGGCTCTCTTATGTTGACGTTATGCTTGCAAGTTGTAAGTTGGAAGTTAGCCCGGCCATGCCGTCATGGGGCAAGCTTTTAACATTGCACTTTCTCTCATTTAGTTGATATCGTGATCTTTTGTTTATGAATACCTGCGATGTGAAATAAGTTGGAAACTTGTGGGCTCATGGAGTTTGTATATGTGTTAGAGAAATGCATGGGCCGCTAATCTAAGCCATGCATCATTCATGGTGGAAATTTATAGCATGCCCATAGTGGACATTCGACGACGCATCTCAAAATAAAAAGCTATACCCATGGTAAATAAAAGAGATGCCAAGGTGTTCATTGTCTGTTTGAATTGTCATTTTGATGTGGACTTGTTCCATGTCATCGGGCAAGAGGTACCCCGTTCGCATTCTCGATGATACATGTATGCTTACAATGACAAGAACTTGCTTGGGACCTAAGTCGAGTAGCATGAGGTTTGGGTATTCGTACTTCACGGGACATGAGATTTTCAACTTATGATTTGTTAAGCATATGCTTCGTAATTGTACTTGCATTAACCTTAACCATTCAAGATGCCTATGATGGGGGGCAATGAGAGCTCAAAGCTAGTAAGTATCATAATTTCTAGAGGTTTATAAAACTTACAATCACACTTCCCTCTGCGAAGGGCCTTTCTTTTACTTTTATGTTGAGTCTCCAACTTCTACCTTTATGCACTGTCTAAGAGAGCATAGTTGTCATTCTGAGTTTAATGTGCATAGTCCCAAAATTTATTATTGATTGATTCATGATTATAGTTTTGCTTGTTCTTAAATTATTTGTATCTAGTTGCCCTCTTAAACTTGAAGGTGTCCTATGCATTTATGTTTTGCTATTCCATGAAGGACAAGCTGAAAGCCACCTTGCTATGTTTTTCTATATGGTTGAAACACACACACTTGACTTTCAATGCATTATTACTCATGATCTTTCGTTTGTGTTACTTTTCATGTAATAACATGGTTGCTAAGTTTTATTGTCAAGATTATATCTGTTATGCCCATGTTTAGAGTACTTTGATCTCAACACTCAATGCTTTACATCATTTGACCAAGATTGTGTTGGTGCATGTCACCTCAAAAATTATTGTTTTGTTATCACTTACCTACTCGAGGACGAGCATGAGTTAAGCTTGGGGATGCTTGATACGTCTCAAACGTATCTATAATTTTTGATGCTCCATGCTTGTTTATGCACCATTTTCTTTGTGTTTTGTTACACTTCGTGGCGTTTTTATGCATTTTCCGGAACTAACCTATTGACGAGATGCCATAGTGCCAGTTCTCTATTTTCTGCTGTTTTTGTGTTTCAGAAAAGCTACACAGGAAATATTCTCAGAATTGGACGAAACAAAGCCCGAACCTCCTATTTTCCCCGGACGTAAGACGAAGACCGAAGGAGAGCCGAAGGGGGGCCAGGGACCCACCACACTAGGGGGTGGCCCCCCCTTGGTCGCGCTAGGGGGTGGTGTGGGGCCCCTGGCCGCCCTCTGACACCGCCTCTCCAACTATTTAAGACCCTCCGAAGCCGAAACCCTAAATCAATCGGTGTTTTTCCAGAAAGAGTTCCGCAGCTCCACCGCCGCCACTGACAAATTTTGGGGGACAGAAGTCTCTGGTCCGGCACCCTGCCGGGATGGGGAAATGCCACCAGAGCCGCCTCCATCGCCTCCATCGACTCCACCGCCGTCTCCATCAACTTCACCGCCATCTCCATCGACGCTGCTATCTTCCATGATGAGGAGGGAGTAGTTCTTCCCCGGGGCTGAGGGCTCTCACCGGTAGCTATGTGGTTCACCTCTCTCTCCCATGATGTGATCTATATGTGATCATGAGCTTTGTATCTAGTTGAATTGGTAGATGCTATTCTTCATATATTATGCTACTCCAGTGCTTTATTATTGTAATCTCCGGAGACACCTTGTACCATGATGTGAAGGATGACAGTGTGCGCATTATGTGTGTCTCTTTGGCTAGTGTCTCTATGAATTGTTGGTGTTTATTGGAACCATCTAGTACGCTCAAGGTGATAGTGTGGGGCAATCTAGTTTGGGGAAATGCGAACTTTGAGGAGTGCTTCATAGCCCTACACATGATTAGTGTTCATTATCCATCGGAGAATAGTTTAGAGTAGCATAGTGAAGATAGTTATTTATGTGTTCAATTATGTTATCTTTGTTGAGAGTGTCCACTAGTGAAAGTATGATCCCTAGGCCTTGTTTCTAAGCATTGAAACACCATTTACATTCAGTTCTGTTACATGTTTGCTCGCAGCGATATTTATTTCAGATTGCATTTACTATTTATAATCATCTGTATTACTTATATTTCACTATCTCTTCGCCAAACTAGTGCACCTATACATCTTACAAATGTATTGGGTGTGTTGGGGACACAAGAGACTTCTTGTATCGTAATTGCAGGGTTGTTTGAGAGGGATAGCTTTGACCTCCTCCTCCCTGAGTTCGATAAACCTTGGGTGATCCACTTAAGGAAAACTTGCTGTTGTTCTACAAACCTCTGCACTTGGAGGCCCAACACTGTCTACAAGAACAGACGCGTGCGTAGACATCAGGGTCCTGGAACATGTTTCTTTTATCTCAATCATTCTAAACCAAGCTTCTATTAAGGCTTCTCCTCACTGTTGTTTAAAGGTGGAGAGTTCATCATTGGTGGGTGGTGGTGTAGTATCAGGGAGAGACATACTTGCAACTAAAATAAATGCTATCCTATGTGTTTTTTTAGTTTATGAAAGGAAAGGAAAATGCAAAACTGAAACTAAATATCCTACTGAAACTACTATCAGGTCATGCCCTTTGGCCTGAAAAACGCTGGTGCTACATACCAGCGTATGATGCAGAACTGCCTCGGGCAACAAATGGACACAACGTCCAAGTCTACATCGATAATGTGCTGATTACCACAAGAAGCGAGTCTACACTAATCGACAACTTGCACAAAACCTTTGATAGCCTCGACAAATATCACCTGAAACTCAACCCAACCAAGTGTTCCTTTGGTGTCCCTGCAGGGCAAGTCCTTGGATTCTTGATATCGGCAAGAGGAATTGAGGCCAATCCCAAAAAAATCGAGGATATACTGATGATGGCCAAGACAGCCAAACTTCATGAGATCAAGCAGCTAGCGAGGCGAGTAGCAGCGTTGAGTTGATTTATTGCTTGCTTGGGGAGAAAGTACTTTTGTTCTACGCACTCATGAAGAAATCAAGCAACAAATCTGACAAGTTCGAGTGGAACGAGGAAGCTGCTAAAGCCTTTATGCACCTCAAGCAGGTGCTCTCAACACCACCGGTGCTAGTGGCACCCACGGGAAAAGAACCTCTACTGCTCTACATCGCCTCCACTCATCAGGTGTAAGTACGATGCTCATAGTCGAAATAAGCAAGGAAGGCAAAGTTCATCGTGCACAAAGGCCAGCCTATTTCCTCAGGGATGTACTATCTCCATCCAAACAGTGCTACTAGCACTACCAAAAGCTTGCATAGAGAATGTTCATGACTGCACGAAAATTGTGCCAATACTTCTTGGCCCACCCGATCATAGTGGTCAACGAGGCCCCTTTGTCCAACATCCCGAACAATCCCAACGCACATGATGTGTCCCTTTATGGGGAATCGAGCTTTCCCCACTGGACATCACGTACAAGAAAAGGAAGGCCATCAAGTCGCAAATACTGTCAGACTTCACGGTTGAGTGGTTGGAACTACAAAACGCGGCTCCTCCCCAGATCTGTCGAGTGTTTGGACCGTATACTTTGACGGGTCCAAAAGAGTCAAAGGCGCAGGAGTGGGACTAGAACTTATATCACCTCACGGAGACAAAATGAAGTACGTGCTAAGGATGAGCATTCTAAACGCGTTCAAAAATGAAGCGGAATATGAGGCTTTGTTGCACGGCATGAGGATGACAAAAGCATGCGGTGCAACTCGCCTAAAAATATTTGGGGACTCCAACTTGGTGGTACAGCAGGTGATAAACCTATGCGACGCTTCAAGCAACAATATGACTGCGTATCGGGACCTATACTACAGTATTGCAGGAACCTTTGATGGTTACAAAGTATCACATATCAGCAGAACAAGCAAGAAAGAGGCCGATAATCTTGCAAACATTGGGTCCTAGTGTCTCCCGGTACGTGTAGGAGTTTTTTGCAAGGAAATCAGCGAAAGATCAATCAAATCTAGTAAACCTTCAGGTCCCAAGATAAGAGCCAAAGAATTGAGGAGTCTGTAGCGTACCTGTGCTTTATTTGTGCTAGTCCCGAATCAACTGCTAGCACACACAGTACAAGATGAAATATCAAGAATGCAAAGGTCTTTATTACAACGCTTGATCCACAAATAAAATAGTTCTTTTACAACTCAAGTGGCACAATGCCACAACTTATTACAACTCGAGAGAAATGACTAAGTAAATGAACTACAAGTCTTCTTTCTTCATAGCTCCAGATGCAGATGTGTTGGACGAAGACTCGTGACCAAGGCGCAGCAATCTTCAATCTTTATAGTAGTAACCTGGAACATGATATATTGCAGCCACAGAGGGTCAATACTTTGAATGTATTGGCAAGATGTCACTTTGGTGGACTCAAAGGCACTTACACTTATATGCTATTTGACCAGGTGGAGTTTGACTTTGCTAAAGCAAGCTTCAATCCTATCTTTTGTAAAACTCAAGTTTTCCTTAGCAAAATTTTAGTTTTAAGAAGAACTCTTTTCTACCCAAGTTTTACCATCAAGTTTTAACTTAAGAAATTGGGATGACGAGATTCTTGAATAGCTTCAATATCATGTCACTCAGAATTGTCCATAGCCGGGGACACGGCTAAGTACTTAGTTCTAACACTCTGCAGAGGTGGTGCACTTTTCCCACAAGACTTAGTCATTCCCTTTTTCCCATGAAGCTCATTTTGCATCAAATGGGCAGGTCGAGACCAAGACGAGATCTTTCAGAAGCAATCCCTTAGACCAACCCGGACGCGCTCCCTCCTATCATCTCCTACCACCCTCTGTCCGTCTGGTTGAGTTCTTGCAGCTTAGTTGATCAAGACAGAGCCCATTTGACTTGTGGTTGCACTGGAAGCTTCATGACTTGAGTGTCTCCAATCTCTTTGCTCCTGGGTGGCCATCCACAAGTGAGATACACACGACCGCCATAGACATGGCTCCGGTGAACCACTCAACATAAATCCATCTTACCCATTTCCACCCAGGTGTTTCATTAACTTAGTGGTTTTCTTAGTTTTTGCAAAACATAGTTTTCAACACTTTGCCAAACACATGTGATAACCCTTCCCACAACAAGTGTAAAGCAAAAACCTATAGCAGCAGCAGTTCTACTAGGCGATGCAAGGGCTAGACAAGCTAGATAAAAGGCTTAGCATAAAATCTAGCAAATTAAAACATAAACTCATAAAAATCACCTACACATGCATCTTCTACTAGAAAAGCTACAAGTGACAAAAACTTTCAGTAGGGCAAGGAATATGGTGACACTTGCCTTGGTGAGGAGAGGAGTTGGTGCACTTGTCACAAAGGCACTCGTTGCACTCAGCACAATCTACACATGAAATGAAGCAACCATAAACACACAGCATTCATAAACACTCATGAAAGGGAAAAATATGTATGCAATATGTGTCTTAAACACCACAAAGGCACTTAGTAGTTCTCTGGTTGGTTGCTATATGCATGATGGCATGGTCAAAATTTTAGAGTTATTTATAAAACCTAAAACAAAATTTTAACACACATAGGACTACTCATACAAGTTAAACCTACAAATGTAAAATAAATAGTATGAAAAATATTCTACTCATGCTATAGTATAGAGGAAATTCATATTGATCAGAAGCAAAAAGAATTACTGTAAAATAAAATTTACACAAATTTTAATAGCCAAAATACTAAATTAAAGCATTCTGAAATAAAATGTTTCCTGCAAGGGCAAAAGTGAAATATTATGTTATAAACATGTTCTCCTCATTTTTCTGAATCCATAGCCACAAAGTTTGCTAGAAAAGGATTTGTAGAACTCTAGTTATGAATTTTTGAAGTTTAACAAGTTTCTGAAATTTAAAAAACAAAAAACAGACCGGGTTAACCGGTGGGCTGCCACGCGGCGGCTCCCGATTCGCTGATACCGATTCGGTCGGATTGGCTTTCTGGGGCATTGGATCTAAATAAAACGGACGCACCAGATCTAGCGTACCTGTTCGAATAAGTGATTTAATCGCGATCATTTAAACAAGATCTGACGGTCCAGGACAGAAACCTAACCCTAGGTCGTCGGAGGCTTCACTGGAGACAGACCAGCGCGGCGACAGTGCTATGGCAATGAACAGAACGGCTACAGGGGGCTAGGGGGCACGGCGTGGTTACCTACCTGTTCCCAACGACGAGGCGGAGTCGATGGCGAGGTGGTGAAGGATTAGGTGGTCGACGTCGGTCGGAATCGCTCGCCGAAGTTACTGCTGCGGTCGGTTTGCGTCGGTCGTGGATGTCCTGCTCAAACCCGCAAGCAAACAAGGGCCAAACTTTGTCAGTGAGGTGATCAAGGACAAGAGGAAGCTACCAGAGGAGGCGAGGGGATGCTGGGACTCACTGGAAATGTCGAGGCTTGCCGACGGCAGTGGCGGATCGACGAGCTTCAGATCGAGCAGCCTGGTGGCGGAGGGGATCTGAGAGGGGGTGGGGGCAGACGAGGAGAGCACGGGGCTTCTTATAGGCATGGAGGGGCGCTGGTTTAGGGAAAGAATCGGCCTAGATCACCGCGGTCGGCATTCAACGCGCGCGAGATTTTCGTCCAAAGCAGGAAGACGGTGTCAGTGCTGACAGCCGGGCCCCACCGGTCAGCGAGGAAAAGAGGGAGAAGGGAATACCGTTTTGGGTGTGTTTCCGGGTGGGCCTTGGGCCATTTTCCTGCCTAGGCCGAAAGGCTACCCCTTGGCCCTTTCCCCCTTTTTCTTTTTCTTTTGCTTTTTCTTTTGTAAATTTTTGCTAAACACTCCAAATTGATTCAAATCGATTTTGAACTCTGTAAAATAAATTTCCCCCTGTTGTTTGATTACAGGGAAAGATTTTGATTCAAAGAAAATAAAAAACCTTTGGTAAACATGTGCATATGATGATAATATGGATGCATGGGCATGAAATGATGTTATGATTTTATGTGTGCATAAATTTTAAATTCTTTCAAAATTTTGGGATGTTACAAGTCTAACCCCCTTAAGATGAATCTCGCCCTCGAGATTCGGGTTGGCTAGCAAATAGGTGTGGATGGTCTTCTCGAAGTTCATCTTCTCGTTCCCAAGTTGCTTCTTCTTCAGTATGGTGACTCCACTGAACCTTGCAAAACTTGATCGTCTTGGTACGAGTAACTCTTTTTGATGTCTCCAAGATTTTGATGGGCTTCTCCTCATATGTGAGATCACTTTCCAACTGAACCTCTTCCAATGGTATTGTGTCTCTTAGTGGGGTATCTGCCATCTCTGGATGACACTTCTTCAATTGACTCACATGAAACGCATTGTGTACTGCAGAGAAGGATTCTGGCAGTTCTAGCTCATATGCAACTTCTCCTTTGTGAGCCAAAACTTTGAATGGTCCTACAAAGCGAGGTGCTAGCTTTCCTTTGACTCCAAATCTTTTCACTCCACAAAGTGGTGATACTCGAAGGTATGCTCTATCGCCCACCTCATAGGTCACCTCTCTACGCTTCGAATCAGCATAGCTCTTCTGTCTGGACTGAGCTATCTTGAGTCTATCCCTGATCAAATGAACCTTTTCCTCGGCATCCTTTATTATGTCTGGCCCGAAAAAGCTTCGTTCTCCAACACCACTCCAAAGCAATGGTGTAGTGCACTTTCTTCCATATAGAGCTTCAAATGGTGCCATCTCAATGCTAGCTTGATGGCTATTGTTGTAAGAAAACTCTGCATATGGCAAATTATCATCCCAGCTAGACCCATAGTCCAAAGCACAAGCTCTCAACATGTCTTCTAAAATTTGATTCACCCTTTCTGTCTGTCCATTAGTTTGAGGATGAAATGTTGTGCTGAACTCTAGTCTAGTGCCCAAGGATTCATGGAGTTGGCACCAAAAGTGAGAGGTGAATTGAGTACCCCTATCAGAAACAATGCTCTTCGGTACTCCATGTAAGCATACTATCCGGTTCATGTATATCTTGGCTAGTCTGGCACTGGTATAAGTGGTCTTCACAGGAATGAAGTGAGCCACTTTAGTTAAACGGTCAACTACTACCCAGATGGAGTCATAATCAGACTTGGTCCTTGGTAATCCTGTGATAAAATCCATACCAACATTATCCCACTTCCACTCTAGTATAGGCAACGGCTGCAATAACCCTGCTAGTTTCTGATGCTCTGCCTTGACTCTATTACATACGTCACATAAGGCAATGTACTCGGCGATATCCCTCTTCATATTGCTCCACCAAAATCTACCCTTTAAGTCCATATACATCTTGGTGTTTCCAGGATGAATGGAATAGGGTGAATCATGCGCTTCTTGCAGGATCAGCTTTCTGAGTTCAGGGTCCTGTGGTACACAAACACGTTTCTCAAACCATAAAACTCCTTGCTCATCTTCACGAAATCCTTTTGCCTTTCCTTCATGCATTTTACTCTTTATTTCTCCTATCTCCTTGTCTATTTTCTGAGCTTCCTTGATCTTGTCCATAAGTGTGGGTTGAAATTCAAGAGATGCCAAAAATCCTTTTGGCATAATTTCCAGTCTGAGCTCTTTGAACTCTTCAAACAATTCTTCAGGCAACTCTCCCGATGTGAGTCCATTTACGTAGCTTTTATGACTTAAAGCGTCAGCTACAACATTTTCTTTCCCCGGATGGTACTGTAGGTTCATATCATAATCTTTTATGAGTTCCAGCCATCTTGTTTGTCTCATGTTTAGTTCCTTCTGAGTGAATATATACTTCAAGCTCTTGTGATCGGTGAACACATCGCAATGCTTACCCATCAGATAGTGTCTCCACACTTTTAGAGCATGAACAACGGATGCTAGCTCCAAGTCATGGGTGGGGTAATTTTTGTCATGATGCTTGAGCTGGCACGAGGCATAACTCACCACCTTCCCATTCTACATTAAAATGCTACCAAGTCCTTGATGAGAAGCGTCGCAGTAAACATGGAAATCCTTCTGTATATTTGGCAGACATAGAACTGGTGCACTTACTAGTATTTTCTTTAGTTCTTGGAAACTAGCTTCACATGAGTCGGTCCATTCAAATTTCTTGTATTTCTTCAATAGTTTAGTCATTGGCTTTGCGATCTTGGAGAAATTTTCAATGAATCTCTGGTAGTATCCCGCATGGCCTAAGAAACTTCGGATGTCTCCCGCATTTTTGGGTGACTCCCATTCGGTAACGGATGCTACCTTGCTTGGATCCACCGCGACTCCTTCCACGGAAACTATGTGTCCAAGAAATCCCACCGTGTTCAGCCAGAACTCACACTTGCTAAACTTTGCATACAGCTTATGCTCCCTGAGCTTTTCCATGATTAAGCGTAAATGCTTCTCATGTTCTTTATTATCCTTGGAGTAAATCAGGATGTCATCAATGAACACCACAACAAATTTATCCAAGTACTCCATGAACACCTTGTTCATCATGGTCAGGAAGTATGTCGGGGCATTTGTTAGTCCAAAGGACATGATGGTACACTCATATAGACCATATCTAGTGGTAAAGGCTGTCTTAGGTATGTCTTGTTCTCGGATCTTCAGTTGGAAATATCCTGATCGGAGATCAATCTTGGAGAATACTTTTGCCCCTTTCAGTTGGTCGAACAGATCGTTAATGTTGGGCAATGGGTATTTGTTCTTGATTGTCACTTTGTTCAGCGAACGGTAGTCCACAACCAATCTCTTGCTAGAGTCTTTCTTCTCCAAAAACAAAATAGGGGCTCCCCATGATGATGAACTTTGTTGGATAAAACATTTGTCCAACTGCTCCTTGAGCAGTTTCTTTAATTCTTTTAATTCTTCTATGTCCATCTTGTATGGCCTCTTAGCTATGGGTCCTATTCCTTGCAGAAAGTCAATAATAAACTCGACATCTCTGTCTGGTGGCATTCTGGGTAGCTCTTCCAGAAACACATCAGGATACTCCTTCATAACTGGTACTTCATCCATGCTAACCCCCTTAAGAAAATTAACCTTAGACCCTTTAAGCTCGAAGGTTGATTTGAAACGAATGCGTTTCTTTTCAGGGGTTGTGAGAGTGATGGTTCTTTTTGCTATATCTATGACACCCTCAAAAGCTATCATCCAGTCCATGCCTAGGATGACATCCAGGCCTTGAGACTCTAGAACTATGAGGTGAGCGGGAAATTGGTACTTCCCGATTCCTAGGGTCAGATCTCGACACCCAAAGGCTGCTACTAACTCCCCTCCTAGAGAACTTACTTTAATTGGTCTATCTGTGGTTCTGGTTGGTATTTTATTTTTATCCACAAATGCCCTCGAGACGAATGAATGAGATGCACCAGTATAAAAAAGAACAAGTGCTGAAAAGTCATTAAGCTGAAACGTACCATAGACAGCGTCAGGCTCATCATAAATCTCCTCCACATTGACATGATTAACATGTCCCTTCTGGAATGGATTGGGCTTGTTTCCTTTGTCCTTCCTCTGGGGGCAATCATTTGCATAATGCCCAGTCTTGTGGCACATAAAGCATTCCACCTGACTAATATCCCTCTTCTCGGGGACATTGTTGTTTCTGCCATTGTTGGTGCCATTGTTATGGCCATTTGTCCTGGTGGAGTTGTGATTTTTGTGACTCCTATGGCCATTATGGTGGTGGCCATTCCCCTTGTGATGCTGGTGCCCATTTCCACCATTATTGTTGTGGTGGCTTCCTCCACTCTTGTGGAATCCAGAACTCCCACTGCCACTATGGAAGCTTCTCTTATGCACAGGCTCTTGGTACTTGCTAACATGATGCTTTCTCTTTCTGTTTTCAGACTGCTTCATCTTGCTCTCAAGAGTTATAGCTTGATCCAGCAGAGATTGGAAGGTAGGGGTGTAAGCAACAGACAGAGGGATTGCCAATTCGTCGTTGAGGCCCTCTAGGAACTTCTCCTTCCTTTTTGCATCAGTGTCAATGTCGTCCGATGCACAGCAGGACAGATTGGTAAACTCATCGATGTACTCAGACACGTTGTGGTACTTCTGTCTAAGGTCATGGAACTCTTTATTCTTCAGGCCCATCACACCAGAGGAAATGTGTGCAGCCCTAAATCCCTCCTGGAATGAGTGCCATGTCACCCCTTCAATGGGATGAGTGATCTGATAAGTATCCCACCAGCTTGCTGCTGGTCCTTCTAACAGATGAGCTACAAACCTGACCTTTTCAGCATCAGTGCAACCAGTGGTCACCAAGTCTTTGTTAATAGAACGGAGCCAATCCATGGCCTCCAGTGGTTCAGCAGCATGAGAAAACTTGCCAGGATGAAGCCTTAAGAACCTTGCAAGCATGTCGACCTGAGGGGGCGGTGGTGGTGGTGGTGGTGGTGGAGGGTTGTTATTATTGTTGTTCTGAACGTTGGCAAGGAACTGAGTCATGACTTGCATGAGTTGAGCTTGGGCTTCCATCATCTGTTGCATCTGTTCCTCAGGAGCGCGACGAGGAGGCATCTGTTGGGTTTAAGAATAGGTGGGGTTAGACTTAGAGATAGAGTCTAAAGAAATAAAGTTCCTACCCATAGCACATGCATATACACAATCCTTAAAAGAACACATACATAAGCACTCACAAGCATAAGAGAAAACTTTAAACCAAGCATGCAATAAGCAACTCACAAATAGTTTGAAGGTACGTAAACATTTTAAGCCTAAGGGATACAATATCTAATGCCATACCACAAGCGGTCACGGGCATAAACGCAGACTCAAGGATAAAGTGGGGTAGTCTCTCTAACTACTCTACTCTTCCATGACGACTACCTCCTCCTCAACATCGAAGCCATTCTCCTTGAGTAGCCTCTTGTAGTCCTGCAGGTCTTCAGTTAGGGTGTCAATCTTCTCTTGAAGCTCCCTCTTGTCGGCACGTAGCTTCTCGATCAGATTGTGGTCCGCTTCAAGCTCGAAGTCGTTGCACTCTAACTTCTGCTTCAGCTCTCGAACTTCTTTGTTCTTGGCTTGGATCCTCTTTTCTTGGCTCTTCTACTGCTTCTCTTGAGTCTTGAACTTCACCTCCATCTCCTTGATCCTCTGTTCCTGCTCCAGGTGTAGTTTGTCCTTCTCGGCAAGCTAGGTGCGTAGCTCATTGTTGTTAAACAACTCATTATACCTCTCAACGTCGACGATGAGGTATTCTAACTTGGCGAGGTGGATGCGCATGGGGTCTTGTTCGTTGTCAGATATCCCGATGACCATGCCCTTCTCATCACGTCGGCCATAGAGGTGGGAGTAGTGGTTCTGGAGCTCGGAGAAGTGACATCCGCAAAGGCGTGCTATCAGTTCTTGCATGAGGAGATGGGCGCCCGCTTCTTTGTCGGTGTGGAAGGTCTTGAACTTGATTTCTTCAGTCTTCGGCTCTGTGTCACGTCCTGGCTGCGTGATGTGGATGACCCAGATGCCCTTCTTGTGGAACTTGGTCATCTCGCTCCCATGGATGGACGGGGTAGGCAGGGACAAAGCAGTGACGATGTCGATGAGGTGATCTCCGAAGCTGAAGGACTTGAAACTATCGGGCTTGGTGATGCGGAAGGTTGACATCTTTACATTGGAACATGACAAGTTAGTAATCAAAAATAAGAAAACTTAACAAAAGTGCTGAACAAAAGTAAAAGAGATTTCTAGCTTAGAGAGGTAAAAAACTATTGCTAAGTGTTAGAAACAAAGAGAAAAAGAACAACTCCTAAATTTTCCTGAGGGTTTTCGTCCAATCCTAGGGTCACGAACCTAAGGGCAACACTTTGCTCTGATACCATCTGTAGCGTACCTGTGCTTTATTTGTGCTAGTCCCGCATCAACTGCTAGCACACACAGTACAAGATGAAATATCAAGAATGCAAAGGTCTTTATTACAACGCTTGATCCACAAATAAAATAGTTCTTTTACAACTCAAGTGGCACAATGCCACAACTTATTACAACTCGAGAGAAATGACTAAGTAAATGAACTACAAGTCTTCTTTCTTCATAGCTCCAAAGGCAGATGTGTTAGACGAAGACTCGTGACCAAGGCGCAGCAATCTTCAATCTTCATAGTAGTAACCTGCAACATGATATGTTGCAGCCATAGAGGGTCAATACTTTGAATGTATTGGCAAGATGTCACTTTGGTGGACTCAAAGGCACCTACACTTATATGCTATTTGACCAGGTGGAGTTTGACTTTGCAAAAGCAAGCTTCAATCCTATCTTTTGTAAAACTCAAGTTTTCCTTAGCAAAATTTTAGTTTTAAGAAGAACTCTTTTCTACCCAAGTTTTCCCATCAAGTTTTAACTTAAGAAATTGGGATGAGGAGATTCTTGAACAGTTTCAATATCATGTCACTCAGAATTGCCCGTAACCGGGGACACGGCTAAGTACTTAGTTCTAACACTCTGCAGAGGTGGTGCACTTTTCCCACAAGACTTAGTCATTCCCTTTTTCCCATGAAGCTCATTTTGCATCAAATGGGCAGGTGGAGACCAAGACGAGATCTTTTAGAAGCAATCCCTCAGACCAACCCGGACGCGCTCCCTCCTATCATCTCCTACCACCCTCTGTCCATCTGGTTGAGTTCTTGCAGCTTAGTTGATCAAGACAGAGCCCATTTGACTTGTGGTTGCACTGGAAGCTTCATGACTTGAGTGTCTCCAATCTCTTTGCTCTTGGGTGGCCATCCACAAGTGAGATACACACGACCGCCATAGACATGGCTCCGGTGAACCACTCAACATAAATCCATCTTACCCATTTCCACCCAGGTGTTTCATTAACTTAGTGGTTTTCTTAGTTTTTGCAAAACATAGTTTTCAACACTTTGCCAAACACATGTGATAACCCTTACCACAACAAGTGTAAAGCAAAAACCTATAGCAGCAGTAGTTCTACTAGGAGATGCAAGGGCTAGACAAGCTAGATAAAAGGCTTAGCATAAAATCTAGCAAATTAAAACATAAACTCATAAAAATCACCTACACATGCATCTTCTACTAGAAAAGCTACAAGTGACAAAAACTTTCAGCAGGACAAGGAATATGGTGACACTTGCCTTGGTGAGGAGAGGAGTTGGTGCACTTGTCACAAAGGCACTCGTTGCACTCAGTACAATCTACACATGAAATGAAGCAACCATAAACACACAACATTCATAAACACTCATGAAAGGGAAAAATATGTATGCAATATGTGTCTTAAACACCACAAAGGCACTTAGTAGTTCTCTGGTTGGTTGCTATATGCATGATGGCAAGGTCAAAATTTTAGAGTTATTTATAAAACCTAAAACAAAATTTTAACACACATATGACTACTCATACAAGTTAAACCTACAAATGTAAAAGAAATAGTATGAAAAATATTCTACTCATGCTATAGTACAGAGGAAATTCATATTGATCAGAAGCAAAAAGAATTACTGTAAAATAAAATTTACACAAATTTTAATAGCCAAAATACTAAATTAAAGCATTCTGAAATAAAATGTTTACTGCAAGGGCAAAAGTGAAATATTATGTTATAAACATGTTCTCCTCATTTTTCTGAATCCATAGCCGCAAAGTTTGCTACAAAAGGATTTGTAGAACTATAGTTATGAATTTTTGAAGTTTAACAAGTTTGTGAAATTTAAAAAACGAAAAACAGATCGGGTTAACCGGTGGGCTGCCACGCGGCGGCTCCCGATTCGCTGATACCGATTCGGTCGGATCGGCTTTCTGGGGCGTTGGATCTAAATAAAACGGACGCGCCAGATCTAGCGTACCTATTCGAATAAGTGATTTAATCGTGATCGTTTAAACAAGATCGGACTGTCCAGGACAGAAACCTAACCCTAGGTCATCGGAGGCTTCATCGGAGACAGACCCGTGCGGCGGCGGCGCTACGGCAATGAACGGAATGGCTACAGGGGGGCTAGGGGGCACGGCGTGGTTACCTGCATGTTCCCATCGACGAGGCGGAGTCAATGGCGAGGTGGTGGAGGATGAGGTAGTCGACGTCGGTTGGAATCGCTCGCCAAATTTACTGCTATGGTCGGTTTGCGTCGGTCGTGGACGTCCTGCTCGAACCCGCAAGCAAACAAGGGCCAAACTTTGTCAGTGAGGTGCGCAGGGACAAGAGGAAGCTACCAGAGGAGGCAAGGGGATGCTGGGACTCACCAGAAATGTCGAGGCTTGCCGACGGTAGTGGCGGATCGGTGAGCTTCAGATCGAGCATCCTGGTGGCGGAGGGGATCTGAGAGGGGGTGGGGGCGGATGAGGAGAGCACGAGGCTTCTTATAGTTACGGAGGGGCGCTGGTTTAGGGAAAGAATCGGCTGAATTGAATCGGCCGAGATCACCGCGGTCGGCATTCAACGCGCACGAGATTTTCGTCCAGAGGAGGAAGACGGTGTCGGTGCTGACAGTCGGGCCCCACCGGTTAGCGGGGAAAAGAGGGAGAAGGGAATACCGTTTCGGGTGTGTTTCCGGGTGGGCCTTGAGCCATTTTCCTGCCTAGGCTGAAAGGCTACCCCTTGGCCCTTTTCCCCTTTTTCTTTTTCTTTTGTTTTTTCTTTTCTGATTTTCTTTTGTAAATTTTTGCTAAACACTCCAAATTGATTCAAATCGATTTTGAACTCTGTAAAATAAATTTCTCCCTGTTGTTTGATTACAGGGAAAGATTTTGATTCAAAGAAAATCAAAAACCTTTGGTAAACATGTGCATATGATGATAATATGGATGCATGGGCATGAAATGATGTTATGATTTTATGTGTGCATAAATTTTAAATTCTTTCAAAATTTTGGGATGTTACAGAGTCAAATACGGAAACTGAAAGAGGATGTGCCCCCATGTGTGGTTTTGGTAATTAATGTCAATCCCTATGGACTAATGTTTGCATTTAGTTATATTTGTAGGACTTGTCCGTAGACAACGCTTGAGCCATATGTTGGATGCCAATGGGGGAGAAGTTTTGAGGGTTTGAAGGGAATTGGGCTTCATGCTTTGGTTTTATTCTTAAGCATTTACCTTGCATGCTTTGCATGGTTGAGTATATATAGTGTAAACTCCACCAACAACATTGGTTGGCAATATATGCAATGAAATTCAAGTTCATTCACACGTGCATAGATTGTGGGAGAGTTTGCTCTATATATGATGGTTCTAATAGCATCACTTACTTTTGTAGTAATTGATGTTAGTGTAACCATCTTAGTTCTTTTAATTCATTATATAAACCCTCTCAAAGAGATTGTCATCAATTACCAAAATGGGGGAGATTGAAAGAGCATGTGCCCCCATGTGTGGTTTTGGTAATTAATGTCAATCCTTATGGACTAATGTTTGCATTGAGTTATATTTGTAGGACTTGCCCGTAGACAACGCTTGAGCTATATGTTGGTTTCAAGGTTGTAGGAAGATGAAAATAAAGAATATTATTCTATGACCAAGGTGTTATTCAAGGTGTGATCCAAAGAATGGTCATAAGGGAGTTGATGCTAAGAGTGTGTCTTGAGGAGTATTATGGAGTGTGCTCTCATGTGCATTCTCAAGACATCATCATTGTGGAGAAAGAAGATGAAGTGCAATGTTGATCTAGTCAATGTGTGAAGACAAAGTCAAGTTAGTGCAATGGACTCATGAAGACGAAGCTAAGCAAGGCTCTCCCATATTGGTGTATGGGGGAGTATTTTGAGATGTCTTGATGAAGCTCGTGCGAGCAAGCATGATCAAGAAAAGTGTTCCATCTTGAGGGATTCAAGACCGTCATCATCTAGCTCAAGTGGATTGCACAAGTCAAAGGTATGATCTTGATAGGTTTTCTTTCTTCCCAGTCTCATAGTGTTTGGGAGACCGGGTTTTAGGATCGCTAGCCATACTATCAAGAGGGGCTCTCGAGTGAGTAACTTAATCGTATCGTTCGGTGAGAGCTCAAACCTTTGCATACTTGGCATCATCTTTCTTGGTTCTTATTTTTTTATCCATGCGAGGTTCTAGAGCTTGTGGTTATTTCCATGACAAGCTCTAGCTCATCAAAAACGGAGTTCGCATGAAACTCTTATTGCGTTTTTGGTGTTTGGAGGTTTTGCTGGTTCATCTTTATAGCTAAGTCAAACCTTTTATCATTTGGTTTCATCCTCCTTTGTTGGACTATGATATTTCTATTTATGAAGTTGTAGATCTCGTTGTGGTGATTCCAACGAGCCCAAGATCATCGAAAATGGAGTATGGATGTAAAAGTTATCACCTTTTTGTGTTGATGTTTGTTCCTGGCCGAATTGTTTGGCCCCAGGCCGGAAAAAATCGGTCCTAGGCCAGAAAATCCGGCGGCACGCCGAACCACGTTACTGAGCAGCTTTTGGGTGCCGCCGGACTGGCCTTCGGACATTCCGGCCTGAAATCCGGCGCCGCTGGACTTACGGCCGAACATTGTTTCAGGCATCTTCCAACGGCCAGATTTTCCCCACTGATGCGTGGTGAATGACTAGCCCGTTGGGAACCCCAAGAGGAAGGTGTGATGAATATAGCAGCAAGATTTTCCCTCAGTTAAGAAACCAAGGTTTTGTCGATCAGGAGAAGAACGGACAATAACGACTGAAGGTGATGCTTGCTAGTTTGCGATAGCTTCGGACAATTTATATATGGCGCCTCGTCCAAGCTTTGCTTGCTAGCTGCAACGCGGAACCTGCACACAACACAACCAAGTACTTTGCTCCCAACTTGCGATGAGGTTGTCAATCTCACCGGTTTGCTTGAAACAAAGATTATGAGCGTATCGAGTGGAAAACAGTAGAGTATGCGAGTAAAGTAAACAGTGCGAGTAAAGTAAACAGGTGATAGCAATATGATGGAAATAGGACCGGGGTCCACAGTTCACTAGTGGTGTCTCTCCATAAGATAAATAACACATGCTGGGTAAACAAATTACAGTTGGGCAATTGATAGAATAAAGATAAACGTGATATGTCAAGAAGATCACTATGAGATTTACTCTGGGCATTACAACAAAATACATAGACCGCCATCCAACTGCATCTATGACTAATAATCCACTTGTGGCGAATCAATCCGAGAACTCCACAAGTATTAAGTTGCGAACAACAGATAATTGCATTAAGCAAAGTGTGTAATGTAAACAAAGCATATGCCCTTGAGCATATGAATGTTTTTTCTCCCTAATAGCAACAACACATCTACAACCTTAGAGGTTTCTGTCACCCCCCAGGTTAAATAGAGGCATGAACCCACTATCGAGCATAAATACCCCCTCTTGGAGTCACTAGCAACTACTCGGCCAAGATAGCTACTAACAACGGAGAGCATGCAAGATCATAAACAACATAGAGATAACATAAGATATATTTCAGTACAGCAACTCAATCATAACACCAATATTCATCGGATCCCAACAAACCAAACATGTAGAATTACATAACGGTGATCTCAATCATGTAGGGCAGCTCATGAGATCTAAACATGAAGCACATGGTGGAGAAGACAACCATCTAGCTACTGCTATGGACCCATAGTCCAAGGTAGACTACTCACTCATCACTCTGGAGGCAAGCATGGCGATGAAGAAGACCTCCGGTGGCGATTCCCCTCTCCGACAGGGTGCCGGGAAGAGCTTCTGGACCCTCCTGATCTTCGGGTCGACGGCGGTGGTGGATCGTGATGTGTTCTGGAAAAGTGATCGAGTACTTAGGTTTTTCCCGTCGGGGGGTCTTTATAGGCGAAGGGGCGATGTCAGAGGTGGCCCCAGGCCCCTCTCCTTCTCTCCTTCGGATGACTGGAAGCTCCCGGACAAAATAAGACTTCAGGAACTTGTTTCGTCCAATTCTGAGAATATTTCCGGTGTATCACTTCTGAAACACAAAAACAGCAGAAAATAGGGAACTGGCACTGTGGCAACTTGTTAGTAGGTTAGTTCCAGAAAATGCATAAAAGTGCCACGAAGTGTAACGAAACATTAGGCAAATGGTGTAAAAACAAGCATGGAGCATCAAAAATTATAGATACATTGGAGACGTATCAAGCATCCCCAAGCTTAACTCCTGCTCGTCCTTGAGTAGGTAAGTGATAACAAAAGAATAATTTTTGAGGTGACATGCACCTACACAATCTTGATCATGTATGTAAGCATTTGTGAGCTGGGATCATAAGAACTTAAAACATGGGCATGAAAGATATAATCTTGACAATAAGAACTTAGCAACCATGTTGTAAACATGCAAATGAACACAAACAAAAGATCATGAAAATAAAACAATGAAAGTCAAACGTGTGTTCAAATCATAAGGAAAAACAAACAAATGGTTTTCAGCTTGTCCTTCAAAGAGAGCAAAACATAAATGCATAGGACACCTTCAAGTTTAAGAGGGCGACTAGATACAAATAATTTGAGAACAAGTGAAACCAACAATATGAATCAATCAATGAACTTTGGGACAATGCATATTACACTAAGAATGACAACTATGCTCTCTTAATGGTGCATAAAGATAGAAGGTGGTGACTCAACATAAAAGCAAAAGAAAGGCCCTTCGCAGAGGGAAGCAGTGATTGCAAGTTTTATAACCTTCAAAAATTATGGTACTTACCGGCTTTGAGCTCTCATTGCCCCCATCATAAGCATCTTGAATGGTTAAAGTTAATGCGAGAACAATTATGATGCATATGCTTGACAAATCATAAGTTGAAAACCTCGTGTCCCGTGAATACGAGTACCCAAACCTCATGCTACTTTACTTAGAGTCCCAAGCAAGGCTCTTGTCATTGTAAATATATGCATATCATTGAGAACCGCCAATGGGGTACCTCCGTGCCCGATGACATGGAACAAGCCCACATCAAAATGACAGGACAAGCAGACAATGAACACCTCGACATCTCTTTTATTTGCCATTTGTTTAGCTTTTTATTGTGAGATGCGTCGTCGAATGTTCACCATGGGTATGCTGCAAATTTCCACCATGAATTATGCATGGCTTAGATTAGCGGCCCGGTGTTTCCCTAACACATATACAAACTTCATGATCCCCACAAGATTCCCAATTCATTTCACACCGCGGGCATCCATAAACAAAAGATCACGATATCAACTCAAATAAGAAGTGCAATGTTGAAAGCTTGCCCATGACTGCATGGCTAGGCTAGTCTCCAACTTACAACTTGCAAGCATAACAACTCAACAGAAGAGACCACAATGTCAAAATTTTAAGAACAGGAAAAAGTAAAGTGTGCCTTCCGGTTCGTGAGAGCTTTATTGACCGAATTTCGCATAACACTGGTAAGAGTTTAATTTGAAGAGAAAATAAAAGCAAGTCAAATTTACTTGGAATAGAAAATTGCTAGTAGGTATGTATGGTGGACACTTTGGAAAACTTTGGCTTTTAGGAGTTGGATGCATGAGTAGAGCTCATAGTCAGTACAAGGCGAGGGCTAGCAAAAGACTGGGAGCGACCAACTAAGAGAGCAATAATGGCCATAATCATGCAAAACGACAAAGCGACATTAAAAGAAGCATAAGATGGCATCAAAAGTCAAAAACTGAATGATCATAGAGGCTATTGGCGACTTTGTAAGAGTCTAACATGTGTGAGCATGCGCCAAGTCAACCCAAATAAAGCATCAAGGAGAAAACAAAAATAATGCTTCCATACAATAAAAACAACGCATGATTTTGTCAAAGGCTCATTAAGCAATCTCAGTTATTTGAGACAAGTCATGCTACAGCAAAACCACTAAGCATACTATCAAAAAGACATCAAGCATGAAATGAAAAAGCCTAAGCCGCAGTCTACACAAGCTCCTTCTTGTACCACTTTTTTGCATAAAGCTTTTTCTCTTTTCCAACACCATTTGAAATTTTTATAAACACCTCTTTTGATGAAAACCAATAAAGATCAGAGGAAAAAATACACCTTGATGAAAAGATATGACAAGGTCTGAACGCAAATCAAGGCGAAAACGAAAACCAAAAGCAGTAGCGGAAAAAGAAGAACACTCGTTGAATGATAAGAGTGAAAACGGAGTGTTCTTGGCAAATGAAAACAAGTACATATCCTCCAAAGAAAATTTGTTGGGGTCCAACCATTTATTGCAGCAAACAAAACTAAACTAACTAAGAAAACTAAAACAACTGATGCTCCAAGAAAAACACATAGTGCATGAAGCAATAAAAATATAGTGTTTTGAAAGGTGACCTGATTTTTGCCGATGAAGAAGGGGTGCCTCGGGGGCATCCCCAAGCTTTGACGCTTGTACTTCTTGGATATTTCTTGGGGTGATGCATGGGCATCCCCAAGCTAGAGCTTTTGTCCATTCTTAAACTCATCTCATCATTCTCCAATCCCTACACTTGAAAACTTTCTTCATACAAAACTAAACACAAATCTATTAGCAACATTAGTGTAGGCATAACATATAATCAACCTTTTTTTGCTTCAGGTTTCAACTCAAAACCACCACATATATAGCAAATACTAGTGTATCAACCTCCCAAAAAGTTCCGTGATCAAAAGAACTCAAAAGAAAGCGATAAAGCGGCAAACACAAATATTGGCAGAAATCTGTCAAAACAGAACAGCTGACAAAGGTCGAATTTTTGAGGGGTTTTCTGTTCCTCAAATCAAAAAGTGTTCAACTAAAAAAAGTTTGGATATAACCTGGGCATATGCACAAGAAATATCAGGTCCAAAAGATATACAGAGAATTTATACAAATTTTTACAGTGCAGCACCGAAAACAGTTTTAGGACAGCAACAACCCCAAATCTTTACCTCACTCAAATTAGAGGCTTCTCTTGGCACAAAAACAAAATAAACAAGATAAGGAGCGGTCATTACAGTAGTAATGACTTACAAGACTCAAAAAAAAAGTACTGAAAATAAAACATTGGGTTATCTCCCAAGAGTGCTTTTCTTTAACGCCTTTGAGCTAGGCGCAGAAAATTGCGAATCAAGTAACATCAAGTGATGAAGCATCAAGCTCATAATTTGCTCTAAGAATAGAGTCAAAAAGTAATTTCTTCCTTTTCCTAGGGAAGTGTTCCATACCTTTCTTTAGTGGAAACTGATATTTGATAGTGCCTTCTCTCATATCAATGATAGCACCTACAGTTCGAAGAAAGGGTCTTCCCAAAATAATAGGACATGAAGCATGGCATTCAACGTCCATAACAAGAAAATCAACGGGAACAAGGTTATTGTTAACCACAATAAGAACATCATTAATCCTTCCCAAAGGTTTCTTCTTAGCAACATCAGCAATAGGAACATCAAAATAATATTTTTCAAGCGGTGGTAAATCAAGCATGTCATAAATCTTTCTAGGCATGATAGAAATACTAGCACCTAGATCACATAAAGCATGACAATCAAAACCATTAACATGCATATCAATGATGGGTTCCCAACCATCTTCTAACTTCTTGGGAACAGAAGCTTTTTGCTTCAACTTTTCATCCCTAATTTTTATAAGAGCATTGGTAATATGCTTAATAAAAGCAACATTTAAAGAACTAGCATTGGGAGTCAAAGCAAGCTTTTGCAAGAACAAAATAACTTCAGATATATTGCAACCATCGACATCAAAATCATTAAAAGAAATAGAGCTATCATCTCCCACACTCCGAAAAATTTCAGCACTCTTTTGAGAAAAAGTTTTGGCAGTTTTAGGCTTTTTAACACAAGGAGTGGGAGTTTTCTCTACCCCAATCAAAGTAAGAGGATTGCTAGCATTAGGAGCAACATCATTAGAGGTAGTAATGGTACATATCTTCATTTCTCTAGCCATCTCATCTTCTCTTTCCCACCTGGCATGCAATTCCGCTAACAATCTAATATTTTCATCAATTCCAACTTGAATAGCGTTAGCAGTAGCAAAAGGATCAGGCTTAGCGGACATTCTGTTAACCAAAGAAGATTGCACATTAGACAAAGATGAAATATTGGTTTCAGCTTTAGAAACCTTAGCTTGCAACTCAGGAATAGCCGTGTTTAAATTTTCAAGTTGATGACTAATAGTCCTCAACAGAGCTGATTGCTCCTCCATAGTCTTGGTGAAAGCCCTGTTCTGCTCATATTGCGCCTGCATAAAATTCTTAGTAGCCTTTTCAAGTTCAAAAATTCTTTCTTCACTAGGCATTTTTGGTCTACCAAGATAGCTATTATCACCATTAGAAGGAAACAGCCTATAATTGTTACTAGCAAAATTGTTCCTATAAGCATTGTTGTTAAAATTATTGTTTCTAATGAAATTCACATCAACATGCTCTTCTTGAGCAACCAGAGAGGCTAAAGGAACATTATTAGGATCAACATGAGTCCTATCATTAGCAAGCATAGCCATAATGGTATCAATCTTATCACTCAAGGAAGAGGTTTCCTCAACAGAATTTACCTTCTTACCTTGTGGAGCTCTCTCGGTGTGCCATTCAGAATAATTTACCATCATGTTGTCGAGTAGCTTTGTTGCAGCGCCCAAGGTAAGGGACATAAAAGTGCCTCCAGCAGCTGAATCCAATAGGTTCCTCGAAGAAAAATTCAGTCCTGCATAAAAAGTTTGGACAATCATCCAAGTAGTCAGTCCATGAGTGGAGCAATTCTTTATCATAGATTTCATTCTTTCCCAAGCTTGAGCAACATGTTCATTATCAAACTGAGTAAATTTCATAATATTGCTACACAGAGATATAATCTTAGCAGGAGGATAGTATCTACCAATAAAAGCATCCTTACACTTAGCCCATGAATCAGTACTATTCTTAGTCAAAGACAACAACCAATCTTTAGCTTTTCCTCTCAAAGAAAAAGGAAACAACTTGAGCTTAATAATATCACCATCAACATTCTCATACTTTTGCATCTCACATAGCTCAACAAAATTGTTGAGATGAGCTGCAGCATCTTCAGTACTAGCACCAGAAAATTGCTCTTTCATAACAAGGTTCAATAAAGCAGGCTTAATCTCATAAAAGTTTGCAGCAGGAGCAGGTGGTGCAATAGGAGTGCAGATAAAATCACTATTGTTCGTGCTAGTAAAGTCACACAACTTGGTGTTTTCAGGATTGGCCATTTCAGCAAAACGAAAGTAAACAAGTAAAAACAACTACCAAGGATTCTATTTTTTTGGGTTTTTGATATAAAATGATGCAGGTAAAATAAACAAAGTAAAGCAAAACAATAAAACAAAGTAAAGGATGTGCGTGTGAAAACTCCCCTTGCAGAGGTCTTCCACTCTTCCCCGGCAACGGCACCAGAAAATAGGCTTGATGCGTGGTGAATGACCAGCCCGTTGGGAACCCCAGGAGGAAGGTGTGATGAATATAGCAGCAAGATTTTCCCTCAGTTAAGAAACCAAGGTTTTGTCGATCAGGAGAAGAACGGACAATAATGACTGAAGGTGATGCTTGCTAGTTTGCGATAGCTTCGGACAATTTATATATGGCGCCTCATCCAAGCTTTGCTTGCTAGCTGCAATGCGGAACCTGCACACAACACAACCAAGTACTTTGCTCCCAACTTGCGATGAGGTTGTCAATCTCACCGGTTTGCTTGAAACAAAGATTATGAGCGTATCGAGTGGAAAATAGTAGAGTATGCGAGTAAAGTAAACAGTGCGAGTAAAGTAAACATGTGATAGCAATATGATGGAAATAGGACCAGGGTCCACAATTCACTAGTGGTGTCTCTCCATAAGATAAATAACACATGCTGGGTAAACAAATTACAGTTGGGCAATTGATAGAATAAAGATAAACGTGATATGTCAAGAAGATCACTATGAGATTTACTCTGGGCATTACAACAAAATACATAGACCGCCATCCAACTGCATCTCTGACTAATAATCCACTTGTGACGAATCAATCCGAGAACTCCACAAGTATTAAGTTGCGAACAACAGATAATTGCATTAAGCAAAGTGTGTAATGTAAACAAAGCATATGCCCTTGAGCATATGAATGTTGTTTTCTCCCCAATAGCAATAGCACATCTACAACCTTAGAGGTTTCTGTCACTCCCCCAGGTTAAATAGAGGCATGAACCCACTATCGAGCATAAATACCCCCTCTTGGAGTCACTATCAACTACTCGGCCAAGATAGCTACTAACAACGGAGAGCATGCAAGATCATAAACAACATAGAGATAACATAAGATATATTTCAGTACAGCAACTCAATCATAACACCAATATTCATCGGATCCCAACAAACCAAACATGTAGAATTACATAACGGTGATCTCAATCATGTAGGGCAGCTCATGAGATCTAAACATGAAGCACATGGTGGAGAAGACAACCATCTAGCTACTGCTATGGACCCATAGTCCAAGGTAGACTACTCACTCATCGCTCCGGAGGCAAGCATGGCGATGAAGAAGACCTCCGGTGGCGATTCCCCTCTCCGGCAGGGTGCCGGGAAGAGCTTCTGGACCCTCCTGATCTTCGGGTCAATGGCGGTGGCGGATCGCGATGTGTTCTGGAAAAGTGATCGGGTACTTAGGTTTTTCCCATCGGGGGGTCTTTATAGGCGAAGGGGCGATGTCAGAGGTGGCCCCAGGCCTCCTCACACCATGGTGGCACGGCCAGGCGCTGGGCCGCGCCAGCCAGGTGTGAGGGGCCCTGGTGGCCCCTCTCCTTCTCTCCTTCTGATGACTGGAAGCTCCCGGACAAAATAAGACTTCAGGAACTTGTTTCGTCCAATTCCAAGAATATTTCCTGTGTATCACTTCTGAAACACAAAAACAACAGAAAATAGGGAACTCGCACTATGGCAACTTGTTAGTAGGTTAGTTCCGGAAAATGCATAAAAGTGCCACGAAGTGTAATGAAACATTAGGCAAATGGTGTAAAAACAAGCATGGAGCATCAAAAATTATAGATACGTTGGAGACGTATCACCCACCTATAAATACTCCTTCTTCCTCCTTGAGCCAGCCATATTTTTGGGCTTCACACTTCTCCATTGTTGATCTTGATAGCTTGCCCTCCCTCCTCCATTCCCCCCATGTTTCTTGCATCTTTTTGCAGGAAAAGAGAGAGGGGATCTAGATCTTCATTTCCACCAATCACTTTCTCCTTTAAGTGAGGGGAACCTATTGGATCTAGATCTTGGAGTTCTTTGTGGATTTCCTCCTTGTTCTTCCTCTCATATCCCTCCATAGCATTTGTTGCTTTGGCAGGATTTGGGAGAGAAGGATTTGGGCACTTCATGTGTTCTTGCCATAGCATTTGGTGCATCGGTTTGAGTTCTCCTCTGAGATTCGGTGGTGAAAGCAATAAGCTTATTTCCTCTTGGGTTCTTGGAACCCTAGACGGCTTAGTGGATTTTTTTGGGGACCTCCAATTAAGTTGTGGAGTTCTTCCCAAGCTTTGTGGTGCCTCAGTGGCAATTCTTGGGAGCCTCCAATTAAGTTGTGGAGATTGCCCCAAGCTTGTACGGGTTCGGTGATCGCCCTCAAGTGTCCCATAGTGGTCGGGTCTTCCATATTGGTGGGAGGGCTCGAGGAGATTACGGTGAGCCTCCGTGGCATTTCAGGAGCCTTGTGCCTCCACACCGCTCCAACGGAGATTAGCACCCGCAAGGGTGTAAACTTTGAGATACATCGTTGTCTCCGCGTGACTCGGTTATTTCTATACCCGAGCTCATTTACTTATGCAATTTACTTTGTGATAGCCTTCGTGCTTGAAGTTATATATATCTTGCTATCATATAGTTGCTTATCTGGTTTAGCATAAGTTGTTGGTGCACATAGGTGAACCTAGTTTATTAAGGTTTTGTATGCTTGGCAAATTAAATGTTAGTTTTATTCCACATTTGTTAAGCCACTCGTAAAAGTTTTAAATCGCCTATTCACCCCCCTCTAGGCGGCATCCGTGTCATTTTAGAAACTACTATGTAAACCGACATAATCTTGAGTTTGTATCAGCCCGACCAGAACTCTGAGACCTGGCCACCTATATAAGGGGCCAGGAGGAGTCGGTGGGAGGACACGTTGAGATCAAGCTTGTCAACCCTAAGTTTCATCTCGTCAATACAATCTTATTCGCCTTGTTTGTCTGTCTTTACCTTCGAGTTCATCAGATGCCCTAGTCTCCCGATCCAAAGTCCTTCATCCGAGGACATTGCTGAGGACTACCCTCATCACCTACACTTGTGCGTTATCAAGTTACTAGTCTGACAGCGTTGCTGAAGAGCGTAGCGCTCTTGGTAAGCAGTTGGTAAGGTTACATAATAGTTGTTTTTACTTTCTTTTATTTTTGTTTACTTTTTGTTACTACTATCAACCATGCTTTCCAGAAAGCAGCAGGTTGATGCGGCCCCCACGAGATATTTATATACTATCTTGCACCCATAAGACAAAAAGAAGAAGGAACCACCTTTTATTATTCCTCCTAATGCAGTTAGGGATGTTATGAAGGATCCAGTATTGGTGATGGAAGTCAAGAACATTCTGATCACTTAAGCAAGCTAGAAGCAAGATGTCCTCTATTTAAATTATGTGGTATATCTCATGTGATGTCAAGAAAAAAATTATGTGTCTTTGTAGGGTAAAGCAAAACAATGGTATCACACATTAAATCACTCTAAAGGATTTGATTGGGAATATCTAAACAAGGCCTTTAATTTTAAGTATTACACCCCTTACAAGGCTTATTGTGATTGTTCTAAAAATTATAATTTTTGGTCTCATCCTGGAGAAAGTATAGCTCAATCTTGGGGGAGACTGAAGCGGCTTCTTCTCAAGAACCCCAACCATGGATTTGCTAAAGGCCTTTTATTGATAAATTTTTAAGCATGGCTGCTGCCAGGTGAAAAGGAGTTTCTGCATATTTATTTTGGAGGGAGTTTTCATAATAAAACTATTGCAGAAGCCTAGGATTTCTTGGAAATTATTGCTATGAATACTGATTATTGGATGCTGGATAAAGGTAAACAACAAGGTATAAATTATGATTACTCTTGCATTGAAGAATTCTCTACCTCTCCTATTTTCAATGATATGGGTGAGAAGTATGGACTCGATTCTCATGTTTTGGTTAATATAATTAAAGATTTTGCTGTCCATGTTTCTTTACCCAAGGAGGGTGACGAGGGTCGGCCTTGGCAATGTCCATGGATTATGGACTTAGGATCGGGGGACGAGAGGTGCGTTGGATGAAATCGACGGTTTATGAGACAAACAATGCAATCTGATAGTAGTAAAACAAAACTTGGGTTTACAAACTCTATTTTGATAGATCCTACGATGGCTCCTCCTGTAACATCCCAGGATTTGAGACAAGAAATAGAGAGGAAACCGATGTGTGCATTGCATTCATGCATGAGAAAATCCGGGAAATTTTCACGCTTTCAATTGTAGCTAGCAAAGTGATCGAGGTTTCCCTTGCGTCGATGGGAATTGAGTTAGTCATCGACATGAGTGCGATAAATTTCGGCATGACCTTTGTTGAATCGTTGGTTTCGGGGGGAAGAATTTGAATTCAACATATGAATTCAAGATGCAAATAATTCAAGTAAATTTGAATTGAAGTTTGAATAAAAAATAAACATTACCATATTAAAATACAAGAAAGAATATTGAATAATGTTTTTCTTACAAATAAATGAATAAGGAATAATAACTTTATTATAACCTAATAAAGTTGATATTTTACAAATCTCAAACAATGAGATTGATTACAAAAAGAAATTAATTACAAAAGATTAAAGAAAACCTAAACTAAATCTTTATGTCCACAATACTCTTATTCTTCTTTCCCTGCAATAACAAAAACAACAAAGAAAAGAAATAATTGTGTTATGGTTAGAATATTTGCATCATCATAGATGAGGCATTTTAATGTTTGGAACTAAACTAATAGATATTAGGAACTTGTCCTAATATCCAAGTGCGATTAGAGGGATTTAATTCATCTTAGGCAACAAGTGACTATGGATCATATTTGGATCATGAGGCAGAAATTAACAAATAGGCAACAGGGACAAGGCAACACTGAATGATCCATGTCAGTTTAGGGACAAGAGGTAATAATATGATCCATCTATCTTAGATACTCAGGCAAGTTATCAATCCCTCTAACCTAGTCAAGTTCCTATTTAGAAGCCCACAAAAAATTGATTTAAATGAATCATACTTGACATGGACAAGTCAATATGATCCTTAGCCAACGAGATATCCAATTGACAGTACAAAATAAAGACCAAAGGTGATAATCATCAACAGCTGTAGCTTGCCTCCAAAGGTAAAGGAAACCAATTTGACCACCTGTAAGCAGCACAGTCACCACATGCATATCATGTGCTGTCTTCACATCAGTAAAAGTATATAAACACATAGCCAGCACTAGCAGCCGCACCTCACAAACTCACCAGCACCATTTCACCATCCATGTTATCTCAAGAACACCAAGAACAGTTCATCACAAAATACCATCACAAGAACCAAGCAACAGCAATCAGTGACCAGGATCACCAAGTGAAGCACTAGGAGCAGGCCAGCAAGCTAGGAGGAGCAGGGCTGCCAAGAAGGAGGAGCTAGGCCACCAACAGAACAAGATCAAGAAGGAGAAGGGCACTAGATTATATCTCCAATACCAACTTCTCTTCTTCTAAAATTTCAGCAACAAGGTGAACAAAGCTAGAACAAGCAGTAGTATCTGTTCTTATCATCCATCAAAGAAAATAAGGGGGTAACAGGATTACCCTCAGGCTGGCATAGTGGTGCTATGCTAGACTCATCACAGGGTAGTAAACCAAATCAAATTAATATATGTTCCTATCCAATATTTTGCCTCAGCCTTTGCATCACTGGCCAAATAAAGCAAACCAGCAGATCTCTTTTTTTATCTTACTAATAGAAACCTCAGCCTTTGCATCATAGGAGAGCCACATGAATCAAAGAAATTCATTGTTTCCAACTAGATAACCATCCCAAATCTTAACAGCCAACCTAAGCATGTGATATAATTACTGTGCACACTCTCTTGGAGGCACCACAGTAATTAAAAATAATAGCATAGTTGCAGCCATCTGAGCATAGGAACATTACTCCAGAAATAAATCCTAGAAAAGCATGATTAAATCATCACTGAATAAAAATTCAGTTCATATCTCTGAATATAAATTCAGTTAAAGCATATCACAAATTTTAATCCGATAGTTTCATCCAGTAACTATTGGACAGTAGTAGTACATATAATCACCCACTTATTATCCATTAACCTGATGGGTAGGTCATCCCCAAATAAACAGTAGCATCCAAACTATTGGAATTGAACCCAAAGTTCAATTAAGCACTTTAACCGAATATCATCAGTAAAACCATAAGATTAAGGTGCACATCACAGTACCATAGCCAGCATAATACTGTTAGTAGTAACTGATTCAACTAGCACCTAGCAGTAGCAGGACCAAGTTGCACAACCAAGAACACGAAGCTAGAGGGGAAGATTTAAGGGAAGCTCACAGTGCAATTGCCCATGTAGGCGATGCCGGGGTTGCATCTGCAGCACCATCCCACCGGCGTCGAGGTCGGAGAGTAGGGCGCTTCGGCAGCAGGTCGGAGTCATCGGGGTTGCGTGGGACACGCCGTCCTACCGGCGTCGAGGACAAAGGGTAGTCCGGCACAACAGCATCACCACCACAGCCCCCACTAGAACCACCACACCACCACCAGTACACCGCTAGTGTGGCGACAACACCACGGAAGGGGCGTCGGGTTGCAGCCACAGCTGCTATACCATCGACATTAAGTTGAGGAGGCGGCTGGGTACCAGCAGGTGGGCGAGCCGGTGAAGGAAGCATAGCGGCACTAGGGATTTTGGTGGAGAAGGGGCGGCAAAGCCATGCCGGTCAGAGAAGGTGCCAGGAGAGGTCGAGACCCGCCGGAGTTGCGCCAACGACCCTAGGGTTCGCGGGGTCGTGGGCGAGCGTGGGAGAGCATGAAAATCAAATCGAAGAGGAGGGCGAGGTAGATCATGATGAGGAGGCCCAAAGCCCCATCTCACCGGCGCTGGAGAGGCCCGGGAGCAGCCGGGGAAGAACAGCGGCAGGGCGGCGCCATGGGGGGAGTGTTCGGGGAGGTTCGTGCCTGAGGCAAAATGAGTAGAGAGAGAGGGGAGGTGGGTCGGGTCGAGGTCTTGACCCGAGCCAGGTTGGGCCTGGTGGGCCGGATTGGTCCGGCTGGACCAGCTAGGTCAGCCCATTGCCTGGTCATTTAGCTATTTATTTCCTTAGGATAAATCAATTAAAAGAATAAAACAAATTCAACAAACTCAAAGTTATTTGATCACAGGAAATTACCAAAAATAAGTAAAAATAGCAATTGAGTACTTCTTAAGTCTAAGACCTAAGATATACTATTTACTTTGTTACTTGAGCATTGATTCTTCAATCTTGAATATTAATACTAAACCCTAAAAAAATATTATTTTTAAATACTGAAATTGAGAAAAATCTTAAATAGATAATAAATCATGTTATAAGTTATTCCTTCACTTGAATCCATTATTTATCAATTAATTACTTTAGAATTCTTACCAAGCAAATAGAATGCATATCCATGTGATCAAGTAGTAGAAGGTTAATATGAACTCTAAATTTTACTTTCATGTTATCACCTTAATAATTACTCCTTTGTGTGAAAAAGGATGTTATCAACTATAGAAACAACCCTATATGGTAATAGCAATGTAAGTTACCTTGAATGATCATGATCCACTAAGAATATTCAAGTACCAAATGAATCTCCACTTGTTTCCTTTGTATAATTCCATCTAGTAACTACTCCATGACTAATAGCAAAATATAATAAACCCTAGAACACTAAACCTTGTGTGTAGTACTTCTATTCAGTAAGAAATATGTTCTTCAAATGTTATTCTTTTAAGATACCATGAAATTAAATATCAAACAATTTCATTAAGTTTGAACATAAATAATTCTATTAGTGTGTTAAGATTGTTGTCAACCCTAAGACCAACTAGGTATTCTTATCAAATAAGAAATACCTCAACTTTGCATGTCCTTAATCAGCTACTTGTTTGATAATAATAAAATACCACTTAAAAGTGTTACTTTCAAGTCTTCACCTATTGCTATATCAGTCTTTTGCAATAACTCTTGTCTTGAGCTAGCTTTACTCTATTGCTAATGTAGCATAGTCAATTAACCTAAAACCCTTAACAACCTCATGTGTGCTGGTGAACTTAAAAGTGCAACACATCACAAGAAGTCACCACAACTCACCAATACTAAATCATCGGGGGTTAGGTTACGCTTTAAGCGATGCATAGCATATATTATGCATATCATGCTGCAGTTCTTTTAACATCATCTTTACCAGATGATGGTGCTATTTCAGAATTTGGATTTCTTACGTATCGAAGACCTTGACTTGCATAATCTTGCAGTAAAAAAGGCAAGTTCACTCTTGCTCATATCTCTTGGTTATTTTTATCAAATTACTTGCAAATATACATGTGGTATTACTACTGCATTTAAAAGCAAAAGGTTCTCTTTTCATAATTAATATGCTAGTTGGTTATCGACCCGAGTGGTGGTAACCTAGGATGGCTGGCAAATGGAACCACGGTATGATGTATGTGGTGGAGGTTCCATTTGCACGGGAAAGTGAACCCTAGGACTTAACAACCAATGTCGCCAGTGATTCTTGCACCGTATAATACGCGTTAACCATGAGATCTGGAATGGGACGGGAAAGTCAGCTGGATCTTCTTCCTTCTGCATGTCAACGGATGTACCGTGCCGGAGCTGCTATTCCGCGGGGATGGAGCAACATGGGTGGGACCCCTGAGTTTCCCCCGGTACCAGGTGTCTATGATGGATTGTAAGAATCTGGTCGTGGGTAAAGCCGTATTTTCGGGAGATGTTTACCGGGGACCAGCCCGCTTACAAAAGGGTGGGCATGCGGGGTCGCGGAGAAGGGCAGTGATTGGCTTGGATCACAAGACTGGGCCCCACACCAAGGAAGTGTGGACAGGAAAGATTCGCCTGGTTGTGCAGCAAGGCTTTGATCTCTCATGGGTAAAGCAACGCACCTCTGCAGAGTGTATCAAATTGTGGCTTGTCACTCCTTGTTTCGGGAAGGAACTGCGAACGCGGCAGGAAAGGAACTCCATGAAGTTCTAATCAACCTGTGAAGGCTGACGGACATAGTTCTTTAGAATAAAAGCAACCTTTTGAAGAAATGTTTATGAAAACTTGCATTGCCAAATGACTCTTGGGTCTACGGCTGTAGATAGTGCATGAAAACACCTTATTCCCTATATAAACTTGCTGGGAAACACTCGTTACTCACCCCACTCCTTCTTAACCCTTGCTTAGGATGGAGGCATCACGAGGAGGCAATCCCAATGCATTGAAGCTGAAGAATAAGTCCTTGATCAAGAGTAGAAGCTATCAATGGAGGCAACAACTACATCAAGGCTTGGTGGAAACCTAGAATAAGAATAGAAGGGAGTCAAATCCCTAATCCTAGAACCTATGTAGTTAGAGTAGTTCTATAGTGAGTAGTAAGCCAACTACATTAGTTGTAGCTTTAGTTAGTCTTCCGTGTATTCTTTCTCGATTGTAGTCGCCAGAACTATACCTCTACCTGTTGAGGAGGTTCTGAAGATCTTCTGTATGATAAAAAATTGTAATTCTATAGTTATGCCTTGGACCTGCGATGTTTCTGTTGTACCACTCTGAGGGATGTAATACTAGTGAGACGGTGTTTCATTGGTGTTATGTCAACGACTTGCATACTACACATGCAGTGGTATACTGGGTCACCGCAGCTGGTATCAGAGCAAATGCTTTGACCCTAGGATTCAAACCCTTTAAAGGAGACCTGTAGGTTGGATAGTGACTATAGGAAGCCATCTTATCTAAACTGATTCTTCTTATGACTTGGGATGGATATTCAACAAAAGAATAATCCTGACACACTCGAGTTCGATTTCCTTATCTGTTTTTCTTAAGTGAAGATAGATATCTTGTTCTATACCATAGGGATATGACATCATTAGAGCCTTACATAAAGGATGGAAGTGGACTATATTTGGTATACAATACATGGTAGTCCAAAGAGAGGATACAACCGGAATGGGAACTATCCTATTGGAAGAAGTATACCAAAGTCGTTATGTTAAACTCGAGTCATCCAAAACTATAGTAGGATGATTTTAAGGGATGAAGTGAGGATATATGAAGAAGTACCTCAGGTTTAGTCATGTATATGGACACCCAAGAATGCCATATACAAGTAAGATGTATGGGCAGTATACAAACCTTAATCATGTTAGAGTCACCTGAGAATCTTCACAAACGGAGTAGATCTTTATAGTAAACCAGCAATTTCAAGCTGATGAGGAAGATGTTCAAGGAGAATGGTGAATAAAATGTTTCAAACCATGGTAACTAGGTCAAGTATACCAAAACCATAGTATTTAGTCGGTGAAGATTTATCGAAGCACAATGGAGAAGTTCTATGGAAGTCATGGAGTTCAGTGAACCATGCTTAGTGAAGTATGTATGAGGTATAGGAATGTAAGAAGTTTGAAAGAACATGTGAGGATATTCTTCAATGGGATGGAAGGTAAGCTAGAAGTAGTAGTCTTAAAGGAGTCCGGATCCGTTAGAATGGTTCCCAAACCCCTTTGCTCAAATTTATTTGATTGTAATTGGGCAATTGGAGTAAATATTGAGACAAAGAGTAGTAGACCACCACTAAGTGCATATAGCACAATGTAAACCTATATTATTTGGTGCTATAAGGTACACATCTAAGCCTGAATTCTAGAGATGTTTTACTCACGGGCTTATGATGATGTATGTTGCCAGCACAAATTTGGATTTTCTTGGATTTTATTGTGTGACTAGATCTATACGTGAAGTTGGACTTTGATGTGCAAGTGCATGTTGCATCATCGATTTCTTATTTGGTGTTATAGTTCTAGATGGTTAAGGGATTCGTGTGAGGGAGAGATGAATTCTGAAGGCAATCAAGCCAAAAGATGAAGGATCAGCAGATAAAGGAAGCCAAAAAAAGGAAGCTTCATTGATACTTCGAAGGAAGATTAGAAGGATCCACAACTAGTTTAGTAAACAATAGAAAAGTTGAAAATTAGTAACACTCTAGTTCTGAAAATACTAGAGGTAACTTTAGATTACTGAGTAGAACCACTAATTAGGTAACCGCAATTGAGTTTGAGGTATTTGAGCTCGTTGTTATGCAGCCTTGGTTATGCTTAGTACATCACGGGTCGATTGAGGTGTTGTAGTACCGATGATTCATTCCGGTATTGCCTGCTGCTTTACTCAGCCTGGGAGTGGTAACCCCAGTAACCCTCATTGATAGCGTGACTAAGACACATAACATCTCTGTATAACTTTGAACCCTAGTCCGGAAATCTGGAATTGTAGATTGGTGGTTAAAGACTTTAGCAATACCTTTCCATATCGATTGAGTTGTAGTCTTTGCCTACGGACTAAGACTTGTGAGGATACATGTCAACAATGATCCGTTGAGACCATTGGTTCGTTTATAGCCCTATTACTTCATATTCTGTTCAAACTATACAATTGCCCGTCGTGGATGTCCTCCGGTACAAGAGAAACTCTGCCGGATTTCTCCCATGGCTATGTATAGATCCTACCATCGAATTATGGTAGATAATGATGGGAAAACCCAATTCTCATCAACCATTAGAACTTTTGGGTAAGTTCATACATCTAAAAGTGGAATAGAACACCTTACCTAAATTCGTAATCAAAGAATTCATACCGGATATCCACAATTGTGTGGGTACACCACAAATTTCTTCAAGAAACCATTAGAAAGACGTAGTATTAAGACCGACCAAGAATTATAGTTTAACCTTGGACTCCTAATGGATAGAGGACAATAAGTTCAAAGATAATTAGAAAAGTCTAAGGGGGAGAGTTAAGCAATGAGTTGGAAGTAGTAGACTCAGTAAATTGGAATGACAACTAGTATGAACCACAGCTGGAGAAGATTGATATTAGAGTCAACCCTAGTCTTGAACTTAGAAGACCAATTAAGATTTATAGAGTTGGATCAAAAACCTTGAAATGGACACACTTAACGTGTCTACTCCATTCTTAGGTGGTAAACCAAGAACTCAAGTAGAAAGACTTGCTGGATTAATTAGTAGGACCCTATAAACCATAGAAGGTGTTGAAGTCATGGAAAATACAAGAGAATTACCCACAAAAGGTAAGGTTGAATGGAATTCAGGTGATTGTTGTTCGGAGTTAGACAATAGAGGATTCAAGAAACACTCTGGACAATGGATATCATCTGTATCCAAATGATTTGGATAAGGAGTTGCAAGATAGCTGATATCCACAACAAGTTCATTCAACAACGTAAGAGAGCGTAAACTTCAAGATGAAGTTTAGTTTAAGGGGGAGAGGCTGTAACATCCCAGGATTTGAGACAAGAAATAGAGAGGAAATCGATGTGTGCATTGCATTCATGCATGAGAAAATCCGGGAAATTTTCACGCTTTCAATTGTAGCTAGCAAAGTGATCGAGGTTTCCCTTGCGTTGATGGGAATTGAGTTAGTCATCGACATGAGTGCGATAAATTTCGGCATGACCTTTGTTGAATCGTTGGTTTTGGGGGAAGAATTTGAATTCAACATATGAATTCAAGATGCAAATAATTCAAATAAATTTGAATTGAAGTTTGAATAAATAATAAACATTACCATATTAAAATACAAGAAAGAATATTGAATAATGTTTTTCTTACAAATAAATGAATAAGGAATAATAACTTTATTATAACCTAATAAAGTTGATATTTTACAAATCTCAAACAATGAGATTGATTACAAAAAGAAATTAATTACAAAAGATTAAAGAAAACCTAAACTAAATCTTTATGTCCACAATACTCTTATTCTTCTTTCCCTGCAATAACAGAAACAACAAAGAAAAGAAATAATTGTGTTATGGTTAGAATATTTGCATCATCATAGATGAGGCATTTTAATGTTTGGAACTCAACTAATAGATATTAGGAACTTGTCCTAATATCCAAGTGCGATTAGAGGGATTTAATTCATCTTAGGCAACAAGGGACTATGGATCATATTTGGATCATGAGGCAGAAATTAACAAATAGGCAACAGGGACAAGGCAACACTGAATGATCCATGTCAGTTTAGGGACAAGAGGTAATAATATGATCCATCTATCTTAGATACTCAGGCAAGTTATCAATCCCTCTAACCTAGTCAAGTTCCTATTTAGAAGCCCACAAAAAATTGATTTAAATGAATCATACTTGACATGGACAAGTCAATATGATCCTTAGCCAACGAGATATCCAATTGGCAGTACAAAATAAAGATCAAAGGTGATAATCATCAACAGCCGTAGCTTGCCTCCAAAGGTAAAGGAAACCAATTTGACCACCTGTAAGCAGCACAGTCACCACATGCATATCATGTGTTGTCTTCACATCAGTAAAAGTATATAAACACATAGCCAGCACTAGCAGCCGCACCTCACAAACTCACCAGCACCATTTCACCATCCATGTTATCTCAAGAACACCAAGAACAGTTCATCACAAAATACCATCACAAGAACCAAGCAACAGCAATCAGTGACCAGGATCACCAAGTGAAGCACTAGGAGCAGGCCAGCAAGCTAGGAGGAGCAGGGCTGCCAAGAAGGAGGAGCTAGGCCACCAACAGAACAAGATCAAGAAGAAGGAGAAGGGCACTAGATTATATCTCCAATACCAACTTCTCTTCTTCTAAAATTTTAGCAACAATGTGAACAAAGCTAGAACAAGCAGTAGTATCTGTTCTTATCATCCATCAAAGAAAATAAGGGGGGCAACAGGATTACCCTCAGGCTGGCATAGTGGTGCTATGCTAGACTCATCACAGGGTAGTAAACCAAATCAAATTAATATATGTTCCTATCCAATATTTTGCCTCAGCCTTTGCATCACTGGCCAAATAAAGCAAACCAGCAGATCTCTGTTTTTATCTTACTAATAGAAACCTCAGCCTTTGCATCATAGGAGAGCCACATGAATCAAAGAAATTCATTGTTTCCAACTAGATAACCATCCCAAATCTTAACAGCCAGCCTAAGCATGTGATATAATTACTGTGCACACTCTCTTGGAGGCACCACAGTAATTAAAAATAATAGCATAGTTGCAGCCATCTGAGCATAGGAACATTACTCCAGAAATAAATCCTAGAAAAGCATGATTAAATCATCACTGAATAAAAATTCAGTTCATATCTCTGAATATAAATTCAGTTAAAGCATATCACAAATTTTAATCCGATAGTTTCATCCAGTAACTATTGGACAGTAGTAGTACATATAATCACCCACTTATTATCTATTAACCTGATGGGTAGGTCATCCCCAAATAAACAGTAGCATCCAAACTATTGGAATTGAACCCAAAGTTCAATTAAGCACTTTAACCGAATATCATCAGTAAAACCATAAGATTAAGGTGCACATCACAGTACCATAGCCAGCATAATACGGTTAGTAGTAACTGATTCAACTAGCACCTAGCAGTAGCAGGACCAAGTTGCACAACCAAGAACACAAAGCTAGAGGGGAAGATTTAAGGGAAGCTCACAGTGCAATTGCCCATGTAGGCGATGCCGGGGTTGCGTCTGCAGCACCATCCCGCCGGCGTCGAGGTCGGAGAGTAGGGCGCTTCGGCAGCAGGTCGGAGTCATCGGGGTTGCGTGGGACATGCCGTCCTACCGGCGTCGAGGACAAAGGGTAGTCCGGCACAGCAGCATCACCACCACAGCCCCCACTAGAACCACCACACCACCACCAGTACACCGCTAGTGTGGCGACAACACCACGGAAGGGGGCGTCGGGTTGCAGCCACAACTGCTATACCGTCGGCATTAAGTTGAGGAGGCGGCTGGGTACCAGCAGGTGGGCGAGCTGGTGAAGGAAGCATAGCGGCACTAGGGATTTCGGTGGAGAAGGGGCGGCAAAGCCACGCCAGTCAGAGAAGGTGCCAAGAGAGGTCGAGACCCGCCGGAGTTGCGCCAACGACCCTAGGGTTCGCGGGGTCGTGGGCGAGCGTGGGAGAGCACAAAAATCAAATCGAAGAGGAGGGCGAGGTAGATCATGATGAGGAGGCCCAAAGCCCCATCTCACCGGCGCTGGAGAGGCCCGGGAGCAGCCGGGGAAGAGCAGCGGCAGGGCGGCGCCATGGGGGGAGGGTTCGGGGAGGTTCGTGCCTGAGGCAAAATGAGTAGAGAGAGAGGGGAGGTGGGTCGGGTCGAGGTCTTGACCCGAGCCAGGTTGGGCCTGGTGGGCCGGATTGGTCCGACTGGACCAGCTGGGCTCAGCCCATTGCCTGGTCATTTAGCTATTTATTTCCTTAGGATAAATCAATTAAAAGAATAAAACAAATTCAACAAACTCAAAGTTATTTGATCACAGGAAATTACCAAAAATAAGTAAAAATAGCAATTGAGTACTTCTTAAGTCTAAGACCTAAGATATACTATTTACTTTGTTACTTGAGCATTGATTCTTCAATCTTGAATATTAATACTTAAACCCTAAAAAATATTATTTTTAAATACTGAAATTGAGAAAAATCTTAAATAGATAATAAATCATGTTATAAGTTATTCCTTCACTTGAATCCATTATTTATCAATTAATTACTTTAGAATTCTTACCAAGCAAATAGAATGCATATCCATGTTATCAAGTAGTAGAAGGTTAATATGAACTCTAAATTTTACTTTCATGTTATCACCTTAATAATTACTCCTTTGTGTAAAAAAGGATGTTATCAACTATAGAAACAACCCTATATGGTAATAGCAATGTAAGTTACCTTGAATGATCATGATCCACTAAGAATCTTCAAGTACCAAATGAATCTCCACTTGTTTCCTTTGTATAATTCCATCTAGTAACTACTCCATGACTAATAGCAAAATATAATAAACCCTAGAACACTAAACCTTGTGTGTAGTACTTCTATTCAGTAAGAAATATGTTCTTCAAATGTTATTCTTTTAAGATACCATGAAATTAAATATCAAACAATTTCATTAAGTTTGAACATAAATAATTCTATTTGTGTGTTAAGATTGTTGTCAACCCTAAGACCAACTAGGTATTCTTATCAAATAAGAAATACCTCAACTTTGCATGTCCTTAATCAGCTACTTGTTTGATAATAATAAAATACCACTTAAAAGTGTTACTTTCAAGTCTTCACCTAATGTAGCATAGTCAATTAACCTAAAACCCTTAACAACCTCATGTGTGCTAGTGAACTTAAAAGTGCAACACATCACAAGAAGTCACCACAACTCACCAATACTAAATCATCGGGGGTTAGGTTACGCTTTAAGCGATGCATAGCGTATATTATGCATATCATGCTGCAGTTCTTTTAACATCATCTTTACCAGATGATGGTGCTATTTTAGAATTTGGATTTCTTACATATCGAAGACCTTGACTTGCATAATCTTGCAGTCAAAAAGGCAAGTTCACTCTTGCTCATATCTCTTGGTTATTTTTATCAAATTACTTGCAAATATACCTGTGGTATTACTACTGCATTTAAAAGCCAAAGGTTCCCTTTTCATAATTAATATGCTAGTTGGTTATCGACCCGAGTGGTGGTAACCTAGGATGGCTGGCAAATGGAACCACGGTATGATGGATGTGGTGGAGGTTCCATTTGCACAGGAAAGTGAACCCTAGGACTTAACAACCAATGTCGCCAGTGATTCTTGCGCCGTATAATACGCGTTAACCATGAGATCTGGAATGGGATGGGAAAGTCAGCTGGATCTTCTTCCTTCTGCATGTCAACGGATGTACCATGCCGGAGCTGCCATTCCGCGGGGATGGAGCAACAAGGGGTGGGACCCCTGAGTTTTCCCCGGTACCAGGTGTCTATGATGGATTGTAAGAATCTGGTCGTGGGTAAAGCCGTATTTTCGGGAGATGTCTACCGGGGACCAGCCCGCTTACAAAAGGGTGGGCATGCGGGGTCGCGGAGAAGGGCAGTGATTGGCTTGGATCACAAGACTGGGCCCCACACCAAGGAAGTGTGGACAGGAAAGATTCGCCTGGTTGTGCAGCAAGGCTTTGATCTCTCATGGGTAAAGCAACGCACCTCTGCAGAGTGTATCAAATTGTGGCTTGTCACTCCTTGTTTCGGGAAGGAACTGCGAACGCGGCAGGAAAGGAACTCCATGAAGTTCTAATCAACCTGTGAAGGCTGACGGACATAGTTCTTTAGAATAAAAGCAACCTTTTGAAGAAATGTTTATGAAAACTTGCATTGCCAAATGACTCTTGGGTCTACGGCTGTAGATAGTGCATGAAAACACCTTATTCCCTATATGAACTTGCTGGGTAACACTCGTTACTCACCCCACTCCTTCTTAACCCTTGCTTAGGATGGAGGCATCACGAGGAGGCAATCCCAATGCATTGAAGCTGAAGAATAAGTCCTTGATCAAGAGTAGAAGCTATCAATGGAGGCAACAACTACATCAAGGCTTGGTGGAAACCTAGAATAAGAATAGAAGGGAGTCAAATCCCTAATCCTAGAACCTATGTAGTTAGAGTAGTTCTGTAGTGAGTAGTAAGCCAACTACATTAGTTGTAGCTTTAGTTAGTCTTCCATGTATTCTTTCTCGATTGTAGTCGCCAAAACTATACCTCTACCTGTTGAGGAGGTTTTGAAGATCTTCTGTATGAT
Organism: Dactylis glomerata; assembly: GCA_007115705.1. NCBI lineage: Eukaryota > Viridiplantae > Streptophyta > Magnoliopsida > Poales > Poaceae > Dactylis > Dactylis glomerata. The sequence goes on from QXEO01000050.1 coordinate 1,986,624, forward strand.
GAAAAATTGTAATTCTATAGTCATGCCTTGGACCTGCGATGTTTCTGTTGTACCACTCTGAGGGATGTAATACTAGTGAGACGGTGTTTCATTGGTGTTATGTCAACGACTTGCATACTACACATGCAGTCGTATGCTGGGTCACCGCACCTCCCCACCCCTTTTATAGGTGGCTGGGTCTCAGAGTCCTAGTTGGGTATAATATAGTCGGTTTACAACTTTCTTATACAAGTTCTTCCTTATACAGATTAATCTTTAGATGCCTCCTAGGCCTTGATCTTCATGGGCTTCTCCCAAATATAATCTAGGGGTACCAATGCGGTGGGCCTTGGCAAGCGGACCCTTTTTTAGAGGGATTTACTATTTATGAACCACCTAAAATTATTGAACCTACACCTATGGTTCTTGCACCTGTTGAAACTGTTGCAGCACTAACTGCAGAAGGATTTTATGAGAAGCCTTCTTATCCTACTAAGATGCGAGAAATTAATGATATTTTGGATACTATTATAAAGAAAAGTGCACAAAATGGTTGCACACCTTATGAATAAATGCAAATATATCCTAGTGTTTTAGTTATCAAAGAATTGAATCAAGATGAACCTTGTGATATTTATTTATGTGAAGATTCAACTAGAGTGGTCAAAGGAAATTCAAGTAAATGTGGTAAGCCTATTATTTCTTGCGCTACTGGGACTTCTTGTCATGATGGACTTTGTGATCTAGGAGCAAGTACAAGTGTTATTCCATAATCATTATACATGGAGATTAAAAGTGATATTGATCCTATTGATATTGAAGAAACATTTATAACTATAAAATTTGCTAATAAAGAAGTTATATGTCATGTTGGTATGGTTAGAGATGTTGAAGTTCTTGTCAGTAAGATTAAATACCCTACTAATTTTATGGTGTTTGCTTGTCCTCAAGATAAATTTTGCGGTATTATATTTGTAGACTCTACTTACATATGATTGGTGCTGAAATTAATTTGCCACAAGAGAAATTGTTTATTAGTTGTGCAGATGAAAGACTAGAGTTTAATTTCTCAAAGTTTGCTGACAAGCATTTGGAAAGAGAGCCATATGTTAAAGATTAAGTACTCATGCTTATGCATATGTCTGTTCATCATACCTGGTGGAAAGATATATGCTTGACCAAGATGGACCCTTCTCAAGAGAAAAAGGAGAATCTTTAGAGCAAGAATTTATGCAACAACCACCTATCTTGCCGCTTAATATTCCTCCTAATGATCTAGGTAAACCACCTCCTCCAAAGGTTGAGCCTAGTTTCAAATTAAAAAGCCTTTACCTGAGCACTTCAAGTATTCATATCTTGATGAAAAGAAATATATCCTATTATTATTAGCACTAACTTTTTAGATGAAGAAGAGAATAAATTACTTAGTGTTCCGCAGGCCCATAGGGCAGCTATTGGATATTCTCTTGATGAATTAAAAAGTATTAGCCCATCTTATGCATGCATCAGATTAATCTGGAGGAAGATGCAAAGCCTGTTGTCGATCATCAATTCCGCCTTAACCAGTGGTGAGGAAAGAGGTAATGAAATTAATTGAAGCGGGTAATATTTATCATATTGCTGATAGTAAATAGGTATCACCTGTGCATTGTATTATTAATAAGGGAGGTATGAATGTTGTTGCTAATGCTAAAAATGAACTAATCCCGCAAAGGACCATTATTGGTTATAGAATGTGCAATGATTACAGGAAATTGAACGAGTCTACATTCAAGGATCATTATCCCTAGCCCTTTATTGATCAAATGCTGGAGAGATTATCAAAACATTCTCACTTTTGTTACCTGGAAGGATATTCTGGATTCTCCAAGATTCCTGTTCACAAGGATGATCAAGAGAAGACTACTTTTACCTATCCATTTGGTACTTTTGCTTATAGAAGAATGCCATTTGGTTTGTGCAATGCTCCCACTACCTTTCAAAGATGCATGAATGCCATATTTAGTGATTACATTGAGAAAATTATGGAAGTTTTCATGGATGATTTTATTATGTATGGTACTTCATTTCATAACTATTTATTTAATCTTAATAAAGTTTTGCAAACGTACATGTATCATATTTAGTTCTCAATTGGGAAAAGTGTCACTTCATGGTGACTGAAGGAGTTGTTCTAGGACATAGAATCTCATGGAGAGGAATTGAAGTGGATAGAGCCAAGGTGGAAGCAATTGACAAGCTACCATATCCAAGATACATAAGAGGAATAAGAAGCTTTATTGGCCAAGCAAGTTCTTATATAAGGTTCATCAAAGATTTCTCTTAAGTTTTTAAACCTTTGACTAATCTCTTGCTAAAAGATATCCCTTTTTCCTTTGATGATAATTGTATTGAATCCTTTGAAACTCTAAAGAAAGCTTTGATTTCAGCACATCTTATTCAACCTCCTGATTGGAATTTACCCTTTGAGATTATGTGTGATGCTAGTGATTATGCAGTGGGTGTTATTCTTGTACAACAAGTTGATAAGAAGCTGAATGTTATCTTCTATGCAAGTAAGACACTTGATGGAGCTCAAAAGAAATATGATACTACATAAAAGGTGTTTCTAGCTATCATATTTGCTTGTGATAAATTCAGACCTTACAATGTTGACTCCAAGGTAACAGTGCATACCAATCACTCAGCTACTAAATATTTGATTAACAAGAAGGATGCAAAGCCAAGGTTAATAACATGGGTTCTTTTACTTCAAGAATTTGATTTGCATATTGTTGATAGGAAAGGTGAGGATAATCCGGTAGCTGACCATCTTTCTATGATGGAAATCTTTCCTGGTGACTCTATTCCTATTGATGATAGTTTTCGCAGTGAGCAATTAGCAAGTATTGAACTTACATCCCATTAGTTTGCTGATTATGCTAACTTTATTGTTGCAAAATTTATGCCTCCTTAGTTTACTTCACAACAACGAAAGAAATTCTTCTACAAGCTCATGCAATATTTTTGGGATGATCCTTACATGTACAAGAAAACTGTAAAAATGGTATTGTGCAAATATGTGTACCTGAACAAGAGCAGCAGGATATCATAAGGAATTGCCACTCTAGTGCTTATGGAGGTCGTCCTAGGTATGAGAACTGCAGCCAAGGTACTGCAATTTGGTTTTTATTGGCCTACTCTATTTAAAGATGCTAATGAAAGCCAAAAGCAGCGGGCAATACTGGTAAGAGATAGGAAATTCCTATGCACAATTCTTTACCACTTGAGCCCTTTTATGTGGGGGGACTTGACTTCATGGGTCCTTTCTCGCCATCAAATGGGTATACTCACATTTTGGTTGCAGTAAACTATGTCACTAAATGGGTTGAAGCAATACCAACAAGCAGTGTTGATCCCCCGAGTATTTAGACTGCTTGCAATTTTTGATTATACTCCAGCATTGTATGTATGAACGTAGTGTCTCCCCTGATTTTTGGGTGCAAGCTTTGAGTTCCTCGGTTGATGCTGGCCTTTTGTAAGTTGACTTGAAATTGCCTATAAATTGCTTGGCGAGCTCGTCCCAGCTCTTGATTGTTTCTTTTTCGAGTTTGCCTAACCATGACCATGCTACCCCGGTGAGGTGTAATTGCAGGCTTTGCATTGCTGTCTCCTTTGTTCCCCCGAGTATTTTACTGCTTGCAAATAATCCGATAGCCATGACTGTGGCTCCTGTGACCCGTCATACTTCTGCTGATCGTGAGGTAACTTGAATCCTGTGGGTACTGGCGTTCTGCGAACTCTTTGAGTAAAGCATGCCGCTCCCATCTCTATTTCATCGTCATCATTGTTGTATGCATATCTTGGGGATTTGGATCTCGGGCTTCCTCCCTGCCATGGGTTGTTGTAGCGCCTTGGTGATGAAGACCGTGATCTTCGACCGTTGGTTCTGTGCCGAGGACTATTGTGATGGTGTGGTGACTTGTCTTTGTTCGGGGATCGAGACTTGCCAGTTGTTGAACATCAACGCCGCTTAATTCCTAAGATGAAGGAAGTGGTAAGAAATGAGGTATTGAAACTCTTTGATGCTGGTATTATTTATCCTATTGCTGATAGTAGATGGGTTAGTCATGTGCATTGTGTTCCTAAGAAAGGAGGAATTACTATTGTGCCTAATGAGAATAATGAGCTTATTCCTCAGAGGGTAGTAGTTGGTTATAGGATGTGCATCAATTTTAGAAAGGTCAACAAAGTTACTAAGAAAGATCATTATCCTTTCCCATTTATAGATCAAATGTTAGAGAGGTTATCTAAGAAAACTCATTTTTGTTTTCTTGATGGTTATTCAGGTTTCTCTCAGATTGCTGTTAAAAAGCAAGATCAAGAGAAAACCACTTTTACTTGTCCTTATGGAACTTATGCTTACAGACGTATGCCTTTTGGTTTGTGCAATGCTCCCGCTACTTTTCAAAGATGCATGTCAGCTATTTTTCATGGATTTTGTGAAGAAATTGTGGAGGTATTCATGGACGATTTCTCCGTCTATGGAACTTCTTTTGATAATTGTTTGCACAATCTTGATAAAGTTTTGCAGAGATGTGAAGAAACTAATCTTGTTCTTAATTGGGAGAAATGCCACTTTATGGTGAATGAAGGAATTGTCCTTGGACATAAAATTTCCGAAAGAGGTATTGAAGTTGACAGAGCAAATGTTGATGCAATTGAGAAGATGCCCTGTCCCAGGGATGTTAAAGGTATTCGTAGTATTCTTGGTCATGCTAGTTTTTGTAGGAGGTTTATTAAAGATTTCTCTAAGATTTCAAAGCCTCTTACTAATCTTCTTCAAAAAGATGTACCATTTGTTTTTGCTGATGATTGTAAGGAAGCTTTCAAAACTCTTAAGAAGGCTTTAACTACTGCTCCTATTGTCCAACCACCTGATTGGAATTTGCCTTTTGAAATTATGTGTGATGCTAGTGATTTTGCTGTGGGTGTTGTTCTTGGACAACGCGTAGATAAGAAGTTGAATGTTATTCATTATGCTAGTAAGAATCTTGATGCTGCTCAAAAGAATTATGCTACTACTGAGAAAGAGTTTCTTGCTGCTGTTTTTGCATGTGATAAGTTTAGACCTTATATTTTTTATTCAAAGGTTACTATTCATACTGATCACGCTGCTATTAGATATCTTATGTCAAAGAAGGATGGTAAGCCTAGGCTTATTAGATGGGTGTTACTTTTACAAGAGTTTGATTTGCATATTGTAGATAGGAAAGGTGCTAAAAATCCTGTTGCTGATAATTTGTCTAGATTGGAAAATATTTCTTTTGATCCTATTCCTGTTAATGATAGTTTTCCAAATGAACAGTTGGCTGCAATAAAGGTAACTTTGCGAGAGAATCCTTGGTATGCTGATTATGCTAACTTTATTATTTCCAAGTATTTGCCTCCAACCTTTACAGCTCAGCAAAGAAGGAAATTCTTTTATGACTTGAGGCATTATTTTTGGGATGACCCACACTTATATACAGAAGGAGTGGATGGTATTATGCGAAGATGTGTTCCAGAATATGAACAACAAGAGATATTGAGGAAATGTCATGGTAGTGCTTATGGAGGACATCATGCTGGAGATAGAACTGCACAAAAGGTTCTACAATCAGGTTTTTATTGGCCTACCCTTTTTAAAGATGTTAGGAAATTTATTTTATCTTGTGATGAATGCCAAAGAGTTGGAAATATTTGTAGACGCAATGAAATGCCTATGAGTTATTCTCTTGTTATTAAACCATTTGATTGTTGGGGATTTGACTTTATGGGTCCTTTTCCTCCTTTAGAAGGTTATACTCATGTACTCGTTGCTATTGATTATGTTACTAAGTGGGTAGAAGCTATACCTACGAAGAGTGTCGATGGTGAGACCTCGTTAAAAATGCTTAAGGATGTTATTTTTCCTAAGTTTGGTGTGCCTAGATATCTTATGACTGATGGAGGTTCTCATTTTATTAATGGCAGTTTTAGGAAAACTCTTGCTAGATATGACGTTAATCATAGAATTGCTTCTGCTTATCATCCCCAAACTAGTTGGCAAGTAGAGCTATCGAATAGAGAGATCAAGTCTATCTTGCAGAAGACTGTTAATAGATCTAGGATAAACTGGGCTAGCAAGTTGAATGATGCTTTATGGGCTTATAGAACTGCTTATAAGAATCCCATGGCATGTCTCCTTACAAAATGGTTTATGGAAAAGCGTGTCACTTGCCTTTAGAATTAGAACACAAAGCTTTTTGGGCAGTGAAAGAGCTTAATAGGGATTTTAAACTTGCCTGTAAGAAAAGGTTGCTTGATTTGAGTTCCTTAGATGAGTGGAGAAATGAAGCTTATGAAAATGCCAGACTTCTTAAAGAGAAAGTCAAGCAATGGCATGATAGGAGAATTCTTAAGAGAGAATTTCATGTTGGTGAGAAAGTTCTATTGTATAGGTCTCGTCTCAGATTTTTTTGCAGGAAAATTACTCTCAAAATGGGAAGGACCCTTTATTACTGAAGAGGTGTATCATTCAGGTGCGATAAAGATTGCTTCTCTTAAAGATAATACTACGCAAGTGGTGAATGGGCAAAGACTCAAACATTATATTGCTGGAGATTCTTATAATGAAGATGTCGATGTTATTCAAATGGTGACTCCAGAAGAATTCATCAAAGAACATATGCAGGAAACTACAGAGTCCATTTTCGAATAGGTAACAGTTCTAGTCAGAAAAGGTTCGCGTTAAACTTTTCTGCTTATATTTTTGTCATTTTTATTAAATATGAAAAATCATGAGATGAAAATGGGTTGGAAACGGAGCCCGGAGGCTCCACACCACCTGGTGGCGTGGGCCCCCTGCTGGCCGCACCACCCTGTGGTGTGTCCACCCTGGAACTCGTTTCTGTCCTGGTTTCCTCCTGTGTTTTCATTTTGATGTTTAATTTTTGCCTATATAACCCGCCGGATTGCCCGAGGTCTGTATATTATTTTCTCGTCATGTTTTTGTTTCAATCTATTTCTGTCAGGAGTTGTTCTCAGTTTAGAGCCACCATGTCTTCTTCTGGTTCATCCGAGGAGAACTCTCTTGCGGACATCATTAATCCATACATGAGGGAGCTGACGATGCATCCAAAGGAGTTGTCGCTCAAGGATGGGAATTTGTAGATAGAAGATGTCCAGGGCCCTACAGAAGAAGGAAGTCTCGAAGCCAGGATGGAAGCGCTAGAGCAAGAAGTCTTTAAATACAAGAAGATGGTGGAATGCGAGGTGGACATCATCCATAGTTTAAATCAAGAACTCATTGCCAAGCATAAGGAGACTGCAGAGCTCTGGGATGACATCTTGTCTCTCCATGAGACCACCAACAAATTACAAGCACAACTCTACAACTTGCAAAATCAAAACTGTGAGTATGAGACTAGGTTTAAACAAATGAGTGCTGCTGCCAGTTTCAGGATATTGGAGACAAAGTCATCCTTTCTTGATGGGGAACCTCTGCCTTGGAAGTCTGATGATGATAAAGTCTCACCACCACCACCGAAGGAGTAATTCGTCACTGGTATTGGCATCCCCTTGGCTTGTTCCAAGCTTAGGGGAGTGTCGCGGTATCACATCATTACCCTTTAACCCATTTACTTTTCAAGTAGAGTCATATCATGAATAGAGAAGTTATCTTATAGAATAGTTTGCAGTGTGGAAGTATCCTACTTTAGTTGGTTATCTATGTATCCCTTGGTGTGAGTTGCGGTTATGAAATATTAATGAGAAGTCTTATCATTTACTTTCTGCACACTTTATTTTAGTTTGCAATTTTTCTTATATGATTAGGCTTGTTGATTAGTATTGGTATCACTTTGGGAGCATGAGTAAATCTAGTTGGTTTTGGCAAACTTAGCATTGGTCAGTAGCAACAATACTTTGAGGTTTGAGTAGTAAAAGAAGGAAGTGTTTGTAGATACATTATTTCAGCTTTCCTTCATGATTGGCTCATAAGCATTAGTATTCTCAAGTTAAGATCATTTGAACTTTCAAGGAAGTTTGCATGATTGTTTTCTATCACATATATGTTTGTTTGTTTCATGCAACTCTTATGCTTGCTACCCAGCCTTGCTAGCCAAAAACCTGTACTGAGAGGGAATACTTATCATGCATCCAATTCCCAAAAACCAAGTTACTTCCAAAGAGTCCACTATAAATTCCTATGCATGGTATTTTCAAGCCATTCCAAGTAAATTTTCATGTGCTACCTTTCGAAAACTTTCAAATACTTCTCATTTTGTGCCACTGTTTTTAGCTCATGAGGACGTAGTGGTTGAGTTTGTCATCTTCCATACTAAATTGAGTACCCCTCGACTTGCATGCTTCATCTGCTCGTCACTAATTTTGCAAGGGAGCTGGTCGGACCATTATAACAAAAAAAGAGAAAGAGAAAAGAAAAAGGCACTTCTCCATGGTATGTGAAAGTTGGTGGGCACCCGATGGAATCGGTTAGCCATGGTTTGAGAAAGGAAAAGTGGGGAGGAGTGCCAAGCTATAAAAGAGCACAATTGTGACAATTAATCAAACATCTCGGAACCGCTCTCACTTGTTTAGTATGGAAGATGGCAAGAACTCCGTTGCTAGTCGTTGACAAAGAGAACCACCTCTCAAAAAAACTTTTACCTCTGTTTTACAAATGAAAAGCTCTAGCACATGTTTAATCCCTGCTTCCCTCTACGAAGGGCCTATCTTTTACTTTTATGTTGAGTCAACCTATTCCCCTCTATCTAAAGCAAGCATTTGAGCTGTGTTTCAATCATCCATATGTTGATTTATGCAATCTTGTTTCCTGTCTTCCTTTGTTTTGTAAGATGCTCTTATCTGAAAGAATATATATTTGAAAGCTATCTATGACTATAAAGAGTTTGTTTCGTCGAGCATGTGGTTTTTTCTATTTTAGCTATGTTATAAAAGGCTCCGTTCAAAAATAAGTGTAGTCTGTTCATTGTTCTCTGACCAAGAACAAAGGTTTGCCATCACCAATCATGATGTACCTTGTGCATTTTTATTGTGATTCCCTTTGCTTATTGCAAGTCTAATTATATGAAGGGAAGTTGCTGTCTATTATGACTTGTGCCTTGGTAAGTGTGATGCTTCTTGTCCGTATTTTGTTTATTGACACTTCACTCCATAAACCTGTGGTCATGTTTACCGAGTTCAAGTTTCGCTTGGGGACAAGCAAGGTCTAATCTTGGGGGGTTGATACGTCCATTTTGCATCACTATTTTATATCATAATTTGTTGTTATTCATTGATATATTTCATATTTAGAGATGATACTTATGTTGTCTCCTCTGTTTTTGCATGTTTGATGATTATTGGGGAACTTGCTGCCAGAGTCAGGATTCTGCTGAAAAAAGGACCATCAAGACACCATATTTCTGAAGATCAGCAATTCCAGGAAATTATCCAGAAAATCATATTTTACCAAATGACGAAAGTAGCCAAAAGGAGAGAGCGAGGGGAGCAGCTAGGCGCCCACACCACCTGGTGGCATGGGCCAGGCCCTGGCCGCGCCACCCTGTGGTGTGGTCACCCTGGCCCTTGTCTACCATCGTCCCCTCGCGTATATGGTCATCCTCGAAAACCTAAGACAAGGGGGAATCAGAGATAAACTTCGCCGCCTCTGCGGGGCGGAAAACACCAAGAGAGAAAAGCTCTTCGGCAGGCAGAAATCTGCTGGGGAAATTACTTCTCGGAGAGGGGAGATCATCGCTATCGTCATCACCATCGAGCTGGGCTTCATTGGGATCATCATCTTCATCACCATCATCACCAGCACCTCCATCTTCACCATCACCACGCCATTCCCGTTGTAACATCTTGGGTTGAATCTTGTCCAACTCTTAGGGGAAACTTTCCCGGTGTTGATTACTCTTGTAGTTGATGCTTTTGAGTGGAACCGTTGAATTAAGGTTTATGTTCAGACTGTTATTTACCATTATTTCACCTCTGGTCATGATTCATATGATGTCTTGTGAGTAGTTCGCTTAGTTCTTGAGGACATGGGAGAAGTCGAGATGTTAGAAGTGAAACTATGTTGAGTAATATTTAATGGTTTGATATTTATATGTTGTGGTGCTATTCTACTAGTGGTGTCATGTGAACGTCGACTACATGATACTTCACCTTTATGGGCCTAGTGGAATGCATTGTGTATTTGGCTACTAATTGTGGGGTTGCCGGAGCGACAGAAACCTAAACCCCCGTTAGGAAACCATTGCACCAAGGAGTGTAGGATCTCAGAGTTTAAGGTTGTGGTTAGATTTATCTTAATTACTTTCTTATATTTGCGGATGCTTGCAAGGGGTATAATCACAAGTGTGTGTTAGTCCTAGTAAGGGTAGTGCACTAGCATAGGTTCACCCCCATAACACTTATCAAACCAATGAATATTACTTAGCAGCATGAAGCGAAAGCACTCGACAGAAACTCCCGTGTGTCCTCAGGAACGTTTGGTAATCATAAGTTACACAACCGGCTTGTCCTTTGCTCTAGAAAGGATTGGGCCACTTGCAGAAATTACTATTATTGTCTTTTATTTACTCATACTTTATTTACTTGCATTACCAAATACCCCTGAAAACCCATTTGCTAGTATTTACAGCGAATCCTTGATCAAAACCGCTTGTCAACACCTTCTGCTCCTTGTTGGGTTCAACACTCTTATTTATCAAAAGTACTACGATACACCCCCTATACTTGTGGGTCATCATGGCTCCCAGTTTTTTGCTAGCCTTCATTTTGTACTGAGAGGGAATACTTCTCGTGCATCCAACTCCCCAAAACCAAAGTTTTCCAATGTGTCCACCATATCTACCTATTAGCAATTTGCTATTCCAAGCACAATTCATCTTGCTTTTATCTATCCTTCAAATTAAACGTTTTGTGTTATATGAAAATTAGTCAGTAAAGCTCTCATGAACCTGATAGCACACTTTACTTTCTTGCTTTTAATAAATTTGACCATTGTGGCTCTCTTATGTTGACGTTATGCTTGCAAGTTGGAAGTTAGCCCATCCATGCCGTCATGGGGCAAGCTTTCAACATTGCACTTTCTCTCATTTAGTTGATATCGTGATCTTTTGTTTATGGATACCTGCGATGTGAAATAAGTTGGAAACTTGTGAGCTCATGGAGTTTGTATATGTGTTAGAGAAATGCCTGGGCCGCTAATCTAAGCCATGCATCATTCATGGTGGAAATTTATAGCATGCCCATAGTGGACATTCGACGACGCATCTCAAAATAAAAAGCTATACCCATGGTAAATAAAAGAGATGCCGAGGTGTTCATTGTCTGTTTGTCTTGTCATTTTGATGTGGGCTTGATCCATGTCATCGGGCAAGAGGTACCCCATTGGCGTTCTCGATGATACATGTATGCTTACAATGACAAGAACTTGCTTGGGACCTAAGTCGAGTAGCATGAGGTTTGGGTATTCATACTTCAAGGGACATGAGATTTTAAACTTATGATTTGTTAAGCATATGCTTCGTAATTGTACTCGCATTAACCTTAACCATTCAAGATGCCTATGATGGGGCAATGAGAGCTCAAAGCTAGTAAGTATCATAATATTTGGAGGTTTATAAAACTTGCATTCACTGCTTCCCTCTACGAAGGGCCTTTCTTTTACTTTTATGTTGAGTCTCCACCTTCTACCTTTATGCACCTTCTAAGAGAGCATAGTTGTCATTCTGAGTTTAATGTGCATAGTCCCAAAATTTATAATTGATTGATTCATGATTATGGTTTTGCTTGTTCTTAAATTATTTGTATCTAGTCGCCCTCTTAAACTTGAAGGTGTCCTATGCATTTATGTTTTGCTATTCCATGAAGGACAAGCTGAAAACCACTTTGCTATGTTTTTCTATATGGTTGAAACACTCACTTGACTTTCAATGCATTATTACTCATGATCTTTTGTTTGTGTTACTTTTCATGTTATAATATGGTTGCTAAGTTTTATTGTCAAGATTATGTCTTTTATGCCCATGTTTAGAGTACTTTGATCTCAGCACTCAATGCTTTACATCGTTTGATCAAGATTGTGTTGGTGCATGTCACCTCAAAAATTATTGTTTTGTTATCACTTACCTACTCGAGGACGAGCACGAGTTAAGCTTGGGGATGCTTGATACGTCTCAAACGTATCTATAATTTTTGATGCTCCATGCTTGTTTATACACCATTTGCTTTGTGTTTTGTTACACTTCATGGTGTTTTTATGCATTTTCCGGAACTAACCTATTAACGAGATGCCACAGTGCAGTTCCCTATTTTCTACTATTTTTGTATTTCAGAAAAGCTACACAGGAAATATTCTCGGAATTGGACGAAACAAAAGCCAAAGTTCCTATTTTTCCTGACACGAGACGGAGTCCAAAGCTGAGACGGAGGGGGACCAGGGGCCGGCCACACCATAGGGTGGCGCGGGCCAGCCCCTGGCCGCGCCACCAGGTGGTGGGGCCACCTGGCCTACCTCCTGACACCGCCCTTCCGCCTATATATCCCCCTCGATGGGAAAACCCTAAGGACCCGATCAATTTTCCATGAAACATACTATAAGCCGCCGCCGTCGTCGACGCGAGATCGGGAGGGTCCAGAAGCTCTTCCCGGCACCCTGCCGGAGAGGGGAATCACTGCCGGAGGCCTTCTTCATCACCATGCCTCCCTCCGAAGTGATGTGTGCGTAGTCTACCTTGGACTATGGGTCCATAGCAGTAGCTAGATGGTTGTTATCTCCTCCATGTGCTTCATGTTTAGATCTTGTGAGCTGCCTATCATGATCAAGATCTTCGTTGTGTAATTCTACATGTTGTGTTTATTGGGATCCGGTGAATATTGATACTTTTTCAAGTTGATCTATTGATTTATCATCTTTATGTTATCTCTATGTTGTTCATGATCTTGCATGCTCTCCGTTGCTAGTAGATATCTTGGCCGAGTAGATGCTAGTGACTCCAAGAGGGAGTATTTATGCTCGATAGTGGGTTCATGCCTCTAGTAACTTGGGGGAGTGACAGAAATCTCTAAAGTTGTAGATGTGCTGTTGCTACTAGGGAGAAAACAACAATCTTGTGTTCAAGGACATTTGTATTGTTTACATTACACACTTTGCTTAAGGCGATAATCTGTTGCTTGCAACTTAATACCCAACGGTTGCTCGGATGACATCCGGCGGGTGGATTATTAGTCATAGATGCAGTTGTATTACGGTCTATGTATTATGTTGTAATGCCCAAGCGAATCTCATAGTGATCCTCATGACATTTGTATGCTTGCTTTATTCTATCAATTGCCCAACTGTAATTTGTTTACCCAGTATGTTATTTTTCTTATTGAAAGACACCACTAGTGAAATGTGGACGACCCCGGTACATTCTTTTACATTGTTATTACCATTTACCATTTACTCGCTTTATTTACATTCTCGCAAACTACTATCTTTTACCACTCGATACGCTTAATCCTTTGTTTACAGCAAACCGGTGAGATTGACAACCTCACTATAAGTTGGGGCAAAGTACTTGGTTGTGTTGTGTGCAGGTTCCATGTTGCTGCTGGTGCAAAGCTACGCCCCAAATGAGGCACCATATATAAATCATCTGGAGCTGTCACGAAGCTAGCGAGCATCAACCTTCGGAAGTTGGTTCTTTCTCCTACTGGTTCGATAAACCTTGGTTTCATACTGAGGGAAGACTTGCTGCTGTGCTCATCATACCTTCCTCTTGGGGTTCCCAACTGGGCGGACATCTACACGCCATCAAGGACGTCAGATGAACTCAAAGGTAGGGTCTCAGACAAACAAGTTGAATATCGTGTATCGAGAAATGAACTTAGAATCAATCTCAGCTCAATCTCAATCTGTCTTTGGCCGGCCTCTCCTGGCCCCTATTTTAGGTGGCCAGGTCCTGAGGAACCGGTCGGATTCGATACAAATTACAACACGAGTTACAATATAATATCATATTTCGACCATGTCTATACTTGGTCCTAGTTTTCACGAGCTACTACCCGAATAGGCCCCAAGGGTACTAAGATAATGGGCCTTCGTAGTTATACCCTTGTCAATCTCACTGTGATGAACATGCTTAAAGACATCATATTTCCAAGGTTTGGTGTTCACATGTATCTCATGACCGATGGTGGTTCTCACTTTTTGCATGGTGCTCTTAGAAAAACTCTAGCAAAGTATGGTGTAACTCGTAGAGTAGCTTCCCCTTGTCATCCTCAAACTAGTGGCCAAGTGGAGCTTAGCAATAGGGAGATCAAAATGATTTTGCAAAACAGAGTTAATAAGTCTATATCAAATTGGCCACATTGAATTAGTGATGCTTTGTGGGTTTATAGAACTGCTTATAAAAATCATATGGGTATGTCTCCTTACAAAATGGTTTATGGTAAAGCTTGACACCTTCCCTTGAGATAGAACACAAAGCTTTTTGGGCAATCAAGTAATTGAATTATGATTTCACTGCTAGTGAGAAGAGGATTCTTGATATCCATCTTCTAGAGGAGTGGATAAATGAAGCGTATGAGAATGCGAAGTTGTTCAAAGAGAAGGTTAAGATTTGGCATGACAAGAGGATTCAAAAGAGAGGATTTAAAGAGGGACACCTTGTATTATTTTTTAACTCTCATTTCAAGTTTCCTGCACGTAAACTATTGTCAAAATGTAAACGACCAATTATGGTTCAACAAGTGTACCACTCCGGAGCATTGAGACTAAGAGGGGACATCAAAGGTAAACCGCATGTCATTAATGGTCAACATTTAAAACATTATATTTCTATTGAAAAGATTATTGGATATGTTGAAAAAGTGTATTTGACTTCACCGGAGAGGGATATATCAAGGAAGGAGGGACCGAAGAATCGCCCTCATGGCATGTGCACCTCTTGAAAACTTGAGGTACCGAGCCTAGATATATGGCTATAAAGAAAGCGCTTTAGGGAGGCAGCCCGGTTGTTTTGTTTTTGTTTCTAGTTTTCTATAGTTTTTAAATTTTGTCTTTGTTTAGGTTTGGTTTCAAAATAAAGTGCCAAGATTTTCCCATTTGGATACAAAAGATGAAAAAAATTGAGTCGTTGTTTTTTGCACTGCTGTTTACAAGAAAAATCATTGAAAAATCTGTGTAGCTCAGAATTGAGTGATTCTTTTTGGGATGGTTTCGTATTTTGTCCTCTGACATACCATCAAGGGAAATAATTTATTAATTTTTAAGTGGGACTTCATGAATTTATTTTCATGCAACTGTTTTCATGATATATTTTGTCTTTGACTTTTTGGTGCTTCTTTTGAGTCTCAATTTGATTATTTATGTGTATTTTGAGCTCTTTAAGATGTTATGTACTTTATCAAGTCTCTGTACATGAGGAGCCAAATTTATTTGTCTGTTCTCTGGATGGAAGATTCATATCTTTTTATGCACTTACAATTAACCCCGCAGAAAAGAGTGGGAGAAGTTTTTGTAGTGAAGTTTTTTCACAGTGAATCAAGCCAAGTTAAACCAAGGTGTATCTAAGGATGGTCAATACCATATGTTTGGGGATTCCCCATGCATCCCCCTACATCAATACAAATTTTGGTATGCAAATCTTAAAACTTGTTTTTTAGCACTATACAAGTTTTGTTAAGCTTGGAGTGTCTAGTCTTTTGTTTTTGTTTTTGTTTTTGTTTTATGAGTACAATCTCTAACTTTTGTAGACCACCTTTAGTTTTGAAGATATTATAATATCTTTGTGCTTATGAAAGAAAAGATAGAAGAGAAGGAAGCTTAGGCGACAAATAAGATTTTGGGAAAGGAGAAGCTAATATATAGCTACAAGTATGAAGGTTTGATTGCCATGACTCTTCATTGTAATGAATTAATTGATACTTATGGATTGATTGTAGTGCTTTTCATTCAGTTGTAGTTCTTATTTATTCATTTTTACAAGGTTTTTATAATTTGTCTTGCATCATGAGCTATTTTGGTGATCAAGGTTGCTTTCTATTAGCGGTCAGCTTTCAAACTTGCAGTTATTGGAAAGAAAAGGTCAGATAAGCTCGGTTAAAAAAAGATTGTGGGGTGACCATGAACTTGATGGCACAACTACAGTTTGGGTAAGAAATGAGTGTATAATCATTTTGACATAGTGCTTTGATGGGGGTCAAACATAGAAGCCATGCTTACATGGTCAACATTTTCAACTCTTTATATTGATCTTCATGTTATTTTGGTTTTGGACGCTAGTCAGTATGGACTGACAATGCCAAGTGGTAAATGATTTTATATGCATGGGATCTTTTGTTACAAACCTTGACCGCTAAACAGTAAGCCATGTTCTGTGATGGACTTTTTTAGTAGCCTAAACTATGCAAATGGTTGAAAGAAAAAAATGATTTTCATGTCATTGGTGTATGGATAGCCATCGTACAAAGGGGCATGAGGTAGTCTAGGTATTGCATCTTGAGATATTATGCATATGAGTCAGGTGCTATGGAAGCATGACAAGAATACATGTGGTGCTAGTCTTCATATCCAGGGGCATGACACACCCTGATATTGTGTCAAGAAGGTCTTCCACACATGTAATATGCTTATGATAGGGGCGATGCAACTCCTCACCTTGGAAGATCTGAGTAAGAAAAGGCAAAAGAAAGAAAGAGAAACAAAGAAACAAACAAAGGCAAAATGAGAGAATAACAAACCTTGAATGACCATCTAAGAACACTTGGTTTGCGGCTTTGTTCATCATAATAGTTAGTGCATGTATTTTTCGATAAAGATCATATATTAATATCACAAAGATACCAATTACACCCAGCCTATATAACAACGCATTGCCCTAGCGGCATTACGGATGCACACAACAACAAAAAATAAGAATTACAAAAAATAAGAAAAGCCCCGCTACAATGATCTATTTCTTGAAACAACATTACTAACACCACCAAGACAGCACCAGAAGTCCAGCTTCTCCAAAAGTGACGCCTTCAATAAGGGAACGGTGCACAAGTGATGTCTACGCATGCTTCTATTCTTGTAGATAGTGTTGGGCCTCCAAGTGCAGAGGTTTGTAGAACAGCAGCAAGTTTCCCTTAAGTGGATCACCCAAGGTTTATCAAACTCAGGGAGGAAGAGGTCAAAGGTATCCCTCTCAAGCAACCGTGCAATTACAATACAAGAAGTCTCTTGTGTCCCCAACACACCCAATACACTTGTTAGATGTATAGGTGCACTAGTTCGGCGAAGAGATAGTGAAATACAAGTAATATGGATGATTATAAGTAGTAAATGCAATCTGAAATAAATATCGCTATGAGCAAAGATGTAATAGAACTGAATGTAAATAGTGTTTCAATGCTTAGAAACAAGGCCTAGGGATCATACTTTCACTAGTGGACACTCTCAACAAAGATAACATAATTGAACACATAAATACCATTCTTCACTATGCTATTCTAAACTATTCTTCGATGGATAACAAACACTAATCATGTGTAGGGCTACGAAGCACTCCTCAAAGTTTGCATTTCCCCAAACTAGATTGCCCCACATTATCACCTTGAGCGCACTAGATGGTTCCAACAAACACCAACAATTCATAGAGACACTAGCCAAAGAAACACACATAATGCGCACACTGTCACCTTGACATCATGGTACAAGGTGTCTCCAGAGATTACAATAATAAAGCAATGGAGTAGCATAATATATGGAGAACAACATCTACCAATTCAACTAGATACAAAGCTCATGATCACGTATAGATCACATCATGGGAGAGAGAGGTGAACCACATAGCTACCGGTAGAGCCCTTAGCCCCGGGGGAGAACTACTCCCTCCTCATCATAGGAGATAACAACGGCGATGGAGATGGCGGTGGAGTCGATGGAGATGGCTTCGGGGGCAATTCCCCATCCCGGCGGGGTGCCAAAACAGAGACTTTTGTCCCTCAAAATTGGTCTTCGACAGCGGCAGCACTGCGGAACTTTATCTGGGAAAACGCCGATTGATTTAGGGTTTTCACGTTGGAGGGATTAAATAGGTGGAGGGGCGATGTCAGAGGGCACCAGGGGGTCCCACACCACAGGGTGGCGCGACCAGGGGGCACCCGCGCCACCACCAGGTGTGGTTGCCTCCTGGCCCCTCTCCGTCTCTGCTTTGGACTCCGTCTCATGTCGGGGGAAAATAGGAACTTCGGGCTTCATTTCATCCAATTCTGAGAATATTTCCTGTGTAACTTTTCTGAAACACAAAATAGCAGAAAACAGGGAACTGGCACTGTGGCATCTCGTTAATAGGTTAGTTCCGAAAAATGCATAAAAACGCCACGAAGTGTAAACAAAACACAAAGCAATTGGTGTAAAACAAGCATGGAGCATCAAAAATTATAGATACATTTGAGACATATCAACAAGCGCCATCGTCACTCGATCAGAGATATTAGGTTTTCACCCTGAAGAAGGTCCTCGCTCTCAAAAAACAATACCTTCAACAAGACCATTGCCAGACACAACCAAGTAAGATCAGACCTTGGATTTTCATCCTGAAAGGAAGACTATTAAATTCTGATGTGCAGTCGCCCCCACTTGCATGCCGCTGCTTCAAGTCAAAAATCACTAAGCCAACTCCTCATTGCCACCAAGACTCGGGACACCATTGCTAGTCCTCATATCTCAACTTCCATGACATTCTCCACCAGCACCATGGAATGAGAAAGCGTGCTCCATTATATTAACAGCTAGCAGAACTTTGAAGAGCTCCCTCTGAAACAAAAAGGTTAGAGAAAAACACGAGTGCGCACAACCGAATCCCACCTGATCCAGTAATCTCCAGGCATGAATCGCCCAGTGGAGTTTGCCGGCAAAGCCTTCCAACACGACACTCCAGCAAGATCAATGGGGGTAGTTAGTTCAAGCATATTCATCTTATAGTATCTTTACAATCTTTGATATATTTGTGTTCTACTTAATGACCATTATTGCTTGAATTTTATAATGTTTCAATGTTTAACTTACACTTTGAAGTTGCAGCAATTATATATTGAAAACTTGTGGTTATTGGCGAGTTAATAAGCTATAAAGATCATGTCTTTTATCACCTTTATGCTCGAGGACGAGCATAGGTTAAGCTTGGGGATTTTGGTGCATGTAAAATACATCCATGATCTTTGTAGTTTATTAGGTCATATCTCTTGATGTTCACATGATATTTGATGTTTCCCACATGCTTTAAATTGATTTTGGGGATTTTCCACAAAGTACCCATTTATTTAGTATTTAATTCTAGAAGGCAAAAAAACCTTATGTTAGTAACTTGGAATTTCTAGGAGCTACGGGGCACGAAAAAAGGCAAGGTAGTGTGCACAGTTTAGAAATTTCCAAACACATCTGGCGAGCTAAAGTGGGACCACAAGGGCCCAACAAGCCGGAAACTAGAGGGCAAGACCCGGGACAACTCTTAGGCCACATGGTAGGGCCTACTTTGGGCATCGAGTGTTGCCTCATCACCTACTTTTTATGCAGTCATTGTCCCGATGAAAAAGCTGTGCCCTAATTTTTACAGAATTTTCTAAGGCGGCAGTGGAGGCAAAAGTCTTGTTCTTCTCCAGGAGAGGGTAGATCCTGCTGCTCCATGGCTGCCGACGAGGGGATTTGACACAGTAATCGCCACCGACACTCCCTTGGGGTGGGGATAAGTGTCTTCATCATCATCTACAGCAACATCACTATCACCGTCATCATCCCCTCCGAGATCGATGTCACCCCCTTGTAGTTTATGTAGATCGGAACCCTAGATTATCTTTATTGAACCTTGTGCATGCTTGTACTTGGGGACTTGAGGTTATTTTATGGTGAAGTTATATTTTCAGATTATGTTGTATTCATTATACTACTGGTCATGATCATATTTCATCGTTGTGAGTAGTTCTCTATGTTCATGTGGGCTTAGGATGACTTAACTATGGTTTCTATATAATATACATTAAGTAAGAGGTCAAGGTTTATGCTTTGATGTGGTTCTATGATGGTAATATGTGAATGTCAACTGCGTATTAATTCACCTTTATGGGCTCACAAAGCTGCACCTTAGAGTAAGGATATGAGGATGAACTATGAGTGACAACATGGTTTTGATCCATAGACTTGCAATAAGGGGGTTCTTGATTGGGGACCTTAGATCTTAAAGCAATGGTTGAGCTATTTAGTCTTAATAATTCTCTTGCTTGTGCACTATTTGGTGATCTTGAGATCAATCATTAGGGGTGTATTTGCGCTAGTTATAGGCTGCACCTATTTTTGGCTCTGTCTAGTGAGACTAGAACTTGACACTTCATTTGTCATATTGTTGTAGAAACCTATGTGATCAGTTAATCCGGGCAGCCCTCGGGGACGTTTGTTTTATATACCTGCACTCAAGCTTGTCCTCTTGTGCATAGAGGATTGGGCTTTCTATGAAAGGGGTGGATACTTGCTTTAATTACCTGTTTACTTTCTTGTACTTTACCCCCCCCCCCCCCAAAACACTTTGCAGCTATTATTGTTATTGTGCCAACTTATGAACCAATTCCTTCAGCTCCTCGTGGGTTCGACAACCTTTTCTTAATTTAAAGGTACTACAATTAACCCTCTACACTTGTAAGTTATCAGTCGTTGTTTCTCAATGACGCACCAAATGAGAGCAAAGCCGTTAGCGCACACATCCGCCTATTTACCCTGTGAGTTTAGTTGGCTAAACAAAATGTTAGCCATGAGGAGATTCTCCATTAGGTTCTGGAAGAAATGCAGATCTAGGCATGATCGGCCTCATGAGTGATCGGCCGCCATGCCTAGTGACCCTTCTCCAGGGTGCTTGGTAGATTATTGGGCTGCCCTTGTCCTGCCTTGGCAAGGATCGTATGGCATAAACCCTTATCCGGATAATAACTGGGTGCATCCTTTATGCATGCTTTTTCACGGGATAAGAACTCCTAGGCCATCTCCAGTTTTTGCTGGACCGGACCTGACTCGTGGCCACTAATGTGCGAGGGTGTTGAGTCGGCATAGAGGCCTCCATGATGCGTCTAGCAGTCGGGATCCCTTTACCAGAATTTGCCGCATGCTCGAACCTAGGGGAGCCGCCAGAAAAGAATCCGGTGAGAGTAGTGTCGGGCTTGCCCCAATTCTTGGAGGAGGCGTCCATCTGCCATTCAGTGACCGATATGACTTGATCCTGGCTATGATTGAAGGTGGCCGCGATCTGAGTGTCTCCGGTGCCTTCGAAGCCCGCCACCGCACCGCATCTGCCAATTATAAAGTGATCATTGTTGACGACAAAACCTACAGCAGTAGGCACGGTCCCCTGTCTGGGGTCCGAGAGTTCAACCCGGTGGTGATGGTTGTCAGTGGTGACGAAGCTTAGTCTAACAATCGGACCATTGTTTGCTGCAGCAAAAGTGGCCATTGGATCGGTACCAAGGATGGCATTGGCATAGAGATCTATCATTGGAGCGACATTGCCAGCTGTCGCATTGGTTTTTATGTTGTGTTGATCGATGATGTGCTCAGTGATGGCAGCAACTCTATTCTTTAAAATGCCACTCGTTGGGACTCCAAGCGCAGAGTGATGCATCAAGAGAAGCTTTTCCCACAGGGGTGACTCAAGGTTATTATCGAACTCTCGGGGAAGCCTGAGGTTGATTCCTTTTTTTTGCTCTTCTAGCAACCTGCAACAACAAACAAAAAGTTATGCATCCCCAACTAACTATGGTGGTTGTTAAGCACAAAAAGCTTGCAAGATTAACAAAACCAGAGGAAACAGTGAGAACAAGGTTTTGTGATTTTCAAGTTTAAAGAACTGAAAGTAAAACGGGGCAAAAGTAACTAGAGAACTTCTTATGATTAAAAATTGGACTAGGGATCATATTTTCACTTGATCCCCTCTTTCATTAACATGGTGGTAATAAAGCACAAACGATAAATTAAGAGCATGCAACTACACAAGATGTCACTTGATAAGCATAAACATGGGCATCACGTCCAAACATAGAGTTGATGTTTAGTCAACTCACTAATACTCCTTTGACAAGGGAGTCCACCTAAAGTCAAATTTAAGACTTAACAGAGTATTGCATAAAGCACTGTAATATGATGTTGAAAACACAGATGCATCCTTTAAACAACGGGTCCTTTCTATCACTGGACTTTTATGCATGGTTAACCATTCTCTCTAGTGAGGCAGCCATAGAAAGGTGAAAACCATAGTAGCTCACAGATTTTTTTTCCACTTCTCCAAACCAACTACAAGATTGCTCCAACTAATGCACACATCCCCCACACGCGCCCTAGCATACTAGTTTGATCAAGACTAGGAAACAAGAACCGGGTAACATATACATCTACTCATACATCAAGGACATAAACATCTTTGCATCTCATAAATATAAGATCCACCACATAGGTAATACAAATATGGCCACAATCATGATAGGCGGCTCATGTGACTCTAATCTATGAAGCACGAGAGAGAGTTTAATACAAGTTGCTTCCACAATCCCCATGTCCAAGGGGTGAACTACTCCCTCTTCATCATGTTGCTGAAGGAGATGGTGTCGACGGAGGTGAAGGGGCAATCGGAAGCGGCTCCGATAGTGTCTCCCCTCCTATCCTCGTAGTCTTCAGATCAGTTGTGTGTGTTTTGTGTTTCTCTGCCACCCCCGTGCAAAATCGCTAGAGGGGGGTGTATATAGTCGGTTTTAGTTCAAACCAAGTCCCTGGAGTCCAAGATTGCATCAAAACGACGCTCGAGGGCTGATATGGGGCCCACCACGCGGTCAACATGTGGGACTACATGGTCCCCCTCTTTTGTTCCTCGTGGCATCCCCTATTGACTTCTTATTTTCCATCTCTTGTATTTCCCAAAAAATGGCATGGCAGAAAGTTTGGGTCTGTTTGACGTCTGGAAGGTCCCTGAAAGTAAAAAAAACATGCAAAAAAAAAATCTGCTTCGTAGTGTTCAAACCAAATGAAAGGGGATTATTTAGAAAACCCCCGAAATCAATGGCAAACAAGTCCAGGTCCTCATAAAACTATCAAATAAATGAGAATATGACCTAATAAACTACAAATATCATGGATGCAGTTTAAATGCATCACTCACCCGTAGGCGGCCTAAAGTCCGAGATGGTTTGCGAGGCGACGATGCCAGGTGAGGACCCTCGTTCCTCCATGATTTGATATGCATCGTTGTTAGAGTCAGATTTGATCGAGTCAGTGTCCCGGTCCTTGTGTGATTTCATCCCGTCGATGGCATGCGTGAAACAAACATAGGCTGCCGGCATAGTTGTCAGAATCATGATTCTACTATACAATTCTATGAATTTACGACCCAAATTGAGCTAATAGATTCTACGATTCTACTAAGTAGAATCCAAGATTTTACTAGTCTAGTAGTTATGATCCTACAATTTGAAATCCTACCATAGAGGTTCCGATCTGATTCAGAATCATGATTCTCACAACTTTGTCGGTGTTGCTCTGTGGCGTGAGATTATCGTTGTAGCTTCCGATCATGAACGAGAAATCGTCTATGACAGGTTGAAGGGATCCTGCCAGGCACATGACTCCAGATGCCATCGTATGCCCAACAGTGGGCGCCAACTATCGTGGTTTTGTCAAGACAGATGCTTCAGAGGGTAGCTTATGGGAGGTGGTTGACGATGACGATCTTGAAGCACCTGGACGATATTGGTACAAGAACAATATATCCAGGTTTGGCCCCTCGCAGTGGAGGGAAAGACCTACTTCCTGCTTGACTATATTGATGTATATGGATTTACATGTGTTGTCAGCTGCGTAGTAGATGTAGATGAGAACTACTGCGGCTATGAAGGCTACGAGGATGAATGGAGAGTTGCCCTATGCTACCTAGGTCAAGCTTTATATAGGCAGCTTGACCTAGGGTTTTACATTGTCGGTATGATATATCATAAACCCTAGTCGACTACCATCGTTGATTCCTTTGCTTGTTCTCCATGAAGATCTTGGATGGATTAATTGGGCCTTCACGTAGTCTTGGGACTTAGTCGACAGGAGAGATGTTTAGGTCGGCCACCCATGTCTCGTATGGCGACTCGCTTCCTTAGGCCTCCTCGGTTCGGTATTCCCTTGTCAGCGTCCAACGCCTAACAACAGTGACGGCAGGAGAGATGTTTAGGTCGGGGTCCTACTCTGATGGCTAGGGTTTGGGGGCCTTGGCGCCGCCCTAGGGAGCAAGGTGAGGGCATCAATGTCATCTTCTACAGATGTAAATTTGACTATGGCAGCGTCACATGTCTCCATGTTGGATGAACTTTTTTGTTCACTAGAGAAACAGAAAAGTTTGGATCTACATCATTTTGTGCTCAACTTTGAAAGAAAAGATAACCTCTCTAGTGGGAACGACCGACGGATGCCTGGCTGCCTACATCACCAGGCTACTCGCCATGGCATGCTAATCGAGAATCGACTCGACCCGACGGGGGCAGCAGCAGCAGCCAGCAAGCGGCAATAAATTCCATTTTGATGGCATCAGTACCATAAATTGGCGCCTTCCTGTTAGCTGGCCGTCCACACTGTGCGCATCAATGGCGCACTGCCCCCCTCCCCCCAATTATTAGCCCCATTTCCATTTTCTTCTTCCTCCAACTCCAAGGGTTATCGGTTGCAGTTGGCACGGCCGTCAAGACAAACGCTGCCTTCATTTCTTTTCCATTTTCCCGTCCGACATGAATCGCCTCCTTCGAATTGATTGCCCAAAAAACAACAACTCAGAATTCGACGTTAATGAGCCCCGCTGCAGGCCTCTACATACCTGTACTGGAGCTAGTCCCATGGATCTCGTCTCAGAAAAGCTTGGCTATAGCTGCCTGAATCCTGATCCAGGACCTTGAATGCGCGTAAATGGCATGGCAAGCATGGCCCTGCCGCCCGGCGTCACCTCACCGCCTCCTCTGTACACCTCGAGAGAGAATGCAAATGCGATGCGGCAGAAGCAGAGCTGCGCACGCGGTGCACGATCCGACTCCGACGGCGATGCGTATCTAGGCGTGTACTGCGTTACAGGGTTAGCGTCGGAAGATCTTAATTAGCACACAGGGAGGGAGCGTCGTTACGGCTTGTCTTCTTCTCCATGGTTCGTACAGGCTCGCACTGGTCGCTGGGGACAAGCGACGACGCCGGCGACGAGCCCTGGTCGGGTCACTACGCTGTAGGGAGGTCAAACGCTACTAGCACCGCGAGCAGTGGTGAACACTTGCGTTGCCGGCCGCGGCGTGGCTACAGACATGCTAGTCGGCATGCATGACGCAAACGAAGCAACGGTAAAGTGCATGCGATTGCGATGCATGCTCTGATCTGCGCTCGCTCACGCGCCGCCGCCTGACACCCCTGGCCCTGGGCAGCGGCGCATGCACACAGCTGACGAGAGCCTTTCTTTCGACTGCTATGTTTCATACAGGGAAAAGGGTGACGCGGATCTTGGATGAAGTGGATTCGGAGCTAAACGCAGCCGCGGCTGCGAGAAAAGTAATGTACCGGGGCAGGGTTCGCGCTGCTGTCTGTGGTCGTGCGCCGGCCAGTCAGACAGGCGCCACTTGAGTTTTGGCTATGGTTTGTTTCGACGTTAATCGCGTAACCGAAGCAATCGTAGCGGTCCCAAATTCGTTTGAAGCGGCCGGGACCATCCGTTGCGGCCCCTCGTAGCAGTACCCACATCACTTTCCTGTATGACGAAGAGCAAGCGGAGCAAATTTTACCTCCGTTCAGCCGCACCACCAAGCATCTCCAACTGCCCACAAACGGATCGTGGACGTCCGATTCGGTCCGAAAATGACCGGGGCCGGGAACAACTCAGTCCGGCGGCCCGACGCATTTTAACAGCGCTGTCCGCGGCGACGCAAACACGACCTAAACAGCGCTGTCCGCTGGTGCTGCACCTCGGCCAAACGTCCCCAAATCGCTTCCTTCCGACCGTAGCCGTGTCGCCACGCCGCCGCCGGCCGCCGCCACTTCCGCCACCCGTTTGCTGCCCCCGACGCGCCAGTTGTTATGGCCTATCGCCATCGGCCTTTGCTCTCACTTCCCGGCAGCTAGGCCACCACAGCTCACCGGCGCAGACATCGTTTCTGGCCACCTGCTACGACGCCCATGAGGTGTTCGACCATTTGCGCGGCCGGTTTTCAGGTGAGATCCTGACCACCTGAGGCATTGTACGTATAATGTAGGAACACATATTTGATCCTATGCCTACTTTTTTCATAGATGAAGTTGAGCAAGTCGATTCAAATGTTTTACAAGACTGTCAATGAGTCATCGTCGGACGAGTAGGAGGATGATGATTCCGAGCTGATGATGGCCGCGGCAATGCTCCTCCATGAGCACACTTCGAAGCTAGTGTATAGGGGCTCGGTAGGGACGGAAGGCTAATGTCAAGCGCAACCGTGAGAAGGGCCACTACCAACTCTATCGCAACTACTTCCATCCTACCAAGCCAATATTTGATGCGCAAAAATTCCGGCGCCGCTACCGGATGTCAAGGAAGTTCTTCCTGATGATTTTGAACGGAGTGAGGGCGCACAATGATTACTTCACCGTCGGGCCCGGTGCCACCGGTAAGCTTGGCTTCACTTCCTATCAGAAGTGTTCTGCAGCTATTTGTATGCTTGTATATGGAGTCGTCGGTGATCTTATAGATGAGTACTTGTGAATGAGCGAGGCAGGTGGTCGATCAATGAGGGAAGAGGGTTTCCGGGGATGATAGGAAGTATTGACTGCATGCACTGGGAGTGGAAGAACTGCCCGTTTGCATGGCAAGGGCAGTATAGAGGGCATGGTGAGGGGTGCACTGCCATTCTTGTGGACGTGGCATCACAAGATCTATGGATCTGGCACTCTTTTTTTCGCATGGTCGGCTCCCACAATGACATCAACGTGCTCCAGCGTTCTCCGATCTTTGCTAGGCTAGCGGAGGGCGACGCTCCGTTGTTTAACTAGGAGATCAATGGCCATTCGTAAACAAGTGCTAGTACCTTGCCAATGGCATCTATCCCGAGTGGTCTACTTTTGTGAAGACAATTAGTGAACCAGCGGAGGAGAAAAATTGAAGGTTTGCTAAGTGACAAGAAGCATACAGGAAGGATGTCGAGCGTGTATTTGGTGTGCTCCAATCTAAGTGGGCTATTGCTCGCCACCCTGCAAGGACATGGAGTATAGAGGTGATGTTGGAGGTCATGACTGCTTGTGTGATCATGCATAACATGATCGACGAGAATGAGCGCGATGAAGGCATCCATGACCAAGGGTCGGAATTTTAGGGTGAGTTCGTTGCCCCACATCCTGGGGAAGCTACATTTGAGTAGTTCCTTCATGTGCACGAGGAGATTCATGATCGCGCTACTCAGGATCAGCTGCAGAAGGATTTGACTGAACATCAGTGGGCATTGGCAGGAATCATTCCAGGAGACGAGGAGTAGTTTTATCTTGTCTTGCTTTCATATGTTTCCTTCAAAACTATGTTGTTTATTCGAACTATGTTGTTACTTTAAACTTTGTTATATTACTTTTTACATCTTCAATTATTGTAACATTGAAATTTATTTCATATGGTGTGTTTGATTTTATTGTGTATCATTTCAAAATAAGAGTTTGAATTGAGGTCACGCGGCCAACTCTACAAATGTGTCTGGCCGTTGGGCCTGATCCCGACCCAAACAGTCAAGGGGGGCAACACCCCTTTCGTGTCCGTGGCCTGACACAAACTGACCAAAACGGTCATGATTTGGTCCCGAGATGTGTTGGGTCGTTGAAGATGCCCTAAGAACCTAGGGGCGACTAGGGTTCCCACCAGCCGCCGCCACCGAGAGCTCTTCCCCCGCCAGCGTTCACCTGCACTTCCCCTACCGCTCCCGGGCCACTCGCACGGCGGCGGCTCCGGAGGGCTCCGGTCCCCTATAGAAGCTCCTAAGGTGAAGCGTCCCTGGCCGTTGTCACCGTCGATGCCGACAGTGGTGGCGGCGCCCTGCCGCCAAACGGTGGAGGGCTAGGAGGCGCTCCCTGTCGTGCCTCTCCGCATGAAGGCGACGTAGCGAGTGATGCACGGCGGCGGGTGGGCGTCGACGGTCGTGGAGCTCGGGTGAGACGGTCTTGTGGTGTGGCGGCCAACCGTACATTGCGGCGGCGCGGCTCTGGCGTTTGTTGCGGGCCCGACTTGGGTCCCACGGGTCTGGGCCGTGCGGCCTCGATCCAGGAGTTGCCTGCTGGCCGCGGCAGTTCCTCTGCTCGTGGGGGCGCATGGTGCTGCGACTCTGTCATCTACGCATGCTGCTTTTTTCTGCTATGGAGGTTGTCTCAACCTCCTTCGTCATCGTCGAGCGACGGATGACGGCGTGGGGCTTGTTTGTCTGCTTTGAAGAATAAAGGTGGCGATCCTAGGGTTCCAACTTGCGCCAAGACGAAGATCTGCCAGTTGTCTACACCCATCTATTTGGCTGGAATGTCGTGTTCCAGGAGGTTTCGCCGGCAAACTACACTATGCGATTCATGCTGGAGATTGCTGGATCGGGTGGGATTCGGTCGTGCGTATCCGTGTTTTTCTCTGACCGCTGGGTTTCACATGGAGCGCTTCGAAGCTCTGCTGGGTGCTGATATCAGCACGCTTTCTCGTTTTATGGTGTTGGCAGAAAATGTCATGGCAGCAATCTGAAAATTAGCAATGGTGGCTCAAGTCTTGATGGCAATGAGGAATTGGTTTAGTGATTTGTGACTTGACGCAGCGGCATGCAAATGGGGATGACTACACACGAGAAGTTCATAGCCTTCCTATTAGGATGAAAATTATTATTTTTTAGAGCAATAACTTTCTTCAAGGTGAAAATCTATGATCGGGTGACGACAGTGCTTGTGCATCGTTCCTTTCTTAGAGACGTCGATTTTGGAGAAGCTGGACTTCTGGTGCTGTCTTGGTGGTTTTAGTACTGTTGTTTTAATAATAGATCACTATAGGGCGACTTTTCTGTTTTTGTAATTATTTTTTTCTAGGGCAATGTGTGTTGTTGAGATGTTGGGTATAATTAGTATCGATATTAATATATGCTCTTTATTAAAAAAATTAACTTCGATTATATCACCTAACGTCTTCCATAGAGCGCGATACGTAATATTAACGGAAGAAAACTTAGCGGAGCAGAGCACATGCGGTGGGACCTAAGAGTCTGCTGGACCGGTTCAATATCAATCTTCTAAGGTGATTTAGGTTGATCTATGATAAAAGTGGCTATGTGCATCATGACGCAAAAGCCCGGGTTTTAACCTCATATTCGAAAATAAAGCAGAGGAGAGCAGAGATTTGTCAATGCCTACCACACCTCACCAAATCATAGGAAAACAATGAGAACTAGTAACACTATGGATCGACAGTAATAATTACCAAATTTATGATGTAATTTCCACCTCATAATCCTTCCCTAGAGGCACACAGAATCCACCTCATCATTGGGGGTATCCACCACCAACTGCCATATCCAGGGAAGTATAACCATCTCCAAGCAACACCGGGCAAGCTGCCTAACCACTGCATCATTTGTCTCTGAACAAAAAGCTAAGGTGTCCCTACAACCAGAGTGCAGCTTGCCCAGGAGCCTCTAATCTGAACCGACGCATGCAAAACTAAAGAGAAAAGGGATGTGCACAGGAGGCAGCAGCTAATTACAAAATCTGAGAGGAGGTGACCCATGGCTTGCTTGCGATTTACTCCAAGAAGCAGGGTCAGTTTATCTCCAGATGCTTGATGATGTCCTCCACTGCTTCGGCTTCCAACACGTCGTCCTGCACCCCTTCTTCACCCTTGCCAGCATCGGCAAGTTCTGCTGAGGTCGCGCATTCAGCAGCCACCGTAGAAGAAGCAGGAGCAGCAGGGCACGGGACTTCAGTGGCAACTACCTGTGAAGCGTCCTTGACTTGAGCTGGAGCCTCGATCTTGACCGGAGGCCTAGTCACCAGCGATGGAACTGCCGGCGGTGCGCCATTGCTAAGTGACAGTGGTTCCTCTGGTGCTTGGGCCTGCACATCCTTCATCTGAATGGGGATCGCAGACAGCGCCGATCCCTTAAACAGTTGGTGTTGAGCATCCTTTACCTGAACAGGGATCGCAGATGACAGTGATTCCATTATTGGCTTGTGTTGCACATCCCTCATCTGAACAGACATTGGCTTGTGTTGCACATCCCTCACCTGAACAGACACAGGTCTTGGACGCTGAACTGGACCCGAGGGAGCAAAGAGTGGAGAAGCTGGCCTGATGCGAACTGGGGATGCCATCCGAATTGGCGGCGGGTTGCTCAGCAGAGGAGGAAGCTGCTGCTGTGTGCGTCCACTTGGAGGTGGGAGAGGAGGAGCAGAGAACACAGGGATAGAGCTCCTCATTGTGACCGGAGGAGCCATACTATGGCAAGGCATACGGTAGTGTCCAACTGGGACATACGGGGCTGCCTCTGCTGCCGGAAACCTCGACCTTGAATTAGAGCTTTCAAGCGGCCAGAAAGGTGATTGTGATGCTCCATCAGTCGATGCCGGCGACTCTGGTCTGGATCTTGAGGTAGACTTTGGCCTGAACAGAGGAAGAATCTTCGAGTAACTAGACTGAGAGGATTGAGCAAAACTAGGCTTCCTCTCTGGTTGCATGGGAAATTTCTTTGGAAATGGTGAAGCATGGGGATTATTGGCCATGGCCATCTTCTCCTTCAAGCGGTAGTTGAGAAGAGCTCGAGCAATCCTGATCTGCTCCTGCTCATCATTGTTCTCTGATTCATTGGTGGAATTCGCTTCCTGACGCGCCACTGTATCAGAGATGGAAAATAACATGAGCAAGTGCTGATGTGTAATGAAAATGTTACAGCTCGAAATGACGCTGATCATATTTTGCTGATGCTGTAATGAGATCAAAATCACATCAAACAGGCGTAAAGGATAGTTCAGTATATTGGTCCACTAGCCAGTAGAGGACAGCTCTACTAAGTGAAATGGCATTTCAAATGAACATATTAGAACTTTAGAAGGAATGTGAATTGCTCGTATCCTAGGACTAGATATTTTTTTAGGATCACAAATCTTTACTTTCTTTTGGCAAGTAAAGCTGTCGCAGAAAATATGAATAATGAGTGGCACTAAACAATGCAGTAGAAAGAATAAAAAACAAGATTCTATTAGTAATACTCACATTGTTTCAGTGAAGACCAGGCTGCCGAAGCAGCATTCTTTTCAGCTTGTTTCTTATTCTTAGCATGATCACCTGTAAATATGATCCCGGCTAACTCTACTGTGCATGTGAAAACTGGCAGATGACCAAGGCCAGACCGCTCTGTTGTATATGATGGCAGCGGTGCCCCAACTCTCTGGGCTACTTCCTGTAGAAGGTTTTTGTAAACCCCTGTTTCATCCTGTGCGACAGAAATGTACCAACAGAAATAAGTAGAGTAACAGATTAAGGAGTAAAAGTTGTAGATGCATGATACTACTTGCAAGGTCAAAGCGAAATCACAGTTAATGTTAATGCAACAGACAGTGATCAGCTATGGATCATCTTTGAACAGGAAGTAATCATATAAAAAAGGAAGATGACTTCTGAATTAAGACAATGCAGGTCAATGTAATCTAATACTTCAACTGCAAGAATTGCAATTCATGAGTGGCTTAAATAAAAAGTTCTATGTGTTTGTCTGTGACAAATTAAAAAAAGGCAGTGAATACATCTATTTTATATAATAATCAAAAAATAAAAGCAAATAATTCTTGCAGATTATTCGCAAAAAAAAATTCTTGCAGATAAGTGTCAGACAACCACTGATATAAATAGTAGCATTCCAATCAACATCAATCAGACTCGAGGTAGTTGACCATGAAGCTCCACTTAGACTAAGGAGGCAGAGCCACTTGAACTGTACAGTTATGGCATCAATGGTCCTTAAGTGGATTTTTTCCATGGAAAAGTTAATGACAGCCTAAATTTTCAACTCTGTAGAAACAATGGCTCAATACTGAGTACCATCTCATTCGTTGTTCAAAGTTTCTGGAAGCTCTCACACTTTTTATGATTTTACTTTCAGTTGATCTCATTACGCTTTCTGCAAAACAATAGTATTGTTTAATAATCATGCCCCGGTGAAAAACCAATCCAGTTCATTTCTCTGAAAGGTCAAACCCTAAATGCAGTCAACAATGAGGAGCGTTGAACATGCCTAACATTTGACTAGCAATGTCTCCACATCAGGTAAAACAGTAACAAAACTAATCAGAGCAAGACAACCCTGTTGAAGAACATGAGTCTTTTTCCGACAGCAGGGGCAATCCGCACCTAGCTAGTGTCAGAACCAAATCACGAAATTCCACGGAGCAATCTCCGATCTAGGAAGACGTCGGCGGTCGCAGTCAGCCCGCACCAGGATCCTCTGCCTAAAAGGCAGGGAGCAAAGCGACTAGCACCAGCAGCGACACCCACTAGTCATGCAAGTGGGCAGTCCGGCGGAACTGGCGGACAGCCGCCAGATTACAAATCAGCTCAAAAACGAATTTATGTTGTAAGTAATTAAGCTGTCAGAAAAAAAGGTGCAGAAATTTTTGTCCGCCAAAGAGGTGTAGGCGGACGTCCGCGTGCATCCCTAACACCCACCCACATCCTCCCGAACCCCAGACACAAAGAAGCGAACAAAGCACCGCACTACGGGCACTAGCAACGGCGGCGGCACCATGGCTGACCTGACCGCAGGCCATACACACACACCAGCAGCAGCACCATCGGCAACTCGCAATGGCAGCATCACCACCACCACGATCCAATCCCCTTCCCCATTGTTGTGCGTTGCGCCCCATTGTGGGCTGCGTGGGTGTGGGCCTGCCCGCCACTAAATCCAGCGGGGCCCGCCCGCATTGACCTGCGATGCCGGGTTAGGTGCGGGCGGTCTCCCATTCAATTTCCCCCACCCACTCCCACGCCCCTCGCCATTAATACGCACCACTGTAAAGACCAGAAGAACCTAATCTATATCCCCCAACAAAAAACCGTCTCCCACTAATCTAATCTACTGGCTAATCCCAGAGTCCAAGGCCAACACACATCCCGTTCGTCGCTCCCAGGTCAAACGAAGCGCGGCGTACATGGCATGGCAGCACATGTACACCTCCAGCTTTTATTAGTCGTACTAGTAGCAGTATACGTGTTCCCATGGCATCTTTCCCTACCGTGCGTACCGGGAAGGCGGGCTAGCCTTTACTGCAACTCGGCTTCCGTTCCGGGTCAGGGTTCATACGGCGAGATTTTTACTCGCCCATTAATGCGACATTATTGGCCAAGTTTACTTAATCGGGGCTTAACGTTGCTTGGGCACGGAGACTTCGGGCCATGGATCCACTGGAAATACGTGGGAGTTGGGGCCGGCCAGAGCCCGAGCGGCAACCTCGATGAGCAGGGGTAGATTAACAATTAATGGTGGGGAAACGGCAATCAATGTGGTGGTGTTACTCGAAGTACCGTCGCCGTTACGTCGCGATAGCCCAATTAACGACGGATTAAAAACTAACAATTGGGGATTGATGGGCGGGTCGGGGTAGTAGTACGAATAATTAAGTGGATTAATTGCGTTTTAGTACATTTACGTAGAGTAGAGTGGGAACTAAGCTCCGCTCACTGATTATTATTATTATTAGGGTAAAAATCATGGCCATCTTTACTTCAGAGATTACTCATCCGCTGATGAGTGCATGATGTGCTTACTGTGGATAAACTAGAAACTGAGAATAACCGAACAAGTACTTCCGCAGAGAACTTTTATTCTCTGGGAATTCTGCTTTTTGAGAGGAAAAAAGGGGCGGAGAATTTTGACGCAAAAAAGGTTTGAGAACTTTTAGTGAGTGCTGACCGCTTGCTACGACTTCGTTCATGCCGCTCACGAGTTCCAAACCAGACAAACTGTCCAAGACACGACTAAGCAACACGGATTGTTTTTCTCTCGACAAAAATATTGCGAATCTGATGGAGCTGCAAAGATCAATACTCCGTAATCGACAGCATTTCGCTAAGTACTCAGAAAATACATGGAATCACCACGGGTCTGCTATACGGCTAATAGCCCACGCGAATTCCGCTACGAGCTGCGAGAACAATGGTTGCCGTAATTGTATGAAGGATCAGCTAAACCCGCCCGAGAAGCTCCCACAGATCCCCAAATTCAACCACGAACAGCGGCCAGAGAGAGCTAGGAATAACCGCGAGAAACAGCCGCGGAATAAATCAAGCAAGAGATGCTAGTAGAAGCTGGAGCCTGGAGGGAGGGGGAAAGGGCGTACCAGGATGCGGGCGGCTAGGGAGTACGAGGGGCCGCGCCGGGCGAGCGCGGCGAGGGCGACCTCGGCGGCGGCATGCTCGGCCTGCCGGAGCGTGGTGAAGAACCCGGGGCTCTCGAAATTCTCCCCGTTGAAGGTGACCGCCGCCTTGAACCGTGGGGCGTGGTCCGGCCCCTCCCGCAGGCACGTGTACGCCGGCAGGTTGAAGCAGCTCCGCTGCGCTAGCTCCTGGAGCTGGTTCTTATACATCGCCGCCGGCCGCCACTCTTACCCGCCCAGCCACAGCTCCCTCGGCTCACGCCGCTGCTTCTAATGCCGGCCGCCGTGGCCGGAGATGGCGACGCCGAGAGATCTACTACCCAGAGGAGGAAGAGGACCGGAGGAGGGGAGAAGTGTGGAGTGCTTGGAACGGGAGGGAGACGATTTATATTTTTCTTTGGCTTTATTTTCCGGAGGGGTTTTAATGCTGGTGCCCTGCAGTTACTAGCTTGGCTGGAGGCGGAGGATGACAGCCGGGACCCAGGACACGTCTCGCTTTTATTGCTCTGGAGGGAAATGGCAAAGCTAGAAAAAAATTGAACTAAATGTGAAAACTAGGAGGATTCATCATTCATCTCATCATTTATGTATGATTTTATACATGGAAAATTGGAAAACCCGTTATTCATCCGATGTAATTTATATCTGTAATTTTTCAGGTATTTTTATGGGTAACTCTAAATGGTTCAAAAATCTTATTGCCAATATTGTTGTTGTGCCATCTTTAGGATGTTTATTTCAATTTATTTTTGGGCCAGCAAACATAAATGATTTTAATACGCGTACTGCCAAATGACGATATTGCATCATTTTTCGGTCGAGAGAGCGCCGAGTGGCAAGACGCCAACTTTCATGCCATCTGGCGATGTACACATGGCGTTACAATATTAATATTCATTTATGTAGATATAAAATAATTTTATTTGTAATAGTTACTAGCTTGGCCAAAGGGGAGGATGACAGCTGGGACCCAAGGCACGTCTTGCTTTTACCTACTCTAGAGGAAAATGGGAAAACCGAGAGGATTCATCTCATCACATTATTATTTTGATTTTACGATTGAAAAATTAGAAAACTCGTCATTCATCCAATGTAATCTTTTTAGATATCAAGAGAGATTAAAACGGTTAATGTTACTGATTTTTCTTGGATGGTTCAAAAAATCTTATTGCCAATATTATTGTTGTGCCATCTTTAGGATGTTTATTTCAATTTATTTTTGGGCCAGCAAACATAAATGATTTTAAAACGTGTACTGCCAAATGACGATATTGCATCATTCTTCGGTCGAGAGAGCGCCGAGTGGCAAGACGCCAACTTTCATGCCATCTGGCGATGTACACATGGCGTTGCAATATTAATATTCATTTATGTAGATATAAAATAATTTTATTTGTAATAGTTACTAGCTTGGCCAAAGGGGTGGATGACAGCTGGGACCCAAGGCACGTCTTGCTTTTACCTACTCTAGAGGAAAATGGGAAAACAGAGAGGATTCATCTCATCACATTATTATTTTGATTTTACTATTGAAAAATTGGAAAACCCATCATTCATCCGATGTAATCTTTTTAGATATGAAGAGAAATTAAAACGGTTAATGTTACTGATTTTTCTTGGATGGTTCAAAAAATCTAATTGCCAAATAGTGATGTTATGGAAAGAGATCCTCTAAGTACCCACCCTTGTTGAACAAGGGTCACTAACATGTGGGGTCGCCTGATGTGGCACCCACTCGTCAGTGTATGTTACGGGAACCATGTATGTGATGTAATGTCATCTTTAATATCTGTATTGCCACATGGAAATATTGCATCGTTCTTTGGATAACACGGAGCGCCAACTGGGAACACATCAATTTGCATGCCATCCGGCGACGTACAAATAACAATATTAGCATTTCATTTATGTAGATACGAAAAGATTTTGTTTGGAATAGTTAATGTTGCAGCGTGGTGATAATGATCTAAAGTTACCCTATATTTACAAGCCATTACACATGATAAATATACTCCATTTTATATCATTATGCATAAAATTAATGTGTTCTTACCGATAACTAGCAAGAGTGGGTGTGGTGGAACGCTGCGCTCATGCCGTTGCCATTGACATAATGTGACAGATCATCACATGGTAAAGGCATAGACAGATTAGAACGTTGGATATTCATTTTTATTGGTAACCCTAAATGGTTCAAAGAAAAATACCGCCAGATATTGCATCATTCTACGGTCGAGACAGCGTCGAATGGCAACACGCCAACTTTCATGCCATCAGGCGGTCTACCCATGGCGTCGCAATATTAACATTCATTTATGTAGATATAAAATGATTTTATTTGTAATAGTTACTAGCTTGGCCAGAAGGGGAGGATCACAGCTAGGACGCAAGACAAGTCTCGCTTTTATTGCTCCAAATGAAAATGAGAAAATCGAGAGGATTCATCTCATCACATTATTATTCTGATTTTATGAATGAAAATTTGGAAAACCCATCATTCATTCCATGTAATATTTTAAGATATTAAGAGAAATTAGAACATTTAATGTTACTATTTTTTCTTGGATGGTTCGAAAAATCTAATTGCCAGATAGTGATGTTCTTGAAGAAGATCCTCTGACGTAGCCACCCTAAACTAGGGTCACTGACATGTGGGGTTGCCTGATGTGGCACCCACTCGTGAGTGACCCAAATGCAGGGTAGCGTACATTAGGGGAACCATGTATGTGATGTTATGTCATATTTAATATGCGTATTGCCAAATGAAAATATTGCATGGTTCTCTGGACGACGGAGCGCCAACTGGGAACACGCCAATTTTCATGCCATCCGGCGATGTACAGATGGC
This sequence comes from Dactylis glomerata, assembly GCA_007115705.1. Classification (NCBI taxonomy): domain Eukaryota; kingdom Viridiplantae; phylum Streptophyta; class Magnoliopsida; order Poales; family Poaceae; genus Dactylis; species Dactylis glomerata. The sequence continues at coordinate 2,023,880 of QXEO01000050.1, forward strand.
AATACTAGCATTTCATTTATGTTTATACAAAAGGATTTTGTATGGAATAGTTAATGTTGCAGCATGGCGACAATGAGCCAACTCGTCACTTCATATTTATAAGCCATTACACATGATAAATATACTCCATTTTATGTTATTACGTGTACAATTAATGTGTTCTTAGCGATAACTAGCCAGAGTTGGCGCGGTGGCACACCGCACCTATGCCGTTGCCATTGGCATCCTATGATTGAACATCACATGGTAAAGGCATAGACATATTAGAACTTAGATGTTCATTTTTTTGGTAACTCAATATGGTATAAAAAATACTGCCAAATATTGATGTTGTGTCATCTTTAGGATGTTATTTAATTTGTTTGGTCCAACAAACATAAATGATTTTAATACGTCTATTGCCAAATTGCAATATTGCATCATTCTTCAGCCAAGAGAGCATCGAGTGGCAACACGCCAACTTTCATGCCATCTGGCAATGTACACATGGTGTCACATTATTAACATTCATTTACGTAGATATAAAATGATTTTATGTGTAATAGTTGCTAACTTGGCCATAAGGGAAGGATGATAGATGGGTGATAACACTAAGCAATGTGACACTTCGTTGGGACTCAAAGTGCAAATTGTTGTAGCAAGTGCAATTTTTCTCATAAGGATGACTCGGGGTAAATATCAAACTCTCGGGAACAGTCGGAAAAGCTCTCTTCATTTTTATCAGGCAACCTGCAAAACAAGCTTCTTGTCTTGCGTCCCAAACTCCACCGAGTGGTTGTCAAGCACAAGGTGTTGAACGTAAGTAAAACAAATAACATATGCAATAAAATAAATATGATGCAATAAAGTAAACTACACCTATTATGCAACTAAAACAATAAGGTAAAGATGTTTTTTTGCATTTTTTTATATGATTGCAATAAAGTAAATATGTTTTTATATTTTTGGATTTAATTAAAGATGAAATTTAAAAGACACGTGCAAGTGTTGGAAAGGTGTTTCTTATGATTAAAATTGGACCGGGTTCATGGGTTCACTTGTCTACTCTTTTATAAAGTTGTGGTGGCATTAAGCACAAGATAGATGACCAAAAAAGATATCATTTTTATAATGTTACTTGATAATATTCATATGGACATCATGTCCTAACATAAAGACGATACTACACATCTTAGTTATACTCCACTAGAAAGGAATAACCTTTAAGCAATCTAGTATTAAGAATTAACATAGTATAGCCTTAGATACTTTGACACAACGGTGAAGAACAAATATGCTACCGCATCGGACATATTACGATAGAACAAAGTCTATGAATGTCAACTTAGGATTCTCAGCTGTCACTAAGAAATATAACACATGCATTCTTTTTATCCCTAGTGAGGTAATCATCGAATTGGTATACACCATAGCAGATGAATTCTATCACAATTCACTACTACTACCAAGTTACTCCATCTAATACACATCATCCCCCTCTTGCGCTCTCACATACAAGTTGGATCAGGACAAGTAATAAAGAACGGGGTAACAATATGCATCTACTTGTACATCAAGAACATAATAACACATCACAACTCATATATCATCCAGTAAAATAAAGATCCACCACATAGGAATTATATAATATGCACCATAATCATGTTGGGAAGCTCGTATGGCATCTAAACATCATAGAATAAGAGATGAACAACAACAAGCTACTACCACCATAGTCCAGAGGTGGAATACTCCCTCTTCATCATGGTGACGGTGTTGGTGATGTCGGAGAGGTTGGAGAAGCGACCGGGGGCGACTCCGGCATCGTTTCCTCCTCCAATCTTTGTTGGAACAACCTTTGTTTCATGGTTTCATGTTTCTCCACCGCATCCTCAAGGGAACGCCTCGGGGGATCTTTATATAGGCATTTTTAGGTCTAGCTGATCAATCTAAGATGAAGACGGACACCATCAGAGGTCCGAGGACCAAACGAGAGTGGGTGGCACTGCATGGCCAGGGGCCTGCGCTATTAGTGCTTGTTTGGGCCTCGTGGCCTCCTTCATTGACTTCTTGTGCTCCAGATGCTTCTCGTGATAAAATATTAATGCCCAAAAAAATCTCAGGTCAATTTGAGCCCGGGAAGGTCCCTAAACGTCAAAATACGCAAAATAGGGTTTGAAAGAGCATGTGCTCCTATGTGTGGTTTTGGTAATTAATGACAATCCCTATGGACTAATGTTTGCATTGAGTTACATTTGTAGGACATGTCCGTAGACAACGCTTGAGCCATATGTTGGTTTCAAGGTTGTAGGAAGATGAAATAAAGAAGATTAATCTATGACCAAGGTGTTATTCAAGGAGTGATCCAAAGAATGGTCATAAGGGAGTTCAGGCTATAGAGTGTGTCTTGAGGAATAAGATGGACTGTGCTCTCATGTGCATTCTCAAGACATCATCATTTTGGAGAAAGAAGATGAAGCGCAATGTTGATCTAGTCAATGTGTGAAGACAAAGTCAAGTTAGTGCAATGGACTCATGAAGATGAAGCTTAGCAAGGCTCTCCCATATTGGGGTATGGGGGAGTATTTGGAGATGTCTTCATGAAGCTCGTGCGAGCAAGCATGATCAAGAAAGGTGTTCCATCTTGAGGGAGTCAAGACCGTCATCATCTAGCTTAAGTGGATTGCGCAAGGCAAAGGTATGATCTTGATAGGTTTTCCTTCTTCCTGGTCTCATAGTGACAAGGGTTAAATCGACAAATGTCCAAGATGAAGGACTTAGGATCGGGGGGAATAGGGCATCAGATGAACTCAAAGGTAAAGGTCAGTCAAACAAGGCGTGTATTAAGAATAAACGTGGTGGTGAACTTGGCTTAATCTCAATCTGTCCCTGACCGGCCTCTCCTGGCCCCTATATATAGGTGGCCAGGTCTCAAGGTACCGGTCGGGTTCAATACAAATTACAATGCTCGTATACGATACTGACTCATACTTCGACTATGACTAAACTTGGGCCTAGCTTAACGGGCCTCAGGGGTACACAAGTAACGGGCTCTATTAGCTATACCCTTGTTAGTAGCCCCCGAGATTCTACCAGAATTGTAGATTCATGTTGAATCTCAAATCTTCATATCTTTGACTTGATCAATCTTTGACTTCTTCTTTCTTCGACTATTGCCTGTACTCAATGAAAACAACCTGTATTATATTATTTCACGAGGGGACTTTGGCTAACAAGCCTGACAACTCTGACGGATCAAGAGTTCAGTTAACTGCCTGAGCAGATACTCGCCACCTACTTCAAACTCAATCCCCTGGACTTGAGCTTGGTACCTGGTCTAACCCAATCTTTTGCCGCATTTAGGACTTACAAAGAAAGAGTTCCAGTATTTCTCAGGGTACCCAGTGCGTCCACCAGGATTTTCTTCGCGTTGTAGACACGAAAAGTTACTAGCAGAGCGCATTCAGGTGTGTATACTAGGCCACACAGGACGGATCCTAGGGTCTTACCTTCATGATCTTTTATGACCACGGCATTCAAGCTTCGTCGCAATGACTTAACCTGAGAATCATTAATTTCTCTTGCAAGCCTTGTTTGACTGTTGAAATGTCAAAAACCTTCGAGTTGTTTTCCCTTCGCAAATAGCTCCCGATGGGAGTAATCGATGTTATTTTGTCGACAATATAGCCAAAGATTTTTGTCGACAATTTAGTCGATGATACCTTTGATCATTTAACCAACGTTGTTCATTGTCATCGGGTGCACGACCAGTGCTCCCGATGGGAGTAGCCCCCGAGACTATAGTCGAAAGTTTTTCGGGTATAGGCTCAAATATACTGTCTTCTCACCTTTCCAGCTGTAGTTATTTTGTGCTAACTCGTCGGGTGCGCGCCAAGCGCTCCCGATGGTAGTAGACCCCGAGGCTATAAGGGGGTGCTTGCAACCTTTTATAGACTCAAATATTTTTCTTCTGCAACACTGTTTTTTCCCTTGAAGTATTGCAAATCTCTTCTTTTCTTCCTTTATAATTTTTTCCGCTGTTCCCTTCTCTCTTCTGGGTGAAATATCAAAGCCCATAATTTTTAACTCGACCTGTAATTTATAAAGGCCCACGAAGGGTTACTTATAAATAAGGTACGCCAGCTTGCCAGGGAAAACCCTAATCCTTTCTTTGTTAGCCTTCTCCGCCGCATCGCCTTCCTCTTCCAAATCTCATCTAGGGTTTCTTAGTACCAAGCAAAATCTTCCAATGGCGGATGCTGGTGTTGTCGATCTGGACACTGGTGCCGTGATGGAGAAAAGGGGGCGCGGCCATCCCCGCGGCAGTAAGAACAAACCGAAGGAGCTTCCCTCGTGGCCTCCTCCTCGTCTGTATCCACAAAGCGGAGCCCTGACCGCCCCTTGGGAAGTAAGAACAAGCCCAAGCCATCTTTTGTTGTTGCCGAGGATGCAATTGCTGCTCCTCGCAATGCCTCTCCTCCTCCTCCTGTCAAAACTTTCTCCTTTTTTGTTATCGCTGGTGCTCAATGCCGTGAGTAGCAGCGTGTTCCTCTAAAATTTACTCGGTTCATGGACGGGTGTGAGCTTCGTGAGGCTATCCTCCGCGAAGAATCTGGAGGAGGAACGCCATATGAAATGGAGGTGTACTACGTTGGCCGCGGTGAGATGTACTGCAGGGGCGGTTGGCCCCAATTTGCGGAGGACCATGAGCTGCACCAGGGTTTTTTCATGCTCTTCGACTATCATTGCGGTACGTCGAAGTTTGACGCGAAGATCTTCGACTGCACACAGTGCCAGTTTAACTATGAAGCCGAAGTGCACTTTCAGTAGATGTTGCTTTTATTTTGATGTACTCCTTTTGAATTGTGCTCCTTTGGCCCACTTTATGTAATAATATATGTGATGAACTCTATTTTATGCTATCGTGTTTGGTAATAGACCAGAGGAACTATCAGCGTTCCGAGGTGTTATTTCTCTTAAAGTCGATGTACTTATTGTTTCCACTAGCCACATTTTTTTTCCTTCGTCGAATATAGGGTTGTGAACAACCTCGTAATAACTTGTGAGAAAGCATGAATACATTATCTCAATAATACTGCTATTTTTTAATAACAACTCGAGGGTTGAAGCCCTTGAGCAGAAAATAATGACATATTCTACATATTGTCGAGTTGACCCAAGAAACCCGACCTATGGCCTCGTGTTCTGGGTTCAGAGGGTCATAACTCGCAGTTTTCTGTTGCTGTCGTCGTGCTTATTTGTTAGTGTCGTCTTCTATGCGTAAAAACGCTAGAGCTGTTCTGCATTCCACGGGTTGCTCTCATCTTTGCCCGTCTTCTTGTCTTGTAGTCGATAAGCTCCTCCTGGGATGACTTCTGTGACGATGTAAGGTCCCACCCATGGGGACTCTAATTTGCCATGGCCATCCTGCTTGAGACGTAGGACTAGATCCGCTACTACGAAAGATCGAGGGCGAACTCGACCACTATGGTAGTTCCATAGATTCTGCTGGTATTGTGTAGCTCTGGGTAGTGCTACATCTCTTGCTTCATCGAGTGCGTCGACGTCATCTTGAAGTGCTTCTGTAGAAGTTGTTTCGTCATAAGCCGCAATTCTTGGGGCTTCATGAGTAATTTCGACTGGAAGCACGGCTTCTGCGCCATGGACCAGAAAGAAAGGTGTCTCTTGGGTAGCCGCATTAGGCGTAGTTCTCAGATTCCAGAGCACGGAGGGTAACTCATCTACCCAAGCGTGCTTGGCTTTCTCCAGGGGCGCTAATAGCCTCTTTTTTATTCCGTTGCATATTAAACCGTTTGCTTTCTCGACTTGCCTGTTTGTTTTGGGATGTGCAACGGATGCAAACTTTAGTTTGATTCCCATGCTTTCGCAATAACTTTTGAACTCTTTAGATGTGAAATTTGTTCCATTATCTGTGATGATGATGTGTGGTACTCCGAAGCGAAATACTATTGATTTGATGAAGTTGATTGCTGCTGTGGAATCCTGAGTTGTTACTGGGGCTGCTTCTACCCACTTGGTGAATTTGTCTACTGCCACCAACATGTAGACGTGCCCTCCTGGCCATGAGTTATGCAATTTTCCTACCATATCCAAACCCCATTGTGCAAAGGGCCAGAATAGTGGTATTGGCTAAAGTTCTGCTGCTGGTGCGTGCGGTCTGTATGCAAATCATTGACAGGCTTCACATCTTCGGACTATGTATTTTGCATCTTCGATGGCTATTAACCAGTAGAATCCTGCACGAAAAGCCTTGGCCGCTATAGCTCTGCTGCTAGCATGATGTCTGCAAACTCCTGCATGGATGTCTTTTAATATGTCCTGCCCTTGAGGGGTGACGCATCGCTGCAATACGCCAGTTATACTTTTCTTATATAACTTCCCTTGTAGTATGACAAAAGCTTTGGATCATCGTATTATCCTTCGTGCTTCGACTGTATCTTCGGGTAGTGTCTTGTTCATCATGTACGCTAAGTATGGCTGCATCCAAGTTTCTTCGATCATCATGACTCCCTTTGGTTCTGCTACGCTTTCTGCTCCTGGCTTGCCAGCCCCCAAGTCTGTCGTCGGATGCTGACTTGGTTCCCCTGGAGTCAAACTTTTGCTGCCTTTTATTGACCTCTCGTTGATTTCTTCCCAAAAAACTCCTGGTGGTATAGGCAGGCATTGGGACCCGATGTTTGTTAGATTATCGGCTTCCTCGTTGTTGGCCCTGCTGATGTGTGAAACTTCGTACCCATCGAAGGTTCCTTCTAGATAGTAGTACAAATTCCTGTACGCCGTCATATTGTCGCTGATGGCGTCACATCGATTCATTACTTGCTGGACGACGAGGTTTGAGTCCCCGAATATTTTTAGTCGGGTTGCTCCACATGCTTTGGCCATCTTCATTCCATGAAGCAGGGCCTCATATTCGGCTTCATTGTTAGAAGCTTGCGGGAAACTCATCCTTAATATGTACTTTAGCTTATCCCCTTGTGGTGATATTAAGACTACCCCTGCTCCTGCGCCTTGGACCCTTTTCGATCCATCGAAGTACATTGTCCATACACTCGACAGGTCAGGTAGTCCTGTATTCTATAGTTTGAGCCACTCTGCTGTGAAATCTGGCAACACCTGGGATTTGATTGCTTTCCTTTTCTCGTATGTGATGTCCAGGGGAGATAGTTCGATTTCCCATAAGGAGATACGTCCTGTTGCTTCAGGGTTGTTCAATATATTTGATAGTGGGGCTTCGTTAACCACTATGATCGGATGCACCACAAAGTATTGCCGTAGTTTTCGTGCTGTTGTGAACATGATGTACGCAAGCTTCTGGTAATGTGGGTACCTCTGCTTTGTTGGTGACAAGACTTCGCTAAGAAAATATACTGGCCGCTGGACTCCGTGCGCCTTTCCTTCTTCACTTCGCTCAACTACTAGTACCGTGCTGACCACTTGATGTGTGGCTGCGATATATAGTAGTAGTGGCTCCCTTTCTTTCGGTGCGACCAACACTGGTGGTGTGGAAAGCACTTTTTTCAGCTGCGCGAAGGATGTATCTGCCTCTTCTGTCCACTCAAATTTGCTATCTGACTTTTTCATGAGTGCGTAAAAAGGGAGAGCTTTTTCTCTTAATCGTGCAACAAATCGACTTAATGCCGCCACGCGTCCTGCGAGTTTCTGTACGTCGTGTAGCTTTGCCGGTTTCCCCATTGTTAGTATTGCTTGGATTTTTTCTGGGTTTGCCTCTATTCCTCTTGCTGACACCAGGAATCCCAGAAGTTGCCCTGCTGACATGCTAAAAGAGCATTTTGTCGGGTTAAGCTTGAGTTTATACCTATTGAGGTTGTCAAAGGTTTCTTGCAGGTCGCTGATTAAAGACTCCTCCTTTCTTGTAGTGATGACCACGTCGTCGATGTAGACTTGGATGTTGCGGCCTATTTGATTTCCGAGGCAATTTTACATCATCCATTGATAAGTTGCTCCTGCATTCTTGAGGCCGAAGGGCATGACTTGATAGCAAAAAACGCCGTATGGTGTGATAAAAGCTGTTTTTTCTTCGTCTTCTGTTTTCAACTTGATCTGGTTGTAGCCGGAGTATGCGTCCAGAAAGGAAAGCCTCGTGCACCCCGCTGTTGAGTCGATTATCTGATCAATGCGAGGTAGCGGAAAGGGATTCTTAGGGCAATCCTTGTTGAGAGACGTGTAGTCGACACATACTCTTTGTACGTCCGTATTTTTCTTGGGGATGATAACTGGGTTAGACACCCAAGTTGATGCTTTAATTTCTCTGATGAAGCCTGCGTTTTCTAGCCTATGTAGCTCGGCTGCTATTGCTATTCTTTTGGGTTCATCGAACCGTCGCAAAGGTTGCTTGACTGGCTTTGCTTTTGTATCCACATTTAGTGCGTGCTCGACGAGTTCCCTAGGAACCCCTGGCATGTCTGAAGGACACCAGGCGAAGATTTCCCAGCGCTCACGGGGGAACTCAATGAGCACGCTTTCCTATGCAGGGTCCAAGTTTACCGCTATGGAAGTGGTTTTGTTAGGGTCCGTAGGGTGAACCTGAATTTCTTGGAATCTTACGTTGCGTTGAAAGCCTGGTCTGGCAGGGATCGACCAACGTCGGGTAGTACATTGTGATCTATTTTGCCTTTGAGTCCTTCATATTTGGCTGTCATGCCGAAGGTTTGCGCCATCCTATTGAATTCCTTGTCGCAGGTATTGGATACTTCGAAGCTTCCTTGTACTGTAATGATCCCCTTGGGTCCCGGAATTTTGAGTGTTAAATCTGCGTAGTGAGGAACTGCCATGAATTTTGCAAATGTTGGTCGTCCCAGGATTGCATGGTATTGTGAGGGCCAGTCCATTACTTCGAATTCCTGCTTATTTTTGCTAAAATCGCCGCTGTCACCAAAACAAATGTCGAGTTCAATTTTCCCGAAGGGGTGATTTGCGCTTTCTGGTACTATTCCATGAAAAGAGCAATCTGTTGGCTTCAACCATTCTAAGGAGATGCTCATTGCCTTTAGAGTCCTTGCGTATATCCTGTTTATGCCACTGCCTGCGTCCATAAATACTCACCCAATGTCGTATCCTCCTATTTGTGCCTTCAACACCATTGGCGCGTGTCCTGGCCTGGGTACTTTCCTTGGGTGATCTGCTCTACTAAACCTGATTGGCCGATCGGACCACCGCAAATATTCTGTAGTGGCTGGTGGCGATGATATTGCTAAGTTTACTTGCCTTGATATGCTCTTCTGCTCCTTTTTGGACTTCGGTATAGGCTGGATCATTGCGGATATGTACACCTTTGACTCTAGATGTCTTGCATTATTTTGCACTTGATATCCTTGACTTGTGGTTGTACTTCCTCGATGTGCTTCTTGACTTAACTCCAGAGCGTCTTGTAACCTTAGCAATGTTCTGCAGTCTTTCATCAGGTGGTTGGAGACTCTCTTCCCATCTAAGTACGCATAGTGAATGCGGCAAGGTCCATGAAGCATGTCTTCTGTCGATGGGCCGAAATATTTCTCCTTTTCTCATCCGCGACTATTTTTGTCTCGGTACTCCCTGCTCTCGTCGCCTTCCTCGTTCCTTCTTTCGTATCCTGCGGCTACTTGGTTGTGTCTTGTGCGGCTATCCTCGTTGCGAGACCTGCGCCTTTGCCTGCTTGCTCTGTCGACTTCTGGTGAACGCACCCTTTTGTTGTTGTAAGCGTCTTCTCCATCGGCGAATCTGCTTGCTATTTCTATTAATTACGACACTGTCTTAGGCCTTGTTCTCCCTAATTCTTCCATGAGATCCGAACGGCGAAGGCCAGCCGAGAAAGCATCTACTGCCTGCTCGCCGGAGACGTCTTCGGCGGAGTTTTTTATTATACTCCATCGCTGTATGTATGAACGTAGGGTTTTGCCCTTTCTCTGCATGCAGGATTTGACTTCTTCTAGTGACGCTGGACGTTTGTATGTCGAACAAAAATTTCTTGTGAATTGATTTTCTAGTTCTCCCCAACTTCCGATGGAATCATCGGGTAAAGTGCTTAACCAAGACCGTGCTGCGCCGGTGAGGTGTAATTGCAAACTTTGCATCGCCGTTGCTCTTGTTCCTCCGAGTATTTGTACTGCCTGAAGGTAGTCTAATAACCACAATTTAGGTTCTTGCGACCCATCGTACTTTTGTTGATCATGTGGCAATTTAAATCCTTTGGGTACTCACGTTCTGTGAACCCTTCGGGTAAAGCATAGCGCGCCCATCTCTTTTTTGTCGTCCTCGTAATTTTCTTCTCTCCACGCATAGCGTGCTTTGTTCACCCTTGTTTGTGCTATGATATTCCTTGCATCCTCCCTTCGTGCCCTGCGCTTTTTGTCGCCTGATGAGTCACTTGTTTGGCTTTGCGAGGATTGGTACTTTATGATTTTCTTTCCCTTATCCTCGTAACATGTCGACTTCTTCTCTGGAGAATGTTTCCTTATCCTGTCTTCTACTAACCCGAGACTTTTTATTGCTGCTTGATGCATATGCTCCCGTGGATCTCCGGGTTCTGGTTGTGTAGTTAGTAGATACGCCTGTCGTGGGAATTTAGAGACAATAGCCATGGGGTGGCTTATCGAGGGGGCTCGACGGTGGTGACGATGGGTTCGGCTTGGGATTGTGCCAACGGAGACACCTCGGTTTACCCAGGTTCAGGGCCCTCCCGGGTGGAGGTGAAACCCCTACTTCCTGCCTGCTTCGTATTGATTGGATAGTATCGATTACAATGCTCCTCCAGCTGTTCGGGCTAGAGGAGGAAGAAGAAGATCGGATCTCCCCTAGACTAAGGGTCCAGGCCCCCTTATATAGGCGGGGGCCTGGTTACAGGTTAGGTAACGATTCGGCTGGCTCCTGGGCGGCGGCGTCCTTGGCGTGATCCTCTGGCCCCGCTCTGGCAAAGGCACTTTATGAAGTGCCTTTTCCCCGGACTGGCATCTGGGAGGCATATCCCCTCCCTTTTGCCTCGGATCCCGTCGTGGGGAAGGGTCTTTGGTCGCTGATTGGCTGAGGCCGGTCGTGGCGCTCGTCACTCCCATCCTTGGCCTCTGTCGTTCTTGTCAGGGCCAGCCCACTTTCGGCGAAACAGCCATTGGAGAGCTCTTGTCTTCATCGCCCGGCTCCGGCTCTCTTTGGTGGAGTCGCCAGACGGCTGCTGGCGCAGCCGGCCCTTCGGACGGAGCCGGTCTTCTCATCTTCGAGCCGTGGAGACTCCTGGGACACCAGCCGGCAAATAGCTCGGCACGTGGCATACCCCATAAGTCATCCCCATGACACTAGCCCCCGAAACTGGCGAAGTCTCATGGGTTAGCATGGGGCTTCGGCGGGTTCTTCTTCTCGCCGAAGTCTTGCTCGTTTTCGTCGAAGTCCTAGGATTCTCAGTCTGGTCTGGAGGTTGCTGATTTTGAGGCCAAGTCTCGCGGGACTCCTCCGGCCATCTCGAGACGTTCTGGCTCCAATTTTAACCCGGCTGGCGACCGCGAGCCGGTGCACTGCCTCCTCGGAACTTGTGCCGCTCCGGGTCTTGCTCCCACACTGCGGCCGGCGCAGTGCGCCAGTGGCCAGTCTTGTCATTTTGACTTCGGAATCACCACCATCATAACTTCCCGAGTCATCATGCGAGGTGGACTAGCGCACGTCAGCGATGTGTCCCATCGACTCCTCCCACGATCCGCTGCGGCAACCGCAACGGTTGCACACGATGCAGGGGCGATTACCGAAACGTTGGGGAATTCCCCCCTTCGCCGCTCTTCTTTAAATACTGGGCGTGCTTGCTGCCAAGGGCATCCCCCACTTCTCCCCTCACCTCGAGCTTTTCCTTTCCAAGCCCAACCCGATCATGTCGTCCCTTAGCGGTTCCGCTGCCAGCGGAGGCAAGGTTCCGACGGAGGGGGAGGAAAGGGACGGGGCGCCGGAGACGTCGCCTCCAGCATCTCAGAAATGCGGTCGCCCGAAGGGGAGCCGCAATAAGAAAACTTTGGAGGCTCTCACGGCGAGGGCTGCTGTAGCGCCTTCCACCTCCGCCGCGCTCCAGGCAACCGGGGCTCCCGGCGATGCGGGCGTCTCGGTGAGGCGGGGGCCCGGTCGCCCAAAGGGGAGCGGGAGGAAATCCGCCCCCACGGCGGCCGATGCTCCTTCGTCGTCTCGCCATCGTGGGCGGCCGCCGGGCAGCAAAAACAAGAAGGCCCCTGCTATCTTCAAGGTCGCCGCCACTCCCACGAGGCCCCGCACGGCGACCTCTCCTCCGCTGGGCCCGTCACGGCCCTGGCTGGAGAAACCGGCGCTCCAACCGCCGGCCTATATCTCGGCCGAGGGGTGGTCCACCTGCATCATCCCTGCGCTTGCCGGGTCTCGGGACCTCCTCCGCCTTCCGTCCCAGTTCACAAATTCGATGGAAGGCCAGGAGATAGATTACACCAAGCTGCGGGAATGCAGCGGCGGCCAGCCCTCATACCGCGTCGAAGTTTACTACGACGGCCAGGGGGTGTGCTACTTCCGCGATGGGTGGTCAAAATTCTTCCTCGACTATGGCGCACATGAGGGCTGGTTCATCCTCCTCACCCGCCACGATGGGAAGAAGGACTTCACCGTCTGCTTCTTCGACGCCACCCTCTCCGCCCGTACCTATGCCGCTCAGCCGTGAAGGACGGGGGCTCCGTCGACCTCCAACGCGGGCTTCTCTGAGACGAAGTCCATGCGGCACTCGCGCCAGGCCGAGGAAGGCGAGCATCTCCCGGGTGAGGGATTCTTGGCACTCTTAGGGTAGCAGTTTAGGGGACTTTTGTAATCATCAGACTTCTTAATGAACTCTTTTAATTTCCTGTGAATCTTTGCTTGTCCTTCTCCATTGACTGTGTGAATGTTCTTGTGCTTGTATCGCCGCGCTGCAACGATTCCTCGGCTAGGATCCTTCCTTGGATGGAACCATTGCCATGCGAATCTGTAGATAGGTACCACGATGGACACTGGCCTGCACAGGCACTTCGAGCGATATCCTCCGGCCTCAGCGCGAAAGGAGCAGTGCTTCTGCTGGCCGGCTCTAGGAGGGACGGATTAGTTCTGGCTTGGCAGAGTCGGAGTGGAAAATGAGTCCTGTGCTGGCTCGGGCGGGGCTGGAGCCGGTACGTCTCCCTTCCCAGGCCTTCGCACGTCCCTTGCTGTGGTTGGAGTAAATCTCCAAGTCTCTGGCTCTAGCCATTACTTTGCGAGTGTTAGGTTTCGATTTCGTCGCTCGTCTGCTGATCATGTCGCAGCGCCAGCTAATCGGATAGCCGACGAGGTACTGGAACCGGCCTAGTTTTGAGGGCCGATTCCCTTTCCCCCTAGCCCCCGAGTTTTGGGGTAGCTGGATTGACAGCTAAATCGAAACTAACTCCTCCGTGTATGGTGCCGACGTCGAGCGAGGCAGCTCTAGCTTCGAACCTCTTTGACGTGGCTACTCAGCCCTAATGCCCAAAGACTGTGGTCGTCGACCATTCGCTAGCTTGCCCTAGCCCGGTTCCCTCAACTTTTTCCTTAATCTTCCCACCCTTCGGCCCTTCTACCCCCAACCGGCAGCCTGGTGTCGGTTGGTCTCCCTTGGGCCGGCAGCCGAATGCCGGCCTAGGGTAGGAGCGTGCCGCGGAGTGAGAAGTAGTACTTCAGTTTATCGGGCACCCGACTCGTGCAAACTAACGTGTGGTCAATGAACACTGCCCCTGGCGCTTAGTTGAGCAATTATCGTTTTCGGTTTTTCCCTGCGGCTTTCCTTCGTATGCGGCCTGCCGGCTCCTACCTGCCCGGCTGCCCGGAGCCGGAAGGTGGAGGTTAGGCTCGATACCTTCTTCATACGTAGTACTCATCCGGCTGACGGGGAATCGATCGTTTTTAGGGCTGCCGGCTGCCCGGCTGTGGCTCGGTGCCCGGAGCCGGCTACCGGTCAAGTGAATAACGCAGGAGGTAAACCATACACGAAGTATTTTTCTTAGAGCCGACCGTAACTAGCCGCTGCATCATCCTTTGTTCATTGACAAGTTTCTCGGGGTACAAGATTTTGCCTTAGCAGAAGAAAGGTCTTAGGAGATTGACATTCCAGGGACGCTCGGTCTCCTTGTCAGAGTTATCTGCCTTGTTCTTCCTAGGCTCTTGTGCGTCGATGAGGTAATAAGCCCCATTGCCCAGCACCCGGCTGACAATGAACGGTCCCTCCCAAGGAGGAGACAGCTTGTGCATGCCTTTGGTGTTCTGGACCAGCCGGAGTACGAGGTCTCCTTCGCGAAACGCGAGCGGACGGATTTTCCGGCTGTGGTATCGTCGCAACTGCTGCTGATAGAGTGCTGATCTGACCAGAGCCTGTTCTCGTGCCTCCTCGAGGAGGTCGACGCCATCTTCACGAGCTTCCTTTGCTTGCTTCTCTGTGTACTGGACAACTCTGGGTGCATCGAATTCGATATCAGTGGGCAGCACCGCCTCGGCTCCATAGACCAAGAAGAAAGGCGTGAAACCAACAGAGCGGTTTGGAGTGGTGCGCAGGCTCCAGAGCACTAAAGGCAGTTCTTCGACCCATCAGCCAGCTGAGCGCTCGAGAGGCTCTACCAGTCTTGGTTTGATGCCGGCCAAGATCAGCCCGTTTGCCTTCTCCACTTGCCCATTTGTCTGAGGGTGTGCCACCGATGCTAAGTCCAGCCGGATGCCCTTCTTGCCGCAGTAATCAGCAAAGACTCCCTTCGCAAAGTTCGTCCCATTGTCAATGATGATGCTGTGGGGAACTCCATATCTCGTGATGATCTCGTTGAAGAACTTGATGGTGGACGAGCCATCGAGTTTTTTGATTTGCTTGGCCTCGATCCACTTGGTGAACTTGTCTACGGCAACCAACAGATGCGTCAAGCCCCCGGGTGCGGTCTTGAATGGCCCTACCATGTCTAGGCCCCAAACTGCGAACGGCCAGGTGAGCGGGATGGTCTTGAGGGCTACCGCTGGAGTGTTTCTGTGCTTGGAGAAGCGCTGGCAACCGTTGCACTGCTTCACCAGTTGCTATGCATTCTGTTTGGCCGTCGGCCAGTAGAAACCATGGCGGAAGGCTTTGGCCACTAAAGCTCTGGAAGATGCGTGATGCCCGCACTCCCCTTGGTGTATTTCTCTTAGCAGCTCTACCCCTTCTTCTGGCTCGATGCACTTCTGGAAGATGCCTGACACGCTGCACTTGTACAGCTCGCTGTTGATGATGGTGTACGCCCCTGCGTGGCGTTGAATTCACCTAGCTTCCGCTTCATCTTGCGGCAGGTCCCCAGTGATGAGGTAGTTGGAGAATGGCTCCGCCCAGGAAGGTATCTCCCGTATGTGGAAGACACTGGCGACCAGAGGATCAGCAGCCCCTGGGTCTGTCGTCGTGCCAGCCTTGTCTAATTGTCCAGCTGGGGGAGCGGGCGTGGAGCCGGCAGCCCCCATGTCCTTTGTCAAGCCAGCCGTGCTGGGCTGGCCGGCTGCTTCCTTCAGCCCCGAGACGGCAGCCCCCGGGTCCGGTGGTGGTACCTGAGCCGGGGCGGGGTCTCCAGGCACGTAGATGGATATGGACTCCGGCGAAGGTTTGATAGACGGCTTATGGATGATTTCCAGTGACACCCCAGCTGGGATATCCTGCTTGGTGGAGCTGATCTTGGATAGCCGGTCCGCTTCCTCGTTGTTCGCTCTGGGGACGTGGTGGAACTCGCAGCCCTCGAAGAATCCGCTAAGCTGCTGCACGTAGAAGCGATAGGAGGCCATGTTGGCGTCCTTGGCATCCCAATCCCCCGAAACCTGGTGTGCTACCAGGTCAGAGTCTCCGAAGCAGAGGATCCTCCTGATGCCAATCTGCTTGGCCATCTTGAGCCCATGTACCAGGGCTTCATACTCGGCGACGTTGTTCGACGCACGGAAGTGCATCTGCAGCACGTACTGCAGCTTGTCTCCCTTAGGAGAGGTGAGGATGACACCAGCTTCCAAGCCCCCGAGCAGCTTGGAGCCATCGAAGTGCATGCGCCAGTGGGTGGAGTCTGGAGCCGGTGGTAGGTACTGGTGCTCTCCCCAATCAGCGAAGAAATCCGCTATGATCTGCGACTTGATCGTCGTCCTGGGCTTGTACCGAATGGTATGAGCAGCGAGCTCAATCGCCCATTTGGCCACTCTTCCTGACGCGTCCTTGCACCCGATGATCTCCGAGAGCGGAGTGGTGCTCACCACCGTGATTGGGTGCTCCTTGAAGTAGTGCTTCAACTTCTTGGCCGCCATGTACACGCCGTATGCGACCTTCTGGTAGTGCGGGTAGTTCTGCTTAGAGAGAGTGAGCACCTCACTCAAGTAGTACACCGGGCGCTGAACCAGTAGCTCCTTGCCCTCCTCGGTGCGCTCCACCACGATCACGACACTGATGACTCACGGAGTAGCCGCGATGTAGAGCAGCATTGACTCTCGCGGAGCCGGCGCTGCCAAGATTGGCGCGGTAGACAAGGCTCGCTTGAGGTCGTTGAAGGCGTCATCGGCGCGCTGGGACCAAACGAAGTGGTCCATCTTCTTCATCAGCTGGTACAGCGGCATGGCCTTCTCCCCGAGCCGGCTGACGAACCGGCTGAGCGAGGCCAAGCATCCAGCAAACTTCTGCACGTCTCTGAGCTGGGTGGGCTTCTCTAGGGCCTCGATGGCTTTTATCTTTGAGGGGTTAGCCTCGATCCCTCGCTGGGAAACGATATAACCTAGGAGCTGTCCAGCCGGCACACCAAAGGTGCACTTCTCTGGGTTGAGCTTCATGCGATAGCGCCGCAGGTTGGCGAAGGTCTCCTTGAGGTCATCCAGGAGCGTGCCGCTCTGCTTGGTCTTCACCACCACGTCGTCCACATAAGCGTGCACGTTCCTCCCAATCTTCCCCTGCAGACATCGCTGCATGGTTTGCTGGTAAGTGGCTCCAGCGTTCTTCAGGCCGAACGGCATGGTAACATAGCAGTAAGCTCCATATGGGGTGATGAAGGAGGTCGATCTGATCCGGCTGGAAGAGCGGGATCTGGTGGTAGCCTGAATAGGCATCCAGGAAGGACAGCAGGTCACAGCCGGCTGTGGAATCGATTACCTGGTTGATGCGTGGTAACGCAAATGGATCCTTGGGGCAAGCCTTGTTGAGGCTGGTGTAGTCGATACACATTCGCCAAGTGTTCTTCTTCTTCAGAACTAAGACTGGGTTTGCAAGCCAATCAGGGTAAAACACCTCCATGATAAAGCCGGTTGCAAGGAGCCGGGCAATCTCCTCGCCAATAGCTTTCCTTTTCTCTTCTGCAAAGCGCTGCAACGGTTGCTTGACCGGCTTGGCATCCGGCCTAACGTTGAGTGAATGCTCAGCCAGCTCCCTCGGCACACCTGGCATGTCCTTTGGAGACCATGCAAAGATGTCCCGATTCTCACGGAGGAAGCTGGTGAGCTCGCTTTCCTATTTAGTAGAAAGGCCGGTGCCGATGATGACGTACTTGGAGGGATCACTCTCATCCAGCAGGATCTTCTTGGTGTCGTTGGCCGGCTTGAACTGCTCCACCGGCGACTGGCGAACCGGCACATCTTGCTGGGTAAGCTCCACGCGATGCAGAAGCTGCCGCTTCTCCTCGGCGATGACCAGTGCCTCTGCCAGCTGCGAGCTCTCCTTTGCGCAGGCCAGGGACTTCTTGAAGCTTCCCATGACGGTGATTATACCTCTGGGTCCTGGGAGCTTCATCTTCAGATAGGCGTAATGCGGGACATCCATGAACTTGGCCAGGGCTGGACGACCAAGCAGCGCGTGGTAGGGACTGCTGATGTCCACCATCTCGAACCAGATGGGCTCACGGCGGCTATTCCCCTTCTTTCCGAAGAGAACCTCCAGCTGCACCTTGCCCAAAGGGGTGCAAAAATGCCCAGGCACGATGCCATGGAAGGTGAGCCGGCTCGGTTTCAGCTGAGCAAGCGGGATGCCCAACTTCTCCAGAGAGCTTCGGTAAAGAAGGTTGATACTACTACCGCCGTCGATGAGCACGCGGGAGAACCGACACATGTGCGTATCGGAGCACACAACAGGGTCCAAGACCAGAGCGTACTCTCCAGGGCTGGGCATTAGCCTCGGATGGTCCTCGCGCCCCCAGGTAATGGCCGCCTCAGACCAATGCATGAACTGGGGTTCTGCAGGCATTACAGCGTTCACCTCTGCCTCATGCCAAAGGTCGTTCCTTTTATCCTTGCCGGGGGTAGTAAAGATGTGATATTGCTCAACATCCGCCGGGAAGTCATCATCTTGGTCCGGCTCGCCTCCAGCC
Organism: Dactylis glomerata; assembly: GCA_007115705.1. Classification (NCBI taxonomy): domain Eukaryota; kingdom Viridiplantae; phylum Streptophyta; class Magnoliopsida; order Poales; family Poaceae; genus Dactylis; species Dactylis glomerata. The sequence continues at coordinate 2,042,176 of QXEO01000050.1, forward strand.
AGGTCGTGCTGTTGGTCCTCCTGACCTCCAGCCGGCTGCGCTTGTGACGTACCAGGGATCTGCCGAGCGCGTTGCTCCAGCTCTCTCATGAAACGGCACTGACACGTGGAGTGGGTCGCTTCCATGCCCGGGGAGGTGTGGAACTTACACGGCTGATCAAGTGCGGCATCGAGGGTGTACTTGCCCTCTTTGCGCCCATGACCGCTACCGTCAGCCCCCGGGCCTCCTTGGTCAGAAGCCGCTCGCTTTGAGCTAGCAGATCCTCTGGGGAACGCGTCGACGTGGTCAAGCCACAGGTGGATGTGCAGTGCCGATGGGCGAGTCTGGGACTCCAACCCTGGCACGAGCACCGGGATCTGGCATGGCCTGCTTGCTCCGCCACCTTGCTGAACGCGACGGCCTTGGGCATTGCCGCTCGAGGCACGGCCGCCCTGTCCGCGCCCTCCGCGGCCTCGGCTCACCGCTGGCGACCGCTGGATCTGGCCGGGGCCCGCGGTGGCGAAGCCGCGCCGCAGTTCACGAGCGAGCTCGGTCGGTGCGTCTCCATGCATGTCGTAGAACTCGCTGAGCGTGGTGCTCGCGCGGCACCGGTTGGCCTCGTTGAAAGAGCATTTGCCCCCATGTGTGGTTTTGGTAATTAATGACAATCCCTATGGACTAATGTTTGCATCGAGTTATATTTGTAGGACTTCTCCGTAGACAACGCTTGAGCCATATGTTGGTTTCAAGGTTGTAAGGAGATGCAAATAAAGAAGTTTATGTGATGATCAAGGGAGTTGAGCCTATTGAAGACATCATCATTATGAAGGAAGAAGATGAAGTCCAATGTTGATCAAGTCGAAGTGCAAGTTCAAGATAGGCATATAGAAGATATCATTTGCTTGAAGCTCGGTGTCCATTTGGTGTTAATGGACATGTGAAGATATTTCTACTAGTGTCTCTCCCATAGTGAAGTATGGGGGAGCAATCCGCAAGACTTCACCGAGCAAGCGCTATCAAGAAAGGTAGTCCAACTTGAGAAGATCAAGATCGTCACTATCTAGCTCAAGTGGAATGCGCAAGGCAAAGGTATGATCTTGATAGGGTTTTTTTTCTTACCGGTCTCATAGTGTTTGGGAGACCGGGTTTTAGGATCGATAGCCGTACTATCAAGAGGGGCTCTTGAGTGAGTAACTTATTCGTATTGTTCGGAGAGAGCTCAAACCTTTGCATACTTGGCATTATCTTTCTTGGTTCTTATTTGGCTTTTATCCATGTGAGGTTCTAGAGCTTGTGGTTATTTCCATGACAAGCTCTAGCTCATCAAAAACGGATTTCGTATGGAACTCTAATTGCGTTTTTAGTGTTTGGAGGTTTTACCGGTTCATCTTTATAGCTAAGTCAAACCTTTTATCATTTGGCTTCATCCTCCTTTGTTGGACTATGATGTTTCTATGGATGATGGTGTAGAGCTCATTGTGGTGATTCCAACGAGCCCAAGTTCATCAAAAACGGAGTCCGGATGCAAAAGTTATCGCTGTTTTCGTGTTGCTCACTTTTCCTGGGCGGATTATCCGGCCCAGTTTTGGAAATATCCGGCCGAAATATCCGGCCTTAAATCTGGGTGACGCGCACTTTGCCAAATTCTGTTCCTTAGCCATTTTTAGGGGTGGTCGGATTATCCGGCCCAGTTTTGAAATATCCGGCCGAAATATCCGGCCCCAGATCTGGACGATGCGCACGAAGTCCTTAGCAGTTTTTGGGGGGAAGGGCGGAATATCCGGTCCAAACTTGGACCGGAATATCCGGCCCTGCAGTACAGCAACGGCTACAATCTCTCAAGCTTGGGTTAGCTCATTTTCCCCTCTCTCTCCCTCCATTGTTGACCTTGGAAAGCTTGCCCATCTCTCAATTCCTCCCATGATTCTTGCATATCTTTGAGGGAAAAGAGAGAGGAGATCTATATCTATATTTCCACCAATCACTTTCTCCTCTTTGTGAGGGGAACCCATTGGATCTAGATCTTGGAGTTCTTTGTGGATTTCTTCCTTTGTTCTTCCTCTCATATCCCTCCATAGCATTAGTTGCTTTGGTAGGATTTGAGTGAGAAGGATTTGAGCACTTGTGTTCTTGCCATTGCATCGGTTGCATCGGTTTGAGTTCTCCTCGGAGATTCGGTGGTGAAAAGTTCGTTGAGCTTTTTTCTCTTGGGTTCTTGGAACCCTAGACGGCTTAGTGGCTTAGTGGTTACTTGGGGACCTCTAATTGAGTTGTGGAGATCTTCCCAAGCTTTGTGGTGGCTCCGTGGCAATTACTTGGGGACCTCCAATTAAGTTGTGGAGATCTTCCCAAGCTTTGTGGTGCCTCCGTGGCAATTACTTGGGGACCTCCAATTAAGTTGTGGAGATCTTCCCAAGCTTTGTGGTGCCTCAGTGGCGATTCTTGGGAGCCTCCAATTGAGTTGTGGAGATTGCCCCAAGCTTGTACGGGTTCGGTGACCGCCCTCAAGTGTCCCATAGTGGTCGGGTCTTCCATCTTGGTGGGAGGGCTCGAGGAGATTATGGTGAGCCTCCGTGGCGTTTGGGGAGCCTTGTGCCTCCACACCACTCCAACGGAGATTAGCACTCGCAAGGGTGTGAACTTCGGGATACATCATTGTCTCCGCGTCCCTCGGTTATTTCTATACCCGAGCTCCTTTACTTATGCAATTTACTTTGTGATAGCCTTCGTGCTTGAAGTTATATATATCTTGCTATCTCATAGTTGCTTATCTTGTCTAGCATAAGTTGTTGGTGCACATAGGTGAACCTAGTTTGTTTAGGTTTTGTATGCTTGGCAAATTAAACATTAGTTTCATTCCGCATTTGTCAAGCCACTCGTAAAAGTTTTAAATCGCCTATTCACCCCCCCTCTAGGCGACATCCTTGTACTTTCATTTGGTATCAGAGCAAGGTCTCTTATTTTAGGGCTTCACCGCCTTGAGAGCAAAGATGTCGGCTAGGGGATTAGTGCACAATGACACCTTTATATTTGATGGCACTAATTATGATATATGGAAAATTTGCATGCTTAATCATTTTCGTGATATGGACCCAAATATAGAGAGAATTCTAGATATGGGTTTCTCTCATCCTAAGGATTCCCAAAGTCTATCTTTAGAGGAGAAGAGAAACTCTTATCTTAATTCTCGAGCTACTAATGTGCTTGTTGACTTTGTGAGCAATGCAGTTTTTCTTGCAATCATGCCTTTCCGTAGCGCTCATGAGGTTTGGACAAAGATTCAAGACAAATATGACATGTCCAACAAGATTGAGGATGATTGTATTCCCTCCACTTCCGGTCGTGATGAACTCTCTTCCACTTCACCAAAGTGTAGCAAGACACAAGGTAACTCTATGGTGAATGGTGATGGAAATTGCAATGTTGATAGTAAGCTTACTTGTGATGATCATTCATCTATATCTCATTGCCATGCTTCATCTTTGGACTTAAACACTTCTAGCACCATAAATGCTTTACATGCTTGTGTTGATAGTCCTTGCATATCATGTGTATGCTCCTTGAACACATCTCATAATGATATGCTTACTTCGTCTTGTTGCCATGATATAAATGCCTCTAGTTCCTCTAGTTGTTGTGTGTCTAACAATGTAGAGGAAACCGGAAATTCTATTGGCCAAGACATGATCTCGCTTGGTGCTTCAAGTATTTATTCATCATCATCAATTGCTTCCCACATTTGCCTTATGGCTAGGGCTTCAAAGGTAACTCCTTCTTTGGAACCCAATATATCTAGTGATGATGAGAATGAGTATAATGAAGAAGAATATGATGATCTTGCTTCTTTATTTGAGAAGAGTGAAATGTTTTTTCATGCTATTCGTAAGAATAAAATTGCTTGCTCTTACTTCTATAAGATTTTGGCTATTGCCACCGAGAGCAATAAAATTATTGAGGAGCATGAGGATACCATTTTTAAAATGCAAGGTCATGCCCGTGATTACGCGGATGAGATTGTCGGGGGGATGACCCCCGGTAGGGTCAAGAGAGTAGAAAGACACAAGGTCTATGATTGACTTTATGCCGGGTTATCAAGGAAGGGCCTGGCCGGAATATAAGAGCATCGGCCAGGCCGGCATATAATGTGTATCCCGGCTGATACTTGGATATGCCGGCATAGCCGGAATACTTATAAAAGTGTGCCGGCATATACTTAGATATGCCGGCCTAACCATTTGGTGTGTTGTGCAGGAGCAGGGGAGGCCGGATTACCCGACCCTCGTAGGTCGTTGGTCCGGCATATAAAGTCCTGGGTATGGCCAACGGTCATATCCGGGATACTTAAGTCAACCAAGGTGTCACATCCCTACAATCAAGGAAGAAAACATCCCAGCATGGTAGCAGAGTAAGATGGCAGGGTGCACAGTGGAGGTTACCTACCCTCACTGTGCACAAGTACGAGCTTACCGCACAGAGGTAAGGCCACAGTTCAAGAGGTACAAGGTACAGCAAGGGGAGTCCCATCGAGAGCAATCAGGGAGAAAGTCGTGGGCGTCTGCCCTCGACAGCAAGTCCTGTTTGGAGTGTAGTTGGTGTCTCCTGGTCTTCTATGACCGTTGTAACCCTGGCCACCACTATATAAGGTGGCATAGGGAGCCCTGGTAAAGGGTGGGTGGCTGGAAGAAGGTTAGAAGGTTGAAGGTGGGTTGGTCACTCTGTGTTCCTACACTTAGCAGTTCATCTTCCTTCTCTAGCAGAGAGCTTGGAAGCACCATTGTTGTGTACTACATCAACCCAAATATACCATCAGTAGAGCAGGAGTAGGGGTGTTATCTCCTTACGAGAGCCCCGAACCTGGGTAGATCAGTGTCTCTTTCTGTCGTGCTTTTTAGCCCGTTCCCCTCTCCCGAATCCTCCAGCATCTAGTTCGGCCCCCATTTAAGCCATCCTATGGCATATGTTGTTTCACCACGACGACATTTGGCACCCACCGTGGGGCAGATCGATATGCTGGGCGGAGTGTTCATTCGGACGGGGTCTGTGATAGCAGCTTCGGGAGTGCGCGTGGTCTCTGGCCTCGTCCAGAGGCTAGGCTCGCTCAGTTTCGTCAGTGACAACGCCGGTTGTCTCGGTGGCCGGCCGTTCCCCAGGGATGGCCGGATTATGTCTTTCGGTTCCCACGAGGTGTACGTGGGGACTGAGAGAATTTGCAGGAAGGAGGTGCTGGTGGCATCGGATCCTCCGTCACATCGGCTGGCTCACGCTGGGCGTAGCGCTCGCTCAGTAGAGCCGGCTGAGGTGATGATGGCCGGCACATCCGTGCCGCCGGCGGAAGATGCCGATAAAGCAGCAGCGGCCGGAGCTTCTCCTCCGGAGCCGCCGAAGGTCAAGAGGTCGGCGCGTCCTCCGTTGGAGCGTGCGGAGAACCTGGCCGGCACTTCCGGTGTGCCGGCTAGGGGCGAGGTTCTTCTTCCCATCATCGACCGGCTTCTCGAGCCGGTGCGATCCGGCGTTGATCCGGAGCAGACAAGGGAGGTCCTGGAGGGATCTCGTCAGGCCCTCGTCGACGAGGCCCTGGCTATGAACCAGGAGCGCGAACGGTTTAACCGGCAACTCCGTGAGTATGAGGCAGCCCATGGTTTTACTCCTGTAGTAATCCGGCCTAGCCGGATAGAAGAGGTTAAAACTAGAGGCAGAAATCTTAATGCTGAGATAGGAAAAGAGGCTAGAGATAAGAGTCATACCGCAACTAGTACTGTGCCTAAGGTAGTCTATAGTTCGCCAGTAAAGAACCTTAGAGCGGCGGCCGAGGTAGCTAAGGATTTATCTTGTTTATCCGGCGAAGCACTGCGTGAGCAGCAAGCCCGGCTTAACCAACTTTTGTCTGAAGCTACAAAGCAGCAGGAGGCCTTTAAGAAGGCAAACCCGGGTGCCGGGGCGTCCCAGTACATTGTGTCGGCGGGAGGTGCCGGTGCGAGGTCGAGGGGCCAAGCCTCGTCCCCGCATCCTAGCGCCCGGCGTGCCGGAAGTGTGACCTCTGGCCGCTGGGACAAGCAGATCCAGGTGTACGATCCGGCTGCCGCCGGAAAGCAGGCGGTGGTGCAGAAGAATGTCGGCCAAGCTGACAAGTATGTCGGCAGCAAGAAGCCCGGCCAGAGTGTGCCGGCCGGGCATGAAGCAGGCGCGGCCGGTGGTGGCCGGAGTAACAGTGCAGCCCGGCGTCAGCAACAGGGCGTCGGAGGTGCAGCGCAGCAGCAGGGTGCAGCTCATCCGGGACATCGAGAGGATGACGGCAATTCCGCCCTTGCCAGGGCGGGATATCAGCAGCAGCACCAGCAAGGCCAGCATAGTGAGCAGCATCAGCCGGAGCAGCAGCAGCAGATGATCGCAGGCCCAATAGCATCCCGGCTTGGACCTCGGTCCTTGGAAGCCAATGATGCACGTTTCAAGCTGGACAAGATCCACCAATCAGAGTTGGTGGAGAGACAAGGAGCTCCGGGCCCTATGTGTTTCGGACCCCGGATTATGGGGGAGCCGGTGCCTTACTTCTTCCAGCTCGCGCGTGGCGCGAGGACATATAATGGCAGTACGAAGCCGGAAGATTGGTTGGAGGATTACTCCACAGCGGTGAACATCGCCGGAGGAAACCTCAGATGGGCGGTACGATATGTGCCGCAGATGTTGGAAGGTCCAGCCAGGATATGGCTGAATAATTTGCCGGCCGGGAGTATCAACGGCTGGATTGATTTCGAAGAGCAGTTTGTGTCGAACTTTACCAGTACATACAAGAGGCCCAACCGTCCGCAGCAGCTGGCTAACTGCCGGCAAGGAGTGAATGAGACTGACCGTGACTATCTGACCAGGTGGTGCACGTTGCGCAATTCCTGCGAAGGAATCAATGAGCAGCAGGCCATCATGTGGTTCGCTCATGGGTGCCAACATGGCACCATGCTGTGGCAAAAGCTTCAGAGGCAAATGCCGGCCACGCTGGCCGAAACAATCAAGATCGCTGATAGTTATGCTCTAGGAGATCCCAAGCAGCCCAGTCTCGATTCACAAGGACAGGGGCAAACCCAGGGGAACACCAGCAATGCCGGGAGATCAGGGCAATATTATCGCACTAATAACCGGAACAAGAGAAGAGAGGAAAGGCCGGATCACCGGTATGGGGCAGCACAAGTTGCAGCTGTGGAGGAAGAGCAAGGGGGCGCCGACAGTAGCCAGCGTCCGAGATATGAGAACTATCAGCAGCCTCAGCAGCAGCCGCAGCAGCAAGCACAGACGTTCCAGAAGAAGAATGTCTGGACCAACAAGAATGCCGGCGGAGCCGCCGGCCAGAAGAAGCAGTGGCCGAAGTATACAGTGGGTCTTGCCATGGACAAGCCTTGTGTGTTCCACACATTCCAGCCGGGAAAGCCGGCAAACCATTTGACAAGGAACTGTTCGTGGCTGGACGACATATTAGCAGGTCGTGCAGGTCCCTGGGGACCGGCTAGACCCTCTGTCCCGGCAGCTCCATCGCCGTTGACAGGGGCCAATACGATTGCAGTCCCACCTAGGCCGGTTAATCCTAGGAATCAGAGCAACGCCGGAAATGCCGGCGTAAATCAAGTTGACCAGAGCTATAATCCGGAACATAACGCCGGAGGCCCAGGAGTGGGCCGGAATGAGTACAAGGAGTATGATCAGAGCTATATGGTCTTTGAGACCGAGAGGACAGACAAGCAGAGCTTGTACCGCCGGAGTCTGGAGGTGAATGCCGTTATGTCGGCTGTGCCAAAGCTGATGTACTGGTCTGACCAGGCTGTTGGTTGGGACAGGGCAGATCATCCCCGGATCATGCCAAATCCCGGCGGATATGCTCTGGTGATGGATCCGACATTCGTCGGGCCGGCTAATAACGTAAGATTCAGCAAGGTCCTCATTGATAATGGAAGCAGCATCAACATCATGTATCGGGATACGATGGAGAAGCTAGGAATCAAGGAAAATATGCTGGAACCGAGCAAGACCACGTTCCACGGCATTGTGCCGGGACTTTCTTGTGCGCCGATGGGCAAGATCAGGATGGATGTGATGTTTGGCAGCCGGGATAACTGCAGGGTGGAAAACCTCATGTTCGAGGTGGTTGATCTGGAGAGCCCCTACCATGCTTTGCTGGGTAGACCGGCACTGGCAAAATTCATGGCCTCTACGCATGTGGCGTATCTGAAGATGAAGATGCCGGGACCCAAAGGAGTGATCACCATCATTGGTGATTACAAGCGTTCGATGGCATGTGCCACCGCCGGATCCAATCTGGCCGAGACTCTGATCATTGCAGAGGAGAGAAAGAGGCTCAAGCGAGCAGTGGAGATTGCTGAGACGGTCGTGGCCGGTAAATATATGCCGGGCATGACAAATCCCGGTGGCAGCGTTTCTTTTCAAGTGAGTAAGGAAGTCAAAAAGGTGCCTCTGGATGAAGCTTTCCCGGAGCGCCATGCCCTGGTTGGGGCAAGTTTGGATCCCAAATAGGAAAGCGAGCTCATCAGCTTCCTCCGTGAGAATCGGGATATCTTTGCATGGTCTACTTCGGACCTGCAAGGTGTGCCGAGGGAGCTGGCTGAGCACGCATTGCACGTAAGACCCGATGCTAAGCCAGTAAAGCAGCCGCTCCGGCGGAATGCCGGCGATAGAAGGAAAGCCATATGGGAGGAAGTGGCCAGGCTCTTAGCCTCTGGCTTTATCAAGGAAGTACTTCATCCGGATTGGGTGTCTAATCCGGTTTTGGTGGAAAAGAAGAAGACGAGCCCGCCATAGTGAAAGTATGGCGGATGTGTGTTGATTACACCAACTTGAATAAGGCATGTCCTAAAGATCCATTCCCGCTGCCTCGGATCGATCAAGTGATTGATTCCACAGCCGGATGAGAACTGTTATCATTCGTAGATGCCTATTCTGGTTTCCACCAGATCCCCTTGTTTGAGCCAGATCAAATAAAGACATCCTTTATTACCCCGTACGGGGCTTATTGCTATCTCACTATGCCGTTCGGTTTAAGAAATGCCGGCGCAACTTACCAAAGGTGCATGCAAAAGTGTTTGCACGATCAGATAGATAAAAATGTGCAGGTATATGTCGATGATATCGTCATAAAAACCAAGGAGAGCAAGACTCTCATAGATGATCTCCGGGAAACCTTTGGGAACCTGAGGAGATTCCGGATGAAGTTGAATCCGGCTAAGTGCACCTTTGGTGTGCCGGCGGGCAAGTTGCTCGGTTTCCTTGTTTCCAGCCGGGGTATTGAGGTGAATCCCGGCAAGATTCGTGCCATAGAAAGGATGAAGCCGCCGACAGATTTGAGGGAAGTACAGAAGTTCACTGGGTGCCTCGCATCCCTGAGCCGCTTCATAAGCCGGCTGGGAGAGAAAGCTCTGCCGTTATATCAGTTGATGAAAAAGTCCGACACATTTGTCTGGACAACGCAAGCAGATGCAGCTTTCAAGGAATTGAAACAGTTGTTGTCAATAGCGCCGGTATTAGCATCTCCGATGCCCCGGGAGCCAATGTTGCTCTATATAGCGGCAACCAACCGAGTTGTCAGTGCTGTGGTGGTAGTAGAGCGAGAGGAAGGAGGCAAAACCGTGCAGCGGCCGGTATATTATCTGAGTGAAGTCCTCTCCACCTCAAAGCAAAACTACCCCCACTATCAGAAGATGACCTATGGTGTCTATATGGCGGCCAAGAAGCTCAAGCATTACTTCCAAGAGCATCCAATCCGGGTAGTGGCCGAGGCCCCTATCTAGGAAATTATAGGCAACAAAGATGCCAGCGGCCGGATAGCAAAGTGGGCAATAGAGCTTTCACCATATACACCGCAGTACGATAAGAGGGATACAATCAAGTCCCAGGTCTTGGCTGATTTCTTTATTGACTGGGCCGAGATACAGTATGAGCCACCATTGCCAGATGCCAATTATTGGAGGATGCATTTCGATGGGTCCAAGACAATCCATGGCTTGGGTGCCGGCATAGTTCTCAGTTCACCAAAGAATGACCAGCTGAGATACGTCCTGCAGATTCACTTTGCAGCATCAAATAATGTGGCGGAATATGAGGCACTTGTGCATGGCCTGAAGGTGTCTAAGGACATAGGAATTCGCCGGATTATGTGCTTCGGGGATTCTAACTTAGTGATTCAGCAGTGTTCCGGCATATGGGACGCGCATGATGCTAACATGGCATCATAACCGTTTCCTAGGCAGCAGTTAAGTGGTTACTTTGAAGGTTGTGAGTTCCGGCACGTTCTCCGGGCTCAGAACGATGCAAGCCGATGCATTATCCAAGCTGGGGTCTTCCCGAGATTCAATCCCGCCCGGCATTTCGCTGGAGCATCTGAGGAAGCCATCGATCAAACCCTCGCCGGAGTC